>JAVIAB010000145.1:5363798-5463798 GCA_032433765.1 Megaustenia siamemsis | reverse complement strand
CATATAAACAGGACAAATCTGAAACAAGAGCAACGTTTGAAATACTTGGGCACAATAATAACATCAGATGGGAGATGCACCATAGAAATAAAAAGCAGAATAGCTCAGGCCAAAATAGTATTTCAGAAAATGAAAAACATCGTATGCAACAAATCTATGTCAATAGAATTGAGACAATTCATCGGTGCTATATAGAGTCAATTCTGACCTATGGAAGCGCATCATGGACAGTAAACAAAAACATGAAATGACGATTAGATGGGATTTCTCAGAATAATGTTGAAAGTTCCCTGGACAGCTAAAAAAAACCAATGAGGAAATTCTAAACAGGCCAACACAAAAAAGGAACTCCTGAAAGAAACATCAGAAAGAAGTAATCAACATTTTTCGGCCAATCATGAGAAGAGGAAAGTTGGAATACTTGGTTACAACTGGCAAAGTAAAGTGAAAGAGAGATCGAGGACGACAAAGAGAAAAAATACTGGATAGCTTGGTGTCATGGCATGGAAAACAGTCAACAACAGAATTGGCACAATACATGGTGGATAGAAGATTGTGGAAGAACATCATCACCTACGCCAACGATATGGCACATGATGATGATGATGATGTTGATAGAACATCAATTTATAAAACAAACAACAAACTTTAAATATCTAGGAACATCATTATATGAAGATGGTTAAGTCAATAAAGAAATAGACATACGATGTAATAAGGCAAACCAAATATTGGGACAGCTATCTCCTATACTTCAACATAAACCAAATATTGGGACATCTATCTCCTATACTTCAACACAAACCAAATATTGGGACAGCTATCCCCTATACTTCAACATAAATCAAATATTGGGACAGCTATCCACTATACTTCAACACAAACCAAATATTGGGACAGCTATCCACTATACTTCAACACAAACCAAATATTGGGACAGCTATCCACTATACTTCAACACAAACCAAATATTGGGACAGCTATCCCCCATACTTCAACACAAACCAAATATTGGGACAGCTATCCCCTATACTTCAACACAAACCAAATATTGGGACAGCTATCCCCTATACTTCAACACAAACCAAATATTGGGACAGTTATCCCCTATACTTCAACACAAAGAAATACTTATTGCCACCAAGAAACATTTTATACAGAGTATATTCATTCCCATATTGTGCTACCAAAGCCAAACATGGTCACTTACGACTAAACATAAAAGAAAGCTTGTCACCACAGAGATGAGATGTCTGAGAAAAGTGCTTGGAGTGACCAGAAAAGATAGAATCAGAAATGATATTATAAGAGAAATAGTAGACATTGAACCACTCCTAAGCTACATACAGAAACAACAAATAAACTGGTTTATCCATCTAGAATGAATGTCGTGTGATTCCTTACTATACAAAGCGTGTATTAAAAGAGGAGAAGGGAGAAGAGCAAGAGGCAGACCCAGAGTAAGATGTACAGACAATATCAAATAAACGCTACAACAATATCAAATAAACGCTACAACAACATGAAATAAACGCTACAACAACATCAAATAAACGCTACAACAACATCAAATAAACGCTACAACAACATCAAATAAACGCTACAACAACATCAAATAAACGCTACAACAACATCAAATAAACGCTACAACAACATCAAATAAACGCTACAACAACATCAAATAAACGCTACAACAACATCAAATAAACGCTACAACAACATCAAATAAACGCTACAACAACATCAAATAAACGCTACAACAACATCAAATAAACGCTACAACAACATCAAATAAACGCTACAACAACATCAAATAAACGCTACAACAACATCAAATAAACGCTACAACAACATCAATTGACAATGAGAGAAACCGCCGAAAGAGCGAGAACCAGAACTTTGTATCTCCCTCGACGTCCGAATGGGTACAAGAGGAAGTGGAGAAAGAGGAAGAAAGAAAATAATATTAGCCTAACATTCAACCTACATGCTATAAGTGACTACTAGTTCAGATTAGTTGACGGTTTATCACCGTCAAAATGATAATCCATAAGTCATCTAATCACCACTTTATGAAATCACCCCCTGAATTAATAATCCCCATATCAAATCACCCCCTCATCAAATCACTCCCTCATCTAATTACCCCCACATCATACTATCTTATCATCAAATCACCCCCTCATTTAATTACCCCCCTCATTAAATCACCCCTCATCTAATTACCCCCTCATCAAATCACCCCCTCATCAAATCACCCCCTCATCAAATCACCCCCTCATCTAATCACCCCCTCATCAAATCACCCCCTCATCTAATCGCCCCCTCATCTAATCACCCCCTCATCAAATCACCCCCCCCCCATCTAATCACCCCCTCATCAAATCACCCCCTCATCTAATCACCCCCTCATCTAATTACCCCCTCATCAAATCACCGCCTCATCTAATCACCCCCTCATCTAATCACCCCCTCATCTAATCACCCCCTCATCTAATCATCCCTGCATCTAATCACCCCCTCACCTAATCATCCCTTCATCTAATCACCCCCTCATCTAATCACCCCCTCATCTAATCATCCCTGCATCTAATCATCCCCTCATCTAATCATCCCTTCATCTAATCACCCCCTCATCTAATCACCCCCTCATCTAATCATCCCTGCATCTAATCACCCCCTCATCTAATCATCCCTGCATCTAATCACCCCCTCATCAACGCAGTATTAAGCGACAAACAAATACACCCCCTCCCCAGCTCCCGTTGTAGCTCTCTTCAGTTTAGACATCATTCCTGTTGACTTGAAGACACGGCAATCGCGACATTCTATTCTATTCTATTCTGTTCTATTCTATTATATTCTATTCTATTCTGTTCTCTTTTATTCTATTCTATTCTATTCTATTCTTCTCACTTCTATACTATTCTATTCTATCCATGGAACCAGTTTTATTGCAGTCAGTAATTCCCATATCCGCTCCACTACTTGTCACAGCAATTCCCAAGAACTAAACCTGTAGACAAGCTCACGCCGTGCACGTCCTACTCGGACGCACAGGCGACGATTCCCAAATTGTAATGATCATAAAAAGGGGACGATGATTTAACTCTTCTAACTCCAGGAATATTTGACTAGTTCTGTCAGAATTATTGAACTTGAAATGTTAAATTGTAAACTACTGCATACAAGCCTGTGTACACTGTCGCATGTACAGAATATATAACATCAATAATATAATTTAGTACGTCCTGAAAATAGCACTAATAAGGTGTAATGATGTTTGAACAAAATATGCTCGAAACGGTAGAACAGAGCTGGAGAGTTAATAATGGAATTGTAAAAACTAATGTCATAATTATATTGTAGCAGATATGTCCTTAGTTACCGAACTTGCTAATGCTGTGTTGACTGTTTGCATCTTGTTTTGTTTGTGATTCATAGCTTCTAATTATTTCAATGTTTTGTTTAATCTCTGGTTAATTATACAAGAAATGATAGACACAAGTGTAAAAGAAAGTAGGAAGAAAGGTCTAAGTCTGAATAGTAAGAAAACAGAAGTAATGGTGATATCAAAGAAACAATTATCACCATCATACTGTATTAAAATAAACAAGACACATCTGAAACAAGTGGCGAGCGTCAAAAAATTGAACACAATAATAGCATCAGATGGAAGATGCACCACTAAAATAAAAAGTAGAATAGCTCAGACCAAAATAGCATTTCAGAAAATGAAAAATATCTTATGCAACAAATCTATGTCAATAGAAATAAGAAAGAGAGTTCATCGGTGCTATATAGAGCCAACTTTGACCTATGGAAGCGAATCAAGGACAGTAAACAAACAAATGAAAAGACGATTAGAGGGCACAGAGATGGGATTCCTAAGAAGAATGTTGAAAGTTCCCTAGACAGTTAAAAAGGCCAATGAGGAAGTTCTCAAAGAGGCCAACACAGAAAGGAAACTCGTAAGAAACATCAGAAAGAAAACAATTAACATTTTTCGGACACATGAGAAGAGGAAAATTGGAATACTTGGTTACAACTGGTAAAATACAGGGAAAGAGAGATCGCGGACGACGAAGAGAGAAAATACTGAATAGCTTGGTGTCATGGCATGGAAAACAGTCAACAACAGAATTTATACGCTGTACGGTGGATAGAAGGGAGCCGCGATAGCTCAGTGGTTAGTGAACTGGACTACAAAGGACAAGAGGTAGAGTTCGATCCCAACCGATGGTTTCCGGGTTCACCCAGCCTTAAATAGGTACTGGAATTGTTTCTGGGAAAGTAAAGCAGCACGGGCGTAATACCGACCACATTACCCCAAAAATCATGTGCTGAGGGTCTGTAAAATGTATGGTCACTAACACCATATTCCCTATACGCCACTTGGCGTGACGGGGGCACTTTACTTTTTTTTAATGATATGAGCTCATATTTGTTGGCCGCAGTGACACATGCTGATGGTACCTGTCCTGAATACAAATAGAATATTTTAATGATGGGTGTCCCCTGATATGTCGTCATCGAGCACTGAATAGCATTACAGGTATTCCCGCATGCCTCCTTCTCGTTTACTTTGCTTAATGCTATAGCATGGTGGTAACGTACTGGCATGGCGCTAGAACGATCGTCGGTTCCAAACCTCACAAGCGTTCAATAATTATTCAGCTGAAAAGGAATACGTTCCTGATAATAGTTATAGTTATAGTTATACTTATAGTTGTAGTTATAGTTGTAGTTACAGTTATAATTGTAGTTGTAGTTGTAGTTATAGTTGTAGTTACAGTTATACTTGTAGTTGTAGTTGTAGTTGTAGTTATAGTTGTAGTTACAGTTATAATTGTAGTTGTAGTTATAGTTGTAGTTACAGTTATACTTGTAGTTGTAGTTATAGTTGTAGTTGTAGTTATAGTTGTAGTTACAGTTATACTTGTAGTTGTAGTTATAGTTGTAGTTGTAGTTATAGTTGTAGTTACAGTTATACTTGTAGTTGTAGTTATAGTTGTAGTTGTAGTTATAGTTGTAGTTACAGTTATACTTGTAGTTGTAGTTATAGTTGTAGTTATAGTTGTAGTTACAGTTATAATTGTAGTTATAGTTATAGTTGTAGTTATAGTTGTAGTTACAGTTATATTTGTAGTTGTAATTGTAGTTATAGTTGTAGTTACAGTTATAGTTACTGTTATAGTTGTAGTTACAGTTATAGTTGTAGTTATAGTTACAGTTGTAGTTACAGTTATAGTTGTAGTCACAGTTATAGTTGTAGTTGTAGTTATAGTTATAGTTATAGTTACAGTTATAGTTGTAGTTACAGTTATAGTTATAGTTATAGTTGTAGTTACAGTTATAGTTATAGTTACAGTTATAGTTGTAGATACAGTTATAGTTGTAGTCACAGTTACAATTATAGTTGTAGGTACAATTGTAGTTGTAGTTACAGTTATAGTTGTAGTTGTAGTTACAGTTATTGTTGTAGTTGTAGTTATAGTTATACATATTATTACAGTTATAGTTGTACTTTAGTATTAAACTTGATCATAGTTTAGTATTAAACTTGACCATAGTTTAGTATTAAACTTGACCATAGTTTAGTATTAAACTTGACCATAGTTTAGTATTGATTTAGTATTAAAGTTTACCATAGTTTAGTATTAAAGTTTACCATAGTTTAGTATTGAACTTCACCATAGTTTAGTATTAAACTTAACCATAGTTTAGTATTGAACTTCACCATAGTTTAGTATTAAACTTGACCATAGTTTAGTATTGAACTTCACCATAGTTTAGTATTAAAGTTTACCATAGTTTAGTATTAAAGTTTACCATAGTTTAGTATTGAACTTCACCATAGTTTAGTATTAAAGTTTACCATAGTTTAGTATTGAACTTCACCATAGTTTAGTATTAAAGTTTACCATAGTTTAGTATTGAACTTCACTATAGTTTAGTATTAAAGTTTACCATAGTTTAGTATTGAACTTCACCATAGTTTAGTATTAAAGTTTACCATAGTTTAGTATTGAACTTCACCATAGTTTAGTATTGAACTTCACCATAGTTTAGTATTAAAGTTTACCATAGTTTAGTATTGAACTTCACCATAGTTTAGTATTAAAGTTTACCATAGTTTAGTATTGAACTTCACCATAGTTTAGTATTAAAGTTTACCATAGTTTAGTATTGAATTTCACCATAGTTTAGTATTAAAGTTTACCATAGTTTAGTATTGAACTTCACCATAGTTTAGTATTAAAGTTTACCATAGTTTAGTATTGAACTTCACCATAGTTTAGTATTAAAGTTTACCATAGTTTAGTATTGAACTTCACCATAGTTTAGTATTAAAGTTTACCATAGTTTAGTATTGAACTTCACCATAGTTTAGTATTGAACTTCACCATAGTTTAGTATTAAAGTTTACCATAGTTTAGTATTGAACTTCACCATAGTTTAGTATTAAAGTTTACCATAGTTTAGTATTGAATTTCACCATAGTTTAGTATTGAACTTCACCACACTAGACTCCATTGTGACGTGTGGAAGTGACGTATCGAGTTACCTCTATTACCGTCCCTAGCCAGTAAGCCAACACAAGGTAAAGGTCAAGTACGACACTTGAACCGGCGTCTTAGCGCGCGAGTTTCCACCCATATGTGCTCGGCCGCCTATCCAGAAATGTTCGGATATTTCTGTATAGTGTCACCTCAAGCATCGAAACTCAGATGCGAAACGACATTCCTCACCTTCCCAGGGTACTATCCTGGTACCCATTTCTGCCAACGGCTGGGTCGACCGTGGGGGTATTTTTTTTTCCAATCATGATTACAACTCACACTGCTCCCAGCGGGAATCGAACACGGGTTGTCCGAACGTCGGTAGTCCAGTCGGGTGGTTTTCCCAACTAGGCTACCGAGGTCCCCAAAGCCAAACAGTGCGTCAGAACCCACATGTCTGCCACACATTTCTTGGCTTCTATTCCCTTCCTCTACCAGATCAGTACGACCTACATTAAACAAACACATTTGAATATAATTAATCCTTTTATCTTCTCTTTTGTCCATTTTTATCTTATTTTCTGTTACATTTCTCTTATTTTATTAAGATTATAACCTATTTTTATTCGGTTGTTAACGGAATTATTTCTTAAGCTTTCTATTTTTCGTAGATTGATTCGCTTTTTTAATTTCCGTTTGCAATTTCGAGCTTCCTTATCAAGTTCCTTATTGACTCAATGTTGATGATTATGAAGCACAATGTCAGACTAGGACGACTGCCCTCCCACAACTTATTTATTTTGTGGTTTATGTTAACTAAACTCTTCTGTTCATGAAATCAGTTTCACTGCAGTCAAGAATTTCCCATATCCGTTCCATGCATTTGACAGTTTCTTTGAAAGAACGCTTGCGAATTCTGTTGAAAAGGTCGACTACCGTGCAGCCCTAATCGGCGATACAGGCGACGATTCCAAACGAATTTCATTAAAGAGAGAGCAAAGTCACTTCCTTACTCCATATTCCTTGAAAGTACACATTTAACACACACATTTAAAGCACACATTTAAAGCACACATTTAAAACACTCATTCATACACACATTTAAAACACACATTTAAAACACTCATTCATACACACATTTAAAGCACACATTTAAAACACTCATTTAAAGCACACATTTAAAGCACACATTTAAAGCACACATTTAAAACACACATTTAAAACACTCATTCATACACACATTTAAAACACACATTTAAAACACTCATTCATACACACACTTAAAGCACACATTTAAAACACTCATTTAAAGCACACATTTAAAGCACACATTTAAAGCACACATTTAAAGCACGCATTTAAAGCACTCATTTAAAGCACTCATTTAAAGCACACATTTAAAGCACTCATTTAAAGCACACATTTAAAGCACACATTTAAAGCACACATTTAAAGCACTGATTTAAAGCACACATTTAAAGCACACATTTAAAGCACTGATTTAAAGCACACATTTAAAGCACTGATTTAAAGGACACATTTAAAGCACACATTTAAAGCACTGATTTAAAGCACTTATTTAAAGCACTCATTTAAAGCACACATTTAAAGCACTGATTTAAAGCACTTATTTAAAGCACTCATTTAAAGCACACATGTAAAGCACACATTTAAAGCACACATTTAAAGCACACATTTAAAGCACTGATTTAAAGCACACATTTAAAGCACACATTTAAAGCACGCATTTAAAGCACTCATTTAAAGCACTCATTTAAAGCACACATTTAAAGCACTCATTTAAAGCACACATTTAAAGCACACATTTAAAGCACACATTTAAAGCACTGATTTAAAACACACATTTAAAGCACACATTTAAAGCACTGATTTAAAGCACACATTTAAAGGACACATTTAAAGCACACATTTAAAGCACTCATTTAAAGCACTTATTTAAAGCACTCATTTAAAGCACACATTTAAAGCACTGATTTAAAGCACTTATTTAAAGCACTCATTTAAAGCACACATGTAAAGCACACATTTAAAGCACTTATTAAAAGCACTCATTTAAAGCACACATTTAAAGCACTGATTTAAAGCACTTATTTAAAGCACTCATTTAAAGCACACATTTAAAGCACACATTTAAAGCACTTATTTAAAGCACTCATTTAAAGCACACATTTAAAGCACTCATTTAAAGCCCACATTTAAAACACTCATTTATACACACATTTAAAACAAATATTTGAAACACTCATTTATAACACACATTTAAAATACTCAAATAAAAGCACACGTGTAAAACACATATTTAAAACAAACATTTAAAACAAACATTTAAAACAAACATTTAAAATGCACATTTAAAACAAACAAAGCAATCGAAACTATTTACGCGACTGCGTTTACTTTCTGCAAAAACAGGACCACATGCCGCCATTTTGTGACGTGGCGTTAGCAAGGTCGAACTGCAGTGCGGGGCACAGTGCAAGTCACACAACGTCCACACGTATTACCCATACGTGTCTTTGTATTACATCTACGTGTCCTTGTATTACCTATACGTGTCCTTGTATTACCTATACGCGTCCTTGTATTACCTATACGTGTCCTTGTATTACATCTACGTGTCCTTGTATTACATATACGTGTCCTTGTATTACCTATACGTGTCCTTGTATTACCTGTACGTGTCCTTGTATTACCTATACGTGTCCTTGTATTACCTGTACGTGTCCTTGTATTACCTATACGTGTCCTTGTATTACATATACGTGTCCTTGTATTACTTATACATGTCCTTGTATTACATATACGTGTCCTTGCATTACATATACGTGTCCTTGTATTACCTATACGTGTCCTTGTATTACATATACGTGTTCTTGTATTACCTATACGTGTCCTTGTATTACCTATACGTGTACTTGTATTACCTATACGTGTCCTTGTATTACATATACGTGTCCTTGTATTACATATACGTATCCTTGTATTACATATACGTGTCCTTGTATTACATATACGTATCCTTGTATTACATATACGTGTCCTTGTATTACATATACGTATCCTTGTATTACATATACGTATCCTTGTATTACATATACGTGTCCTTGTATTACATATACGTATCCTTGTATTACATATACGTGTCCTTGTATTACAAATACGTATCCTTGTATTACATATACGTGTCCTTGTATTACATATACGTGTCCTTGTATTACATATACGTATCCTTGTATTACCTATACGTGTCCTTGTATTACATATACGTGTTCTTGTATTACCTATACATGTCCTCACAACACAACAGCCTAAACTCCATCCTACAATCCTATTTATATTAGAAGATATTGTTACCAAATACCCATTTAAACACTATCGTTACACCCAATTATATATAACCATTGAAACACTATCGTTACACCCAATTATATATAACCATTGAAACACTATCGTTACACCCAATTATATATAACCATTGAATTACTATCGTTACACCCAATTATATATACCCATTGAAACACTATCGTTACACCCAATTATATATAACCATTGAAACACTATCGTTACTGCCAATTATATATAGCCATTGAAACACTATCGTTACAGCCAATTATATATACCCATTGAAACACTATCGTTACAGCCAATTATATATACCCATTGAAACACTATCGTTACAGCCAATTATATATAACCATTGAAACACTATCGTTACAGCCAATTATATATACCCATTGAAACACTATCGTTATACACAATTATATATACCCATTGAAACACTATCGTTATACACAATTATATATACCCATTGAAACACTATCGTTACAGCAAAATTATATATAGCCATTGAAACACTATCGTTACACCCAATTATATATACCCATTGAAACACTATCGTTACACCCAATTATATATACCCATTGAAACACTATCGTTACACCCAATTATATATACCCATTGAAACACTATCGTTACACCCAATTATATATACCCATTGAAACACCATCGTTACAGTCAATTATATATAGCCATTGAAACACTATTGTGTTTACAGCCAATTATATATACCCATTGAAACACTATCGTTATACACAATTATATATACCCATTGAAACACTATCGCTATACACAATTATATTTACCCATTGAAACACTATCGTTATATACAATTATATATACCCATTGAAACACTATCGTTATACACAATTATATATACCCATTGAAACACTATCGTTATACACAATTATATATACCCATTGAAACACTATCGTTATACACAATTATATATACCCATTGAAACACTATCGTTATACACAATTATATATACCCATTGAAACACTATCGTTATACACAATTATATATACCCATTGAAACACTATCGTTATACACAATTATATATACCCATTGAAACACTATCGTTATACACAATTATATATACCCATTGAAACACTATCGCTATACACAATTATATTTACCCATTGAAACACTATCGTTATACACAATTATATATACCCATTGAAACACTATCGTTATACACAATTATATATACCCATTGAAACACTATCGTTATACACAATTATATATACCCAGTGAAACAAAATTAAAATAAAATAATATTGAACAGCAAGGCTAACACAACGACAAGACAAATCACAACGTTTCGGCAAAAGTCTTCATCAGGTATATCAAACAAACTATACACATTAAGAAAAATACAAGTCATCAAACATAACTACACAACTCTAAAAAATAGAGGAAAGAATGGCGGTAAATAACAGTGGCAAGGATTTACGGAGAGTCTGGTACTAGATATTAATAGATAATATGGCAGATCTGTTGTTGTTGCTGTTGATGTTGTTGTTGTTGTTGTTGTTGTTGTTGTTGTTGTTGTTGTTAATTCTGCCTTCGAAATTTTGTGTTTAAATTGTATAGTTTGTTTGATCTACCTGATGAAAGCTTTTGCTGAAACAGTATGATTTGTCTTGCCTTTCTATTACTCTAGCTGCTGAATATCATTGTATGTTTATTTTCTGTATTCTCTGTATTCTCTGTATTTTCTGTATTCTCTGTATTCTCTGTATTTTCTGTATTCTCTGTATTCTCTGCCGCGGTATTTTCTATACGAGCTGTCCCATATAGGATTTCATATTTATATTTGATATATGTGCTTATACCCAATGAACTCATCCGTCTAGAATTCCGATCACAGGACACCGTCTTTGCACCAAGTGCACTGTGCACTGTCAGACACCATCAGACTTTAACCAATGTGGTTCAATGATTGTGTCTCTCTCTCCAACAAAGTCATAGAAACACTAGTGACTGCATGGACACATATCTGTCGAAGAACGCACTAATGTTGTTGATTTAATTGGGGGTGTGAAATTGATTGCTTTAGTTATTGACGGTGAGGGGAATTTGGGTTTTAAATGGGGAAGACTTTGCCGTAAAGTTCCAGAAAAAAAACGCGTTAAAAGTTCATATATTTTATCTTAGCTTTCTGATTAAACAGCCTCTTCTCCTCTCTTCCTATTTTCATTGGATGTTGTGCAGTCACGTGATAATACTATATGTGGCGCCTTGACATGTAGCAGTTAAATTGTTGGGTTCATGAACATCTCTGGGATGGTGCCTCGCTGGTCTTTTCCTCAATAGTCTGTTCCTCACTGGTCTATTCCTCATTGATTTATTCCTCGCTAGTCTGTTCCTCACTGGTTTATTCCTCACTAGTCTGTTCCTCACTGGTCTGTTCCTCACTGGTCTGTTCCTCACTGGTTTGTTCCTCACTTGTTTATTCCTCACTAGTCTGTTCCTCACTGGTCTGTTCCTCACTGGTCTGTTCCTCACTGGTTTATTCCTTGCTCGTCTGTTCCTCACTGGTTTATTCCTTGCTCGTCTGTTCCTCACTGGTTTATTCCTTGCTCGTCTGTTCCTCACTGGTTTATTCCTTGCTCGTCTGTTCCTCACTAGTCTGTTCCTCACTGGTTTATTCCTTGCTCGTCTGTTCCTCACTAGTCTGTTCCTCACTGGTCTGTTCCTCACTTGTTTATTCCTTGCTCGTCTGTTCCTCACTGGTCTGTTCCTCACTGGTCTGTTCCTCACTGGTTTATTCCTCACTGGTCTGTTCCTCACTGTCTGTTCCTCACTGGTTTATTCCTCACTGGTCTGTTCCTCAAGGGTTTAATTCTCATTGATTTGTTCCTCACTTGCCTGTTCCTCGCTGGACCGTTGCTCACTGGTCTGTTCCTCACTGGTCCATTGTTCACTAGTCTGTTCCTCACTGGTCCATTGTTCACTAGTCTGTTCCTCACTTGCGTGCTCCTCACTGGTCCTTTGTTCACTGGTCTGTTCCTCACTGGTCTGTTTCTCAATGAGCCGTTGTTCACTGGTCTGTTTCTCAATGAGCCGTTGCTCACTGGTCTGTTTCTCAATGAGCCGTTGTTCACTGGTCTGTTCCTCACTGGTCCATTGTTCACTAGTCTGTTCCTCACTGGTCCATTGCTCACTGGTCTGTTCCTCACTTGCGTGCTCCTCACTGGTCCTTTGTTCACTGGTCTGTTCCTCACTGGTCCGTTGCTCACTGGTCTGTTGCTCACTTGCGTGCTCCTCACTGGTCCGTTGCTCACTGGTCTGTTGCTCACTTGCGTGCTCCTCACTGGTCCGTTGCTCACTGGTCTGTTCCTCACTGGTCCGTTGTTCACTGGTCTGTTCCTCACTGGTCTGTTCCTCACTGGTCTGTTCCTCACTGGTCCGTTGTTCACTGGTCTGTTCCTCACTGGTCTGTTCCTCACTGGTCTGTTCCTCACTGGTCCGTTGTTCACTGGTCTGTTCCTCACTGGTCTGTTCCTCACTGGTCTGTTGTTCACTGGTCTGTTCCTCACTGGTCTGTTCCTCACTGGTCTGTTCCTCACTGGTCCGTTGTTCACTGGTCTGTTCCTCACTGGTCCGTTGTTCACTGGTCTGTTCCTCACTGGTCTGTTCCTCACTGGTCCGTTGTTCACTGGTCTGTTCCTCACTGGTCTGTTCCTCACTGGTCTGTTCCTCACTGGTCCGTTGTTCACTGGTCTGTTCCTCACTGGTCCGTTGTTCACTGGTCTGTTCCTCACTGGTCTGTTGTTCACTGGTCTGTTCCTCACTGGTCTGTTCCTCACTGGTCCGTTGTTCACTGGTCTGTTCCTCACTGGTCTGTTCCTCACTGGTCTGTTCCTCACTGGTCCGTTCCTCACTGGTCCGTTGTTCACTGGTCTGTTCCTCACTGGTCTGTTCCTCACTGGTCTGTTCCTCACTGGTCTGTTCCTCACTGGTCTGTTCCTCACTGGTCCGTTGTTCACTGATCTGTTCCTCACTGGTCTGTTCCTCACTGGTCCGTTGTTCACTGGTCTGTTCCTCACTGGTCTGTTCCTCACTGGTCTATTCCTCACTGGTCTGTTCCTCACTGGTCTGTTCCTCACTGGTCTGTTCCTCAATGGTCCGTTGTTCACTGATCTGTTCCTCACTGGTCTGTTCCTCACTGGTCCGTTGTTCACTGGTCTGTTCCTCACTGGTCTGTTCCTCACTGGTCCGTTGTTCACTGGTCCATTCCTCACTGGTCCGTTGTTCACTGGTCTGTTCCTCACTGGTCCGTTCATCACTGGTCCGTTGTTCACTGGTCTGTTCCTCACTGGTCTGTTCCTCACTGCTCCGTTCCTCACTGGTCCGTTGTTCACTGGTCTGTTCCTCACTGGTCCGTTGTTCACTGGTCTGTTCCTCACTGGACCGTTGTTCACTGGTCTGTTCCTCACTGGTCCGTTGTTCACTGGTCTGTTGTTCACTGGTCCGTTCCTCACTGGTCTGTTGTTCACTGGTCCGTTCCTCACTGGTCTGTTCCTCACTCGTCCGTTGTTCACTGGTCTGTTCCTCACTGGTCTGTTCCTCACTGGTCTGTTCCTCACTGGTCCGTTCCTCACTGGTCCGTTGTTCACTGGTCTGTTCCTCACTGGTCCGTTGTTCACTGGTCCGTTCCTCACTGGTCCGTTGTTCACTGGTCTGTTCCTCACTGGTCCGTTGTTCACTGGTCTGTTCCTCACTGGTCCGTTCCTCACTGGTCTGTTGTTCACTGGTCTGTTCCTCACTGGTCCGTTGCTCAGTTGTCTGTTCCTCACTGGTCCGTTATTCACTGGTCTGTTCCTCACTGGTCCGTTGTTCACTGGTCTGTTCCTCACTGGTCCGTTGTTCACTGGTCTGTTCCTCACTGGTCCGTTGTTCACTGGTCTGTTCCTCACTGGTCCGTTGCTCACTGGTCTGTTCCTCACTGGTCCGTTGTTCATTGGTCTGTTCCTCACTGGTCCGTTATTCACTGGTCTGTTCCTCACTGGTCCGTTGTTCACTGGTCTGTTCCTCACTGGTCCGTTGTTCACTGGTCTGTTCCTCACTGGTCCGTTGTTCACTGGTCTGTTCCTCACTGGTCCGTTGTTCACTGGTCTGTTCCTCACTAGTCCGTTGCTCACTGGTCTGTTCCTCACTGGTCTGTTCCTCACTGGTCTGTTCCTCACTGGTCTGTTCCTCACTGGTCTGTTGTTCACTGGTCTGTTCCTCACTGGTCCGTTGTTCACTGGTCTGTTCCTCACTGGTCCGTTGTTCACTGGTCTGTTCCTCACTGGTCCGTTGTTCACTGGTCTGTTCCTCACTGGTCCGTTGTTCAATGGTCTGTTCCTCACTGGTCGGTTCCTCACTGGTCTGTTCCTCACTGGTCTGTTCCTCACTGGTCCGTTGTTCACTGGTATGTTCCTCACTGGTCTGTTCCTCACTGGTCTGTTCCTCACTGGTCTGTTGTTCACTGGTATGTTCCTCACTGGTCTGTTCCTCACTGGTCTGTTCCTCACTGGTCTGTTGTTCACTGGTCTGTTCCTCACTGGTCTGTTCCTCACTGGTCTGTTCCTCACTGGTATGTTCCTCACTGGTCTGTTCCTCACTGGTCTGTTCCTCACTGGTATGTTCCTCACTGGTCTGTTCCTCACTGGTCTGTTCCTCACTGGTCCGTTGTTCACTGGTCTGTTCCTCACTGGTATGTTCCTCACTGGTCTGTTCCTCACTGGTCTGTTCCTCACTGGTCTGTTCCTCACTGGTCCGTTGTTCACTGGTCTGTTCCTCACTGGTCTGTTCCTCACTGGTCTGTTCCTCACTGGTCCGTTGCTCACTGGTCTGTTCCTCACTGGTCCGTTGTTCACTGGTCTGTTCCTCACTGGTCCGTTGCTCACTGGTCTGTTCCTCACTGGTCTGTTCCTCACTGGTCTGTTCCTCACTGGTCTGCTCCTCACTGGTCCGTTGCTCACTGGTCTGTTCCTCACTGGTCCGTTGCTCAGTTGTCTGTTCCTCACTGGTCCGTTGCTCAGTTGTCTGTTACTCACTGGTCCGTTGCTCACTGGTCTGTTCCTCACTGGTCCATTGCTCAGTTGTCTGTTCCTCACTGGTCCGTTGTTCACTGGTCCGTTGCTCAGTTGTCTGTTCCTCACTGGTCCGTTGCTCAGTTGTCTGTTCTCACTGGTCCGTTGTTCACTGGTCTGTTCCTCACTGGTCCGTTGTTCACTGGTCCGTTCCTCACTGGTCCGTTGTTCACTGGTCTGTTCCTCACTGGTCTGTTCCTCACTGGTCCGTTGTTCACTGGTCTGTTCCTCACTGGTCTGTTCCTCACTGGTCTGTTCCTCACTGGTCCGTTGCTCACTGGTCTGTTCCTCACTTGTCCGTTGTTCACTGGTCTGTTCCTCACTAGTCCGTTGCTCACTGGTCTGTTCCTCACTGGTCTGTTCCTCACTGGTCTGTTGTTCACTGGTCTGTTCCTCACTGGTCTGTTCCTCACTGGTCTGTTCCTCACTGGTCCGTTGTTCACTGGTCTGTTCCTCACTGGTCCGTTGTTCACTGGTCTGTTCCTCACTGGTCTGTTCCTCACTGGTCCGTTGTTCACTAGTCTGTTCCTCACTGGTCTGTTCCTCACTGGTCTGTTCCTCACTGGTCCGTTGTTCACTGGTCTGTTCCTCACTGGTCCGTTGCTCACTGGTCTGTTCCTCACTGGTCTGTTGTTCACTGGTCTGTTCCTCACTGGTCTGTTCCTCACTGGTCCGTTGTTCACTGGTCTGTTACTCACTGGTCTGTTCCTCACTGGTCTGTTCCTCACTGGTCCGTTCCTCACTGGTCCGTTGTTCACTGGTCTGTTCCTCACTGGTCTGTTCCTCACTGGTCTGTTCCTCACTGGTCTGTTCCTCACTGGTCTGTTCCTCACTGGTCTGTTCCTCACTGGTCCGTTGTTCACTGATCTGTTCCTCACTGGTCTGTTCCTCACTGGTCCGTTGTTCACTGGTCTGTTCCTCACTGGTCTGTTCCTCACTGGTCTATTCCTCACTGGTCTGTTCCTCACTGGTCTGTTCCTCACTGGTCTGTTCCTCACTGGTCCGTTGTTCACTGATCTGTTCCTCACTGGTCTGTTCCTCACTGGTCCGTTGTTCACTGGTCTGTTCCTCACTGGTCTGTTCCTCACTGGTCCGTTGTTCACTGGTCCATTCCTCACTGGTCCGTTGTTCACTGGTCTGTTCCTCACTGGTCCGTTCATCACTGGTCCGTTGTTCACTGGTCTGTTCCTCACTGGTCTGTTCCTCACTTCTCCGTTCCTCACTGGTCCGTTGTTCACTGGTCTGTTCCTCACTGGTCCGTTGTTCACTGGTCTGTTCCTCACTGGACCGTTGTTCACTGGTCTGTTCCTCACTGGTCCGTTGTTCACTGGTCTGTTGTTCACTGGTCCGTTCCTCACTGGTCTGTTGTTCACTGGTCCGTTCCTCACTGGTCTGTTCCTCACTCGTCCGTTGTTCACTGGTCTGTTCCTCACTGGTCTGTTCCTCACTGGTCTGTTCCTCACTGGTCCGTTCCTCACTGGTCCGTTGTTCACTGGTCTGTTCCTCACTGGTCCGTTGTTCACTGGTCCGTTCCTCACTGGTCCGTTGTTCACTGGTCTGTTCCTCACTGGTCCGTTGTTCACTGGTCTGTTCCTCACTGGTCCGTTCCTCACTGGTCTGTTGTTCACTGGTCTGTTCCTCACTGGTCCGTTGCTCAGTTGTCTGTTCCTCACTGGTCCGTTATTCACTGGTCTGTTCCTCACTGGTCCGTTGTTCACTGGTCTGTTCCTCACTGGTCCGTTGTTCACTGGTCTGTTCCTCACTGGTCCGTTGTTCACTGGTCTGTTCCTCACTGGTCCGTTGCTCACTGGTCTGTTCCTCACTGGTCCGTTGTTCACTGGTCTGTTCCTCACTGGTCCGTTTTTCACTGGTCTGTTCCTCACTGGTCCGTTGTTCACTGGTCTGTTCCTCACTGGTCCGTTGTTCACTGGTCTGTTCATCACTGGTCCGTTGTTCACTGGTCTGTTCCTCACTGGTCCGTTGTTCACTGGTCTGTTCCTCACTAGTCCGTTGCTCACTGGTCTGTTCCTCACTGGTCTGTTCCTCACTGGTCTGTTCCTCACTGGTCTGTTCCTCACTGGTCTGTTGTTCACTGGTCTGTTCCTCACTGGTCCGTTGTTCACTGGTCTGTTCCTCACTGGTCCGTTGTTCACTGGTCTGTTCCTCACTGGTCCGTTGTTCACTGGTCTGTTCCTCACTGGTCCGTTGTTCAATGGTCTGTTCCTCACTGGTCGGTTCCTCACTGGTCTGTTCCTCACTGGTCTGTTCCTCACTGGTCCGTTGTTCACTGGTATGTTCTCACTGGTCTGTTCCTCACTGGTCTGTTCCTCACTGGTCTGTTGTTCACTGGTATGTTCCTCACTGGTCTGTTCCTCACTGGTCTGTTCCTCACTGGTCTGTTGTTCACTGGTCTGTTCCTCACTGGTCTGTTCCTCACTGGTATGTTCCTCACTGGTCTGTTCCTCACTGGTCTGTTCCTCACTGGTATGTTCCTCACTGGTCTGTTCCTCACTGGTCTGTTCCTCACTGGTCCGTTGTTCACTGGTCTGTTCCTCACTGGTATGTTCCTCACTGGTCTGTTCCTCACTGGTCTGTTCCTCACTGGTCTGTTCCTCACTGGTCCGTTGTTCACTGGTCTGTTCCTCACTGGTCTGTTCCTCACTGGTCTGTTCCTCACTGGTCCGTTGCTCACTGGTCTGTTCCTCACTGGTCCGTTGTTCACTGGTCTGTTCCTCACTGGTCCGTTGCTCACTGGTCTGTTCCTCACTGGTCTGTTCCTCACTGGTCTGTTCCTCACTGGTCTGCTCCTCACTGGTCCGTTGCTCACTGGTCTGTTCCTCACTGGTCCGTTGCTCAGTTGTCTGTTCCTCACTGGTCCGTTGCTCAGTTGTCTGTTACTCACTGGTCCGTTGCTCACTGGTCTGTTCCTCACTGGTCCGTTGCTCAGTTGTCTGTTCCTCACTGGTCCGTTGTTCACTGGTCCGTTGCTCAGTTGTCTGTTCCTCACTGGTCCGTTGCTCAGTTGTCTGTTCCTCACTGGTCCGTTGTTCACTGGTCTGTTCCTCACTGGTCCGTTGTTCACTGGTCTGTTCCTCACTGGTCCGTTGTTCACTGGTCTGTTCCTCACTGGTCTGTTCCTCACTGGTCCGTTGTTCACTGGTCTGTTCCTCACTGGTCTGTTCCTCACTGGTCTGTTCCTCACTGGTCCGTTGCTCACTGGTCTGTTCCTCACTTGTCCGTTGTTCACTGGTCTGTTCCTCACTAGTCCGTTGCTCACTGGTCTGTTCCTCACTGGTCTGTTCCTCACTGGTCTGTTCCTCACTGGTCCGTTGCTCACTGGTCCGTTCCTCACTGGTCTGTTCCTCACTGGTCCGTTGCTCACTGGTCCGTTGTTCACTGGTCTGTTCCTCACTAGTCCGTTGCTCACTGGTCTGTTCCTCACTGGTCTGTTCCTCACTGGTCTGTTCCTCACTGGTCTGTTCCTCACTGGTCCGTTGCTCAGTTGTCTGTTCCTCACTGGTCCGTTGCTCACTGGTCTGTTCCTCACTGGTCCGTTGCTCACTGGTCTGTTCCTCACTGGTCTGTTCCTCACTGGTCTGTTCCTCACTGGTCTGTTCCTCACTGGTCCGTTGTTCACTGGTCTGTTCCTCACTGGTCCGTTGCTCACTGGTCTGTTCCTCACTGGTCTGTTCCTCACTGGTCTGTTCCTCACTGGTCTGTTCCTCACTGGTCCGTTGCTCAGTTGTCTGTTCCTCACTGGTCCGTTGCTCAGTTGTCTGTTCCTCACTGGTCCGTTGCTCAGTTGTCTGTTCCTCACTGGTCCGTTGCTCAGTTGTCTGTTCCTCACTGGTCCGTTGCTCACTGGTCTGTTCCTCACTGGTCCGTTGCTCAGTTGTCTGTTCCTCACTGGTCCGTTGCTCACTGGTCTGTTCCTCACTGGTCCGTTGCTCAGTTGTCTGTTCCTCACTGGTCCGTTGCTCACTGGTCTGTTCCTCACTGGTCCGTTGCTCAGTTGTCTGTTCCTCACTGGTCCGTTGCTCAGTTGTCTGTTCCTCACTGGTCCGTTGTTCACTGGTCTGTTCCTCACAGGTCCGTTGTTCACTGGTCTGTTCCTCACTGGTCCGTTGTTCACTGGTCTGTTCCTCACTGGTCCGTTGTTCACTGATATGTTCCTCACAGGTCCGTTGTTCACTGGTCTGTTCCTCACTGGTCCGTTGCTCACTGGTACGTTGCTCACTGGTCCGTTGCTCACTGGTCTGTTCCTCACTGGTCTGTTCCTCACTGGTCCGTTGCTCACTGGTCTGTTCCTTACTCGTCCGTTGCTCACTGGTCCGTTGCTCACTGGTCCGTTCCTCACTGGTCTGTTCCTCACTGGTCCGTTGCTCACTGGTCTGTTACTCACTGGTCTGTTCCTCACTGGTCCGTTGCTCGCTGGTCCGTTGTTCACTGGTCTGTTCCTCGCTGGTCCGTTGCTCACTGGTCTGTTCCTCGCTGGACCGTTACTCACTGGTCTGTTGCTCACTGATCCGTTGTTCACTGGTCTGTTCCTCGCTGGTCCGTTGTTCACTGGTCTGTTCCTCGCTGGTCCGTTGCTCACTGGTCTGTTCCTCGCTGGTCCGTTGTTCACTGGTCTGTTACTCACTGGTCCGTTGTTCACTGGTCTGTTCCTCGCTGGTCCGTTGTTCACTGGTCTGTTCCTCACTGGTCCGTTATTCACTGGTCTGTTCCTCACTGGTCCGTTATTCACTGGTCTGTTCCTCACTGGTCCGTTGTTCACTGGTCTGTTCCTCACTGGTCCGTTGTTCACTGGTCTGTTCCTCACTGGTCCGTTATTCACTGGTCTGTTCCTCACAGGTCCGTTGCTCAGTTGTCTGTTACTCACTGGTCCGTTGTTCACTGGTCTGTTGCTCACTGGTCCGTTGTTCCCTGGTCTGTTCCTCGCTGGTCCGTTGTTCACTGGTCTGTTCCTCGCTGGTCCGTTGCTCACTGGTCTGTTCCTCGCTGGTCCGTTGTTCACTGATATGTTCCTCACTGGTCCGTTGCTCACTGGTCTGTTCCTCACTGGTCCGTTGTTCACTGGTCTGTTCCTCACTGGTCCGTTGCTCACTGATATGTTCCTCACTGGTCCGTTATTCACTGGTCTGTTCCTCACTGGTCCGTTGTTCACTGGTCTGTTCCTCACTGGTCCGTTGTTCACTGATATGTTCCTCACTGGTCCGTTGCTCACTGGTCTGTTCCTCACTGGTCCGTTGCTCACTGGTCTGTTCCTCACTGGTCCGTTGCTCACTGGTCTGTTCTTCACTGGTCCGTTATTCACTGGTCTGTTCCTCACTGGTCCGTTATTCACTGGTCTGTTCCTCACTGGTCCGTTGCTCAGTTGTCTGTTACTCACTGGTCCGTTGTTCACTGGTCTGTTCCTCACTGGTCCGTTGTTCACTGGTCTGTTCTTCACTGGTCCGTTGCTCACTGGTCTGTTCCTCACTGGTCCGTTGCTCACTGGTCTGTTCCTCACTGGTCCGTTGCTCACTGGTCTATTCCTCACTGGTCCGTTGCTCACTGGTCTGTTCCTCACTGGTCCGTTGCTCACTGGTCTGTTCCTCACTGGTCCGTTGCTCACTGGTCTGTTCCTCACTGGTCGGTTGTTCCCTTATCTGTTCCTCACTGGTCCTTTGCGCACTGGTCCGTTGCTTACTGGTCTGTTCGTCACTGGTCTGTTGTTCACTGGTCTGTTCCTCACTGGTCCATTACTCAATTGTCTGTTCCTCACTGGTCCGTTATTCACTGGTCTGTTCCTCACTGGTCTGTTGTTCACTGGTATGTTCCTCACTGGTCTGTTCCTCACTGGTCTGTTCCTCACTGGTCTGTTGTTCACTGGTCTGTTCCTCACTGGTCTGTTCCTCACTGGTCTGTTCCTCACTGGTATGTTCCTCACTGGTCTGTTCCTCACTGGTCTGTTCCTCACTGGTATGTTCCTCACTGGTCTGTTCCTCACTGGTCTGTTCCTCACTGGTCCGTTGTTCACTGGTCTGTTCCTCACTGGTATGTTCCTCACTGGGCTGTTCCTCACTGGTCTGTTCCTCACTGGTCTGTTCCTCACTGGTCCGTTGTTCACTGGTCTGTTCCTCACTGGTCTGTTCCTCACTGGTCTGTTCCTCACTGGTCTGTTCCTCACTGGTCCGTTGCTCACTGGTCTGTTCCTCACTGGTCCGTTGTTCACTGGTCTGTTCCTCACTGGTCCGTTGCTCACTGGTCTGTTCCTCACTGGTCTGTTCCTCACTGGTCTGTTCCTCACTGGTCTGCTCCTCACTGGTCCGTTGCTCACTGGTCTGTTCCTCACTGGTCCGTTGCTCAGTTGTCTGTTCCTCACTGGTCCGTTGCTCAGTTGTCTGTTACTCACTGGTCCGTTGCTCACTGGTCTGTTCCTCACTGGTCCGTTTCTCAGTTGTCTGTTCCTCACTGGTCCGTTGTTCACTGGTCCGTTGCTCAGTTGTCTGTTCCTCACTGGTCCGTTGCTCAGTTGTCTGTTCCTCACTGGTCCGTTGTTCACTGGTCTGTTCCTCACTGGTCCGTTGTTCACTGGTCTGTTCCTCACTGGTCCGTTGTTCACTGGTCTGTTCCTCACTGGTCTGTTCCTCACTGGTCCGTTGTTCACTGGTCTGTTCCTCACTGGTCTGTTCCTCACTGGTCTGTTCCTCACTGGTCCGTTGCTCACTGGTCTGTTCCTCACTGGTCCGTTGTTCACTGGTCTGTTCCTCACTAGTCCGTTGCTCACTGGTCTGTTCCTCACTGGTCTGTTCCTCACTGGTCTGTTCCTCACTGGTCCGTTGCTCACTGGTCCGTTCCTCACTGGTCTGTTCCTCACTGGTCCGTTGCTCACTGGTCCGTTGTTCACTGGTCTGTTCCTCACTAGTCCGTTGCTCACTGGTCTGTTCCTCACTGGTCTGTTCCTCACTGGTCTGTTCCTCACTGGTCCGTTGCTCAGTTGTCTGTTCCTCACTTGTCCGTTGCTCACTGGTCTGTTCCTCACTGGTCCGTTGCTCACTGGTCTGTTCCTCACTGGTCTGTTCCTCACTGGTCTGTTCCTCACTGGTCTGTTCCTCACTGGTCCGTTGTTCACTGGTCTGTTCCTCACTGGTCCGTTGCTCACTGGTCTGTTCCTCACTGGTCTGTTCCTCACTGGTCTGTTCCTCACTGGTCCGTTGCTCACTGGTCTGTTCCTCACTGGTCCGTTGCTCAGTTGTCTGTTCCTCACTGGTCCGTTGCTCAGATGTCTGTTCCTCACTGGTCCGTTGCTCAGTTGTCTGTTCCTCACTGGTCCGTTGCTCAGTTGTCTGTTCCTCACTGGTCCGTTGCTCACTGGTCTGTTCCTCACTGGTCCGTTGCTCAGTTGTCTGTTCCTCACTGGTCCGTTGCTCACTGGTCTGTTCCTCACTGGTCCGTTGCTCAGTTGTCTGTTCCTCACTGGTCCGTTGCTCACTGGTCTGTTCCTCACTGGTCCGTTATTCACTGGTCTGTTCCTCACTGGTCCGTTGCTCAGTTGTCTGTTCCTCACTGGTCCGTTGTTCACTGGTCTGTTCCTCACAGGTCCGTTGTTCACTGGTCTGTTCCTCACTGGTCCGTTGTTCACTGGTCTGTTCCTCACTGGTCCGTTGTTCACTGATATGTTCCTCACAGGTCCGTTGTTCACTGGTCTGTTCCTCACTGGTCCGTTGCTCACTGGTACGTTGCTCACTGGTCCGTTGCTCACTGGTCTGTTCCTCACTGGTCTGTTCCTCACTGGTCCGTTGCTCACTGGTCTGTTCCTTACTCGTCCGTTGCTCACTGGTCCGTTGCTCACTGGTCCGTTCCTCACTGGTCTGTTCCTCACTGTTCCGTTGCTCACTGGTCTGTTACTCACTGGTCCGTTGTTCACTGGTCAGTTCCTCGCTGGTCCGTTGTTCACTGGTCTGTTCCTCGCTGGTCCGTTGCTCACTGGTCTGTTCCTCGCTGGTCCGTTACTCACTGGTCTGTTGCTCACTGATCCGTTTTCACTGGTCTGTTCCTCGCTGGTCCGTTGTTCACTGGTCTGTTCCTCGCTGGTCCGTTGCTCACTGGTCTTTTCCTCGCTGGTCCGTTGTTCACTGGTCTGTTACTCACTGGTCCGTTGTTCACTGGTCTGTTCCTCGCTGTTCCGTTGTTCACTGGTCTGTTCCTCACTGGTCCGTTATTCACTGGTCTGTTCCTCACTGGTCCGTTATTCACTGGTCTGTTCCTCACTGGTCCGTTGTTCACTGGTCTGTTCCTCACTAGTCCGTTGTTCACTGGTCTGTTCCTCACTGGTCCGTTATTCACTGGTCTGTTCCTCACAGGTCCGTTGCTCAGTTGTCTGTTACTCACTGGTCCGTTGTTCACTGGTCTGTTCCTCACTGGTCCGTTACTCACTGGTCTGTTGCTCACTGGTCCGTTGTTCCCTGGTCTGTTCCTCGCTGGTCCGTTGTTCACTGGTCTGTTCCTCGCTGGTCCGTTGCTCACTGGTCTGTTCCTCGCTGGTCCGTTGTTCACTGATATATTCCTCACTGGTCCGTTGCTCACTGGTCTGTTCCTCACTGGTCCGTTGTTCACTGGTCTGTTCCTCACTGGTCCGTTGCTCACTGATATGTTCCTCACTGGTCCGTTATTCACTGGTCTGTTCCTCACTGGTCCGTTGTTCACTGGTCTGTTCCTCACTGGTCCGTTGTTCACTGATATGTTCCTCACTGGTCCGTTGCTCACTGGTCTGTTCCTCACTGGTCCGTTGCTCACTGGTCTGTTCCTCACTGGTCCGTTGCTCACTGGTCTGTTCCTCACTGGTCCGTTATTCACTGGTCTGTTCCTCACTGGTCCGTTATTCACTGGTCTGTTCCTCACTGGTCCGTTGCTCAGTTGTCTGTTACTCACTGGTCCGTTGTTCACTGGTCTGTTCCTCACTGGTCCGTTGTTCACTGGTCTGTTCCTCACTGGTCCGTTGCTCACTGGTCTGTTCCTCACTGGTCCGTTGCTCACTGGTCTGTTCCTCACTGGTCCGTTGCTCACTGGTCTATTCCTCACTGGTCCGTTGCTCACTGGTCTGTTCCTCACTGGTCCGTTGCTCACTGGTCTGTTCCTCACTGGTCCGTTGCTCACTGGTCTGTTCCTCACTGGTCGGTTGTTCCCTTATCTGTTCCTCACTGGTCCGTTGCTCACTGGTCCGTTGCTCACTGGTCTGTTCGTCACTGGTCTGTTGTTCACTGGTCTGTTCCTCACTGGTCCATTACTCAATTGTCTGTTCCTCACTGGTCCGTTATTCACTGGTCTGTTCCTCACTTGTATGTTCCTCACAGGTATGTTCCTCACTGGTCTGTTCCTCACTGGTCCGTTATTCACTGGTCTGTTCCTCACTAGTATGTTCCTCACTGGTATGTTCCTCACTGGTCTGTTCCTCACTGGTTTATTCGTCACTGGTCTGTTCATCACTGGTTTATTCGTCACTGGTCTGTTCCTCAATTATTTATTTATTCCTCACGGGTCTGTTCCTCAATGATTTATTCCTCACTGGTCTGTTCCTCAATGGTTTATTCCTCACTGGTCTGTTCCTCAATTGTTTATTCCTGTCTGGTCTGTTCCTCACTGGTTTGATCCTCAATGGTTTATTCCTCACTGGTCTGTTTCTCACTGGTCTGTTCCCCAATGGTTTATTCCTCACTGGTCTGTTCCTCAATGGTTTATTCCTCACTGGTTTGTTCCTCAATGGTTTATTCCTCACTGGTCTGTTCCTCAATGGTTTATTCCTCACTGGTCTGTTCCTCACTGATCTATTCCTCAATGGTTTATTATTCATTGGTTTATTCCTCACTGGTCTATTCATCATTGGTTTATTCCTCACTTGTCTGTTCCTCACTGGTCTATTCATCATTGGTTTATTCCTCACTGGTCTGTTCCTCACTGGTTTGTTCCTCACTGGTCTATTCATCATTGGTTTATTCCTCACTGGTCTGTTCCTCACTGGTTTGTTCCTCAATGGTTTATTCCTCACTGGTCTATTCATCATTGGTTTATTCCTCACTTGTCTGTTCCTCACTGGTCTATTCCTAACTGGTTTGTTCCTCAATAGTTTATTCCTCAATGGTCTATTCACCATTGGTTTATTCCTCACTGGTCTATTCATCATTGGTTTATTCCAGACTGGTCTATTCATCATTGGTTTATTTCTCACTGGTCTGTTCTTCACTAGTCTGTTCCTCAATGGTTTATTCCCCAATGGTCTGTTCATCATTGGTTTATTTCTCACTGGTCTGTTCCTCACTAGTCTGCTCCTCAATGGTTTATTCCTCACTGGTCTGTTCCTCAATGGTTTATTCCTGACAGGTCTGTTCTTCACTGGTTTGTTCTTTAATGGTTTATTCCTCACTGGTCTGTTTCTCACTGGTCTGTTCCCCAATGGTTTATCCTCACTGGTCTGTTCCTCAATGGTTTATTCCTTACTGGTATGTTCCTCAATGGTTTATTCCTCACTGGTCTGTTCCTCAATGGTTTATTCCTCACTGGTCTGTTTCTCAATGGTTTATTTCTCACTGGTCTGTTCCTCAATGGTTTATTCCTCACTGGTCTGTTCCTCAATGGTTTATTCCTCACTGGTCTGTTCCTCAGTGGTCTATTCCTCAATGGTTTATTAATCATTGGTTTATTCCTCACTGGTCTATTCATCATTGGTTTATTCCTCACTTGTCTGTTCCTCACTGGTCTATTCATCATTGGTTATTCCTCACTGGTCTGTTCCTCACTGGTTTGTTCCTCGCTGGTCTATTCATCATTGGTTTATTCCTCACTGGTCTGTTCCTCACTGGTTTGTTCCTCAATGGTTCATTCCTCACTGGTCTATTCATCATTGGTTTATTCCTCACTTGTCTGTTCCTCACTGGTCTATTCCTAACTGGTTTGTTCCTCAATAGTTTATTCTTCAATGGTCTATTCACCATTGGTTTATTCCTCACTGGTCTATTCATCATTTGTTTATTTCTCACTGGTCTGTTCCTCACTAGTCTGTTCCTCAATGGTTTATTCCTCACTGGTCTGTTCATCATTGGTTTATTTCTCACTGGTCTGTTCCTCACTAGTCTGTTCCTCAATGGTTTATTCCTCACTGGTCTGTTCCTCAATGGTTTATTCCTGACTGGTCTGTTCTTCACTGGTTTGTTCTTCAATGGTTTATTGCTCACTGGTCTGTTTCTCACTGGTCTGTTCCCCAATGGTTTATTCCTCACTGGTCTGTTCCTCAATGGTTTATTCCTCACTGGTATGTTCCTCAATGCTTTATTCCTCACTGGTCTGTTCCTCAATGGTTTATTCCTCACTGGTATGTTCCTCAATGGTTTATTCCTCACTGGTCTGTTCCTCAATGGTTTATTCCTCACTGGTCTGTTTCTCGATGGTTTATTTCTCACTGGTCTGTTGCTCAATGGTTTATTCCTCACTGGTCTGTTCCTCAATGGTTTATTCCTCACTGGTCTGTTCCTCAATGGTTTATTCCTCACTGGTCTGTTCCTCAATGGTTTATTCCTCACTTGTCTGTTCCTCGATGGTTTATTCCTCACTGGTCTGTTCCTCAATGGTTTATTCCTCACTGGTCTGTTCCTCACTGGTCTATTCCTCAATGGTTTATTCCTCACTGGTCTATTCATCATTGGTTTATTCCTCACTTGTCTGTTCCTCACTGGTCTATTCCTAACTGGTTTGTTCCTCACTGGTTTATTCCTCAATAGTTTATTCCTCACTGGTCTATTCATCATTGGTTTATTCCTCACTGGTCTATTCATCATTGGTTTATTCCTGACTGGTCTGTTCCTCACTGGTCTATTCATCGTTGGTTTATTCCTCACTAGTCTATTCCTCACTGGTCTATTCCTCACTGGTCTATTCATTATTGGTTTATTCCTCGCTGGTCTATTACCTCACTGGTCTATTCCTCACTGGTCTATTCCTCACTGGTCTATTCCTCATTGGTCTGTTCCTCACTGGTCTATTCCTCACTGGTCTATTCATTATTGGTTTATTCCTCGCTGGTCTATTACCTCACTGGTCTATTATGTCACTGGTCTATTCCTCACTGGTCTGTTCCTCATTGGTCTGTTCCTCACTGGTCTATTCCTCACTGGTCTATTCCTCACTGGTCTGTTCCTCATTGGTCTGTTCCTCATTGGTCTGTTCCTCACTGGTCTATTCCTCACTGGTCTGTTCCTCACTGGTCTATTCCTCACTGGTCTATTCCTCACTGGTCTGTTCCTCACTGGTCTATTCCTCACTGGTCTGTTCCTCATTGGTCTGTTCCTCACTGGTCTGTTCCTCATTGGTCTGTTCCTCACTGGTCTGTTCCTCATTGGTCTGTTCCTCATTGGTCTGTTCCTCATTGGTCTGTTCCTCACTGGTCTGTTCCTCACTGGTCTGTTCCTCATTGGTCTGTTCCTCACTGGTCTGTTCCTCATTGGTCTGTTCCTCATTGGTCTGTTCCTCATTGGTCTGTTCCTCATTGGTCTGTTCCTCACTGGTCTATTCCTCACTGGTCTGTTCCTCATTGGTCTGTTCCTCACTGGTCTGTTCCTCATTGGTCTGTTCCTCACTGGTCTGTTCCTCATTGGTCTGTTCCTCATTGGTCTGTTCCTCATTGGTCTGTTCCTCACTGGTCTGTTCCTCATTGGTCTGTTCCTCATTGGTCTGTTCCTCACTGGTCTGTTCCTCACTGGTCTGTTCCTCGTTGGTCTGTTCCTCACTGGTCTGTTCCTCATTGGTCTGTTCCTCACTGGTCTGTTCCTCACTGGTCTGTTCCTCATTGGTCTGTTCCTCACTGGTCTGTGCGTCACTCGGCATATCCGTCTCCATAATTCTCCGTCATGTTGGCCTTGGTCTGCATCATTTTCGACTTCCCTTCAGAATACATTTAAAAAGACAACCTCTATGTGACAGAGCACGTTCATGTATTTACCCGGCAGCCATGACAGTTCGATAACCGGAAGTTGAGGGTGAGTTTTAACATTTCAGTTCAATAAACAAAGAATGTACACATTTTAGAATTTAACAAATTCTAACCGATGTACACATTTTAGAATATAGCAACATTCCAGAATATAACAAATACTAGCTCATGTACACATTCTAGTATATATAAAAACATTCCAGCAAATAACAAATTCTATCTAACTGATGTACACATTCAAGAATATAACAAATTCTGAAAGTTTGTACACATTCCAGAACGTAAATTCTGACGGATGTACATATACCAATGAATAACAAGTTCTAACTGATGTACATATATAAGAAAATAACAAAATCTGACAGATGTACACATACCAGAACATAAATTCTGACAGTTGTACACACACCAGAGCATAAATCTGACAGATGTACACATACCAAAACATAACAAATTATGACGGATGTATAAATACCAGAACATAAATTCTGACAATGTACACATTTCAGAACATAACAGAGATCAAATGATGCACACGTAGAAATAGTACACAGAAAGACCAAACAAAAAATGTTTGGAAGTCAATAAAAGATTATAGGGAACCACATGACCTAACAAATGACCTGACAGAAAGACCAAACAAAAAATGTTTGGAAGTCAATACAAGATTATAGGGAACCACATGACATAACAAATGACCTGACAGAAAGACCAAACAAAAAATGTTTGGAAGTCAATACAAGATTATAGGGAACCACATGACATAACAAATGACCTGACAGAAAGACCAAACAAAAAATGTTTGGAAGTCAATACAAGATTATAGGGAACCACATGACATAACAAATGACCTGACAGAAAGACCAAACAAAAAATGTTTGGAAGTCAATACAAGATTATAGGGAACCACATGACCTAACAAATGACCTGACAGAAAGACCAAACAAAAAATGTTTGGAAGTCAATACAAGATTATAGGGAACCACATGACCTAACAAATGACCTGACAGAAAGACCAAACAAAAAATGTTTGGAGTCAATACAAGATTATAGGGAACCACATGACCTAACAAATGACCTGACAGAAAGACCAAACAAAAAATGTTTGGAAGTCAATACAAGATTATAGGGAACCACATGACCTAACAAGTGACCTGACAGAAAGACCAAACAAAAAATGTTTGGAAGTCAATACAAGATTATAGGGAACCACATGACCTAACAAGTGACCTGACAGAAGACTAAACAAAAAATGTTTGGAAGTCAAAACAAGATTATAGGGAACCACATGACCTAACAAATGACCTGACAGAAAGACCAAACAAAAAATGTTTGGAAGTCAATACAAGATTATAGGGAACCACATGACCTAACAAATGACCTGACAGAAAGACCAAACAAAAAATGTTTGGAAGTCAATACAAGATTATAGGGAACCACATGACCTAACAAATGACCTGACAGAAAGACCAAACAAAAAATGTTTGGAAGTCAATACAAGATTATAGGGAACCACATGACCTAACAAATGACCTGACAGAAAGACCAAACAAAAAATGTTTGGAAGTCAATACAAGATTATAGGGAACCACATGACCTAACAAATGACCTGACAGAAAGACCAAACAAAAATGTTTGGAGTCAATACAAGATTATAGGGAACCACATGACCTAACAAATGACCTGACAGAAAGACCAAACAAAAAATGTTTGGAAGTCAATACAAGATTATAGGGAACCACATGACCTAACAAATGACCTGACAGAAAGACCAAACAAAAAATGTTTGGAAGTCAATACAAGATTATAGGGAACCACATGACCTAACAAATGACCTGACAGAAAGACCAAACAAAAAATGTTTGGAAGTCAATACAAGATTATAGGGAACCACATGATGACCTGACAGAAAGACCAAACAAAAAATGTTTGGAAGTCAATACAAGATTATAGGGAACCACATGACCTAACAAATGACCTGACAGAAAGACCAAACAAAAAATGTGTGAACTCAATACAAGATTATAGGGAACCACATGACATAACAAATGACCTGACAGAAAGACCAAACAAAAAATGTTTGGAAGTCAATACAAGATTATAGGGAACCACATGACATAACAAATGACCTGACAGAAAGACCAAACAAAAAATGTTTGGAAGTCAATACAAGATTATAGGGAACCACATGACCTAACAAATGACCTGACAGAAAGACCAAACAAAAAATGTGTGAACTCAATACAAGATTATAGGGAACCACATGACCTAACAAATGACCTGACAGAAAGACCAAACAAAAAATGTTTGGAAGTCAATACAAGATTATAGGGAACCACATGACCTAACAAATGACCTGACAGAAAGACCAAACAAAAAATGTTTGGAAGTCAATACAAGATTATAGGGAACCACATGACATAACAAATGACCTGACAGAAAGACCAAACATAAAATGTTTGAACTCAATACAAGATTATAGGGAACCACATGACATAACAAATGACCTGACAGAAAGACCAAACATAAAATGTTTGAACTCAATACAAGATTATAGGGAACCACATGACATAACAAATGACCTGACAGAAAGACCAAACATAAAATGTTTGAACTCAATACAAGATTATAGGGAACCACATGATCTAACAAATGACCTGACAGAAAGACCAAACAAAAAATGTTTGGAAGTCAATACAAGATTATAGGGAACCACATGATCTTGTCCATAGACTGTCTCTCAGGTGAGGCGCTGAAATTGTTTAGTAAATTATGGTCGAGGCAGCCAGTTACGTCTGTCATTCCTGTTATTTGGTCTTTGCTGGTTATGACGTATTTCTGGAAGATTGGACATCAGATGATACACGACTGTAGCAAAACTGTTGATCAGTAGTTCTAGGATTCATCAAGAAAATAAGATGAACATATGTCGAACATGTGTTTAGAAGATACGACCAAATAATTACTATACAGCTCTCAAATGGGAAACATCAGGTCATAGGAAAAGAGAACGACCTCGAGAAACACTGAAAAGAGCTCTAACAAAAGAGGCAAAGTTGGCAGGCATAGACTCACTCTCTTTAATCGAATTTTCTTTCAATGGGTGCCGTCTCCACATCGAAGGTTGGCTACCATGGAGCGTCATTTTACTCCGTCTTTTGTCTTGATGGTGCCCTTTATCATAGGTTCACCTGTCAACCTTTAGCTGTATACTTTAGTCTAGGTCTGCCTCTGCCTCCTCTCCCTTGTACCTCCCCTTCCAAGATGACTTTTAGAAGGCTATTATGTCTCTTGACAAGTCCAACAAATTCCATTTGTCTTATTTGAATTCTGTTAAGTAGTTTTTTTTTCATTTTCTGCTGATTGAGAACTTCCTTGTTTGTCTTCTGTTTCATCCACCTAATCTTCCCTATTAATCTAAAAAAAAACATAATTCAAAAGATTCAATTTTCCGTTCTTTTTTCTTATATAATATCCATGTTTACACCAAACAGGAATATTTTTTTAATATAGCATTTCGCAATTGGTATTTTTATTTCTGATGTCATTTCCTTTGATGTGAGTATATTTTCATGCTGTTAAAATTGTGTTTTTTTTGCCATTTTTATTCTTTTGTTTATTCCTGTCTTACATTCTCCATCATTTGTGATAACTTGTCGAAGATAGTTATATTCTTGAACTCTTTCTAGGTTCTTTCCATCTGCATCAACATCTTGTATATTTTGTGTTTTTTCTCTGCTGATAATTGAACAGCTCACACAAAATATAGGGACTGTACAGGCTCAATGTACCGCTTGACGTCACAGGAAGGGTCAAGGATCAAGGATCAAGGGTCAAGTTGTAGGATCTTGTTAGTCTCAAGAGACAATCAATGTCTTTCCCTTCTTGGAGTCTTATCAATGGCTACTTCTTCATTCGCGCGTGTTTTGAATCAGCAGCCTTTTTTTTTTTTTAAATTAAGTGTTTGTCTGCTTCTGATCAGCTTCTAGTGTTAAGTTTGCTTCCAGTTTAACGTTTACTACTAAATTTGTCTGCTTCCAGTTTAACGTTTACTATTAAATTTGTCTGCTTCCAGTTTAACGTTTACTACTAAATTGTCTGCTTCCAGTTTAACGTTTACTACTAAATTTGTCTGCTTCCAGTTTAACGTTTACTACTAAATTTGTCTGCTTCCAGTTTAACGTTTACTATTAAATTTGTCTGCTTCCAGTTTAACGTTTACTACTAAATTTGTCTGCTTCCAGTTTAACGTTTACTACTAAATTTGTCTGCTTCCAGTTTAACGTTTACTACTAAATTTGTCTGCTTCCAGTTCAGCGTTTACTATTAAATTTGTCTGCTTTTATAGTTCGTTCAGAAATTCATGTCCACGGAGTTTATTAATTACCTCAGAAACTGATGAATGTCTGTAATTATTTTTCGTGAAATCTTATTTTTTCAGTCTGATTTTTTGCCCTAATGTCATGCATTTAGGAAAGATTTGTGCTTATATTATTTTAATAGTAAACGTTAAACTGGAAGCAGACAAATTTAATAGTAAACGTTAAACTGGAAGCAGACAAATTTAATAGTAAACGTTAAACTGGAAGCAGACAAATTTAGTAGTAAACGTTAAACTGGAAGATACAAATCTATGTCAATAAAAATGAGAAAGAGAGTTCATTAGTGCTATATAGAACCAATTCTGACCTATGGAAGCGAATCATGGACAGTAGACAAACAAATGAAAAGACGGTTAGAGGCCACAGAGATGGGATTTCTCAGAAGAATGTTGAAAGTTCCCTGGACAGATAAAAAGACCAATGAGGAAGTTCTCAAAGAGGCCAACACAAAAAGGGAGCTCTTAAAAAACATCATAAAGAAGCAATCAACATTTTTTGGACACATCATGAGAAGAGAAAAGTTGGAATACTTGGTTACAACTGGCAAAATAAAAGGAAAGAGAGATCGCGGACGACAAAGAGAGAAAATACTGGATAGCTTGGTGTCATGGCATGGAAAACAGTCAACAACAGAACTGATACGATGCACTGTGGATAGAAGATTGTGGAGGGACATGATCGCCTACGCCAACCGGCAGAGTACATGATGATGATGATGGTGAGGTATATAAAAACATGATTTTCTTGCTTGTCCTAAATTTTAGGATTTTATAATACCCACATTTGTTGTAATCAACTCACCAATTAAAAAGGCAAATTTCACGTGCACACCACACAATCTTAACACCGTTTCGTACTCTTAACTTGTAAGACACAGCCCCACTCCGAGGGTTTTTTTGGTAATTTCATTTCCGGTTTCTTGTTAAATTGGTCAAGAGGTGTATTTTGACAAAATATTTACTATTGATAAATATTCCTGTATGTGTGATAATTTGTAAGCTGTTGTGAAGTGACTACTTGATTTTTTAAACCATGAAGAGTTTAAAGTGTGTAAATTCATCACTATGCAAAAGGTAACTGTGTTATTGTACATTCACTTGTGCAAGGGGCGGTTATATTACTATTCAATGTAATACGGATACGCCTTTGGCTTGCATTGTTAGGAAATTAAAATCATCTACAGTAAAATCTAATGTTTAGAGCACGCGGTTTGATATTTTCCTAAAATTATATAACAAAAAAAGATTGTGCAAAATTCAGACTACCTTTGTACTTTAATGTCATAAAATCTGAAGGTCGGTGAAATAATAAGATTTCATGAAAAAGAATGACAGAAATCCATTAAACAGATTCCGAGATATTTGATCAACTCTGTGGGCACGAATTTGTGAACGAACTATAGTTAAGCATTTACTATTAAAATTGTCTGTTTTACTATTGCATTCAGGTGAATCTGTCTTTACCTGGCTTACCCGGTCTCGCATGTTCATGTAGAGTGACTTCCCTCAGTTTTGCTCATCTTTTACATATATATTTTTTACAGGTATTAACAACACAAATATCGTTCAGACATGAATAGTTGCTTCAGATAAAAATGTGACATTTTGCACGTGGTGTCACAACTTAGAACCACATCCACACAATACTAATTTTAAGAATGGGGAGGATGTACTAGGCTCAAGACATATTTATCCATCAATGATTGATAATTTCCAAACTTATATCTACAATATTACTTAGAGATTAAGACAAAGAGCTGAAGCATATGGGTCGTACATGTGCAAACGTTTTGATACGACTAGTTCCTAATCAATATCTGGGGTATGTTACGTCATTATTATATGGATGTCGTACTTATGCCAACAGGGAGCCGCGATGGCTCAGTGGTTAGTGAACTGGACTACTAAGGACAAGAGGTTGGGTTCGATCCTGATCGACGGCTTCCGGGTTCACCCAGCCTTTAATGGGTACCGGATTTTTTTTCTGGGAAAGTAAATCGGCACGGGCGTAATACCGACCACATTACCTCAAAAATCATGTGCCGAAAATCTATACAATTTATGGTAACTAACACCACATTCTCTATACGCCACTTGGCGTGACATGTCACTAACGCCATATTCTCTATACGCCACTTGGCGTGACATGTCACTAACGCCACATTCTCTATACGCCACTTGGCGTGACATGTCACTAACGCCACATTCTCTATACGCCACTTGGCGTGACATGTCACTAACACCATATTCTCTATACGCCACTTGGCGTGACATGTCACTAACGCCACATTCTCTATACGCCACTTGGCGTGACATGTCACTAACACCATATTCTCTATGCGCCACTTGGCGTGACATGTCACTAACGCCACATTCTCTATACGCCACTTGGCGTGGCGGGGCTCTTTGCTTTTTACATTTTTTACGTACACAAACGTTGTTAATACAGTTATTTCCTGAATAATAGTTGAACTTACTTGGCTGGACACTACATCAACATCAGTGGGAAGACAACATCAAATGGTGGACAGGATCAACCTTCAACATATCTGAGAAAGCAGCCCTTAATCGTGAAGGTTGATGAAAAAGTGTGATGACATCATCAAGAATGCACCAACGACTTCCAAGGTCACGTGACTAATGATGATGATTGGCTGGCCGTAGCCACCTATATCTCTCTACCGATCTTTTATTTATCTTTTGTTATTTATTATTTTTTTGTCTTAAATGCATATATGAGTGTGGGGATTGTATGTTTGTTCCTGCTGAAAGCCTATTGAGCCGAAACATTGTTCTAATTTGTGTTGTCCACTTATAACGTAAAGCTTTAACCATACCGTGTTTTTTTTTTCTCTATTTTTTTTCATTTCTCCTATGTACCGGAGTCTGTAGAAATGTGGTTTTCCAGAAGAATGTTGAGAATACCATGGACAGCTAAGAAGAGTAATGAAAATGTTCTGAAAGAGGTCAAACCAAAAAGAGAGCTAATTTCCAATATTAGGAAAAAACAATCATCATTTTTTGGCCATGTAATGAGAAGAGAACAACTGGAATATATTGTAACAACTAGGAAAATTGAAGGACGAAGGGATAGAGGGAAGCAAAGAGAAAAGATACCAGACAGCTTAAGAGAATGGCTTGGCAGAAGGTCAACAACAGAAATTATAAATAACTGTCGAGATCGAAAGTTGTGGAGAGACACGATCACCTACGCCAGCAGGCCCGGTACTTGATGATGATGATGTTATCTCTCAAACCCTGACCGCTAAGGGGGATCACCCAAACCATGTGACGTTTCAGCATTGGGAGCAGTGATATCTGTGGGTACAATGACGTCAGCGACTAGAAATCTCATGACGTCACAAGTATTGGAGTTTTTTATTCGGGGAAAACCCCCAAGCCCTCGGTTTGAGATATATAGGTGGAGATGTACTTGCCTTGAGTTATTTTTAACCTTAAACAGAGATATGACTCGTCCATCCAATGATTGTGTTTTCTTCGTTATATTTCACCGCATTTCTCATTTAGAAACTAGTTACATCTACATTTTTGTAAATTAAATGTTTAATAAATAATATTTTCCCGCATGCTATTTATATCAACCAATCATTGACAGGTCTATAGGAACAATAATTAGCGGCGCGCCGTCATGGAAGACGCTGCAAGGATCAAGCAACGATGACTGGGTGGACAGACTCAGTCATGTGTGGACAGTCTTTCTGCTGGCTGTCTTTGCTGTCGTGGTCAGCACCAGTCAGTTTGTTGGAGAACCAATCCACTGCTGGTGCCCGGCAGAGTTCACCAGCGCCTACGTGGACTATGCCAAGAGTTTCTGTTGGATCAAGAATACGTACTATATTCCTATGGACACGCCCATTCCAATAGAACACGCCCACAGAGAATCGGAGGAGTTGACGTACTACCAATGGGTGCCTTTAATTCTGTTGTTCATGGTGAGTGACATGTTCCCTGTCATTAGTTCTATTTGTTTTGTTCGTCAATACGCTACTTCACTCTATATCTCAGTCAGTCTGGCACAGGTTGGCAACCTATGGCCCGCAGGCTAGAACCGGCCCGCCAAGCTGTTTAGACCGGCCCTTGTGCTTGATTTCAAAATTACTATACACTCAATTCCCTAAGATAAAAGAAAATGAATAAATAGAAAATATCAGAACAACAAGAAATTGATTAACTGACACGCATTTATAAAACGTCATACTCCTTGCTGTTAGTCAAATACCACCAATCATGGACAACCTTGTGCGCGAAGTTCTGGCACAACCCTCTCATTAAACCATATGTTTTCTATTTATAATTTATTGTTGAATTCACCGATCCCCTCCTTTTTCTAACTCATCCCTCTCCCTTTCATTCCACTCCCTTTTCTGCTTTCCACTCTCCATTACTAACAGGATTTTTGCATTACAATCGCTTGTGAATGCATATTAGGTAATGTATATAATGACTTCATTAGGCGATGGTATCTGGGCCTCGGCGTCTTCATAGTTTTCAAATCGGGCCCACAGAAAATGAATGATTGCCCAGCCCTGGTCTATGTTCTATCTTTATTTCTGTTGTGTTATTACTTTTTATACATGTAATCGATAATGCGTTTCCAGGGCTTGAAAGAGTAGTAATGAATAGTAATTAAGAATAATGAGTAGTAATGAGGCGTAATGAAAAGAATGGGGAAAAAAGGGGGATGGTTACAGGTTTACGTAGGTCAGGAACAAAACAAAAGCAAACGACGTTGCGGCTCAGTAGGACTTCAGCTGGTACAATAGTAAAGTAAAGGTACCTTCCATGTCCTCTAGTTCATTTTATCACATACATTCATGTCATCTTGTTCACTTCTTCATATATTTAATCCACTCTTGTTTATCTCTACCAACACTTTCATCCTTTCTTGTTCATCTCTAACAACACTTTCATCCTTTCTTGTTCATCTCTACCAACACTTTCATCCCCTCCTGTTCATCGCTACCAACACTTTCATCCTTTTTGTTCATCTCTACCAACACTTTCATCCCCTCTTGTTCATCGCTTCCAACACTTTCATCCCCTCTTGTTCATCGCTACCAACACTTTCATCCCCTCTTGTTCATCGCTTCCAACACTTTCATCTCCTCTTGTTCATCTCTACCAACACTTTCATCCTTTTTGTTCATCTCTACCAACACTTTCATCCCCTCTTGTTCATCGCTTCCAACACTTTCATCCTTTTTGTTCATCTCTACCAACACTTTCATCTCCTCTTGTTCATCTCTACCAACACTTTCATCCTTTTTGTTCATCTCTACCAACACTTTCATCCTTTTTGTTCATCTCTACCAACACTTTCATCCTTTTTGTTCATCTCTACCAACACTTTCATCTCCTCTTGTTCATCGCTTCCAACACTTTCATCCTTTTTGTTCATCTCTACCAACACTTTCATCCCCTCCTGTTCATCGCTTCCAACACTTTCATATCCTCTTGTTCATCTCTTCCAACACTCTCATCTCCTCTTGTTCATCTCTACCAACACTCTCATCCCCTCTTGTTCATCTCTACCAACACTTTCATCCTTTTTGTTCATCTCTACCAACACTTTCATCCTTTTTGTTCATCTCTACCAACACTTTCATCCTTTTTGTTCATCTCTACCAACACTTTCATCTCCTCTTGTTCATCGCTTCCAACACTTTCATCCTTTTTGTTCATCTCTACCAACACTTTCATCCCCTCCTGTTCATCTCTACCAACACTCTCATCTCCTCTTGTTCATCTCTACCAACACTTTCATCCTTTTTGTTCATCTCTACCAACACTTTCATCCCCTCCTGTTCATCTCTACCAACACTTTCATCCCCTCCTGTTCATCTCTACCAACACTTTCATCCCCTCCTGTTCATCTCTACCAACACTTTCATCCCCTCCTGTTCATCTCTACCAACACTTTCATCCCCTCCTGTTCATCTCTACCAACACTTTCATCCTTTTTGTTCATCTCTACCAACACTCTCATCTCCTCTTGTTCATCTCTACCAACACTTTCATCCTTTTGTTCATCTCTACCAACACTTTCATCCCCTCCTGTTCATCTCTACCAACACTTTCATCCCTCTTGTTCATCTCTACCAACACATTCATCCCTCTTGTTCACCTCCACCAACACTTTCATCCCTCTTGTTCATCTCTACCAACACTTTCATCCCTCTTGTTCATCTCTACCAACACTTTCATCCCTCTTGTTCATCTCTACCAACACTTTCATCTCCTCTTGTTTATCGCTTCCAACACGTTCATCCCCTCCTGTTCATCTCTACCAACACTTTCATCCCTCTTGTTCATCTCTACCAACAGTTTCATCCCTCTTGTTCACCTCCACCAACACTTTCATCCCTCGTGTTCACCTCCACCAACACTTTCATCTCCTCTTGTTCACCTCCACCAACACTTTCATCTCCTCTTGTTCACCTCCACCAACACTTTCATCCCTCTTGTTCATCTCTACCAACACTTTCATCCCTCTTGTTCACCTCCACCAACACTTTCATCCCTCGTGTTCACCTCCACCAACACTTTCATCTCCTCTTGTTCACCTCCACCAACACTTTCATCTCCTCTTGTTCACCTCCACCAACACTTTCATCTCCTCTTGTTCACCTCCACCAACACTTTCATCCCTCTTGTTCACCTCCACCAACACTTTCATCCCTCGTGTTCACCTCCACCAACACTTTCATCTCCTCTTGTTCACCTCCACCAACACTTTCATCTCCTCTTGTTCACCTCCACCAACACTTTCATCTCCTCTTGTTCACCTCCACCAACACTTTCATCCTTTCTTGTTCACCTCCACCAACACTTTCATCCCTCTTGTTCATCTCTACCAACACATTCATCCCCTCCTGTTCACCCCTCCAATATCATCATCTCCTCTTGTTCACCTCCACCAACACTTTCATCTCCTCTTGTTCACCTCCACCAACACTTTCATCCCTCTTGTTCACCTCCACCAACACATTCATCCCTCTTGTTCACCTCCACCAACACATTCATCCCTCTTGTTCATCTCTACCAACACATTCATCCCCTCCTGTTCACCCCTCCAATATCATCATGTCCTCTTGTTCACGTCTCCACAGGCTTTCATGTTCAAATTTCCGAACGTTCTGTGGAGACTGTTTAATGGCGGATCAGGTATCAGCTTGGACAAGATCGTTGACATGGCCGAGCAGACACAGCTGGGATCTCCGGAAGACAGAGACAAGACCATAGAGCACATCTCTAAATACCTGGACAGGTAAAAGCCATACGTAAAACAGCTGTTTTTCAACTGCATTTTTAGCTGCTTTGTTCATTGGGGTATGATAATAGCATCACATAGAAGATGACAAGAAGTAAAAAGCAGAATAGCTCAGGCTAAAACAGCATTTCAGAAAATGAAAAACGTATTGTAAAATGAGTCCATGTCAATAGAACTGAGAAAGAGAGTTCATTGTTGCTATATAGAGCAAATTGTGACCTATGGAAGTGAATCATGGACAGTAGATAAACAAACGAAACGACAATTTGAAGCCATGGAGATGATATTTCTCAGAAGAATATTGAGAATTTCCTGGACAGCTAAAAAGACCAACAAGGACATTCTAAGGGAGCTTCTAAAAACATTAGAAAGAAACAATCGATATTTTTTGGGCACATCATGAGATGAGAAAAGTTAAAATACTTGGTTACAACTGACAAAATACAGGGAAAGATAGATCGCGGACGACAAAGAGTGAAGATACTATATAGCTTGGGTGTCGTGGCATGGTAAACAATCAACAACATAATCAATATAATGTAATGTGGATAGAGAATTGTGGAAGGACATGAAAGCCTAGACCAATCGACATGATACATGATGATGATAATTGTACACTTTATTGATTAATAAAAGTTATAAAAGTTATTTTTAAAACACATGCAGTTGAAGGGTGTGCGACAGAAACTCTAACAAACTGAAACTATTTGATGTACAAGCATTCAAAAACATCACTTATAAGTGGTCATATGTTGGTCATGTGGTGAGAAGAGTCAACAAGACAAGAAGGTGGTCATATGTTGGTCATGTGGTGAGAAGAGTCAACAAGACAAGAAGGTGGTCATATGTTGGTCATGTGGTGAGAAGAGTCAACAAGACAAGAAGGTGGTCATATGTTGGTCATGTGGTGAGAAGAGACAACAAGAGAAGAAGGTGGTCATATGTTGGTCAGGTGATGAGAAGAGACAACAAGAGAAGAAGGTGGTCATATGTTGGTCATGTGGTGAGAAGAGACAACAAGAGAAGAAGGTGGTCATATGTTGGTCATGTGATGAGAAGAGACAACAAGAGAAGAAGGTGGTCATATGTTGGTCATGTGATGAGAAGAGACAACAAGAGAAGAAGGTGGTCATATGTTGGTCATGTGGTGAGAAGAGTCAACAAGAGAAGAAGGTGGTCATATGTTGGTCATGTGATGAGAAGAGACAACAAGAGAAGAAGGTGGTCATATGTTGGTCATGTGATGAGAAGAGACAACAAGAAAAGAAGGCGGTCATATGTTGATCATGTGGTGAGAAGAGTCAACAAGAGAAGAAGGTGGTCATATGTTGGTCATGTGATGAGAAGAGACAACAAGAAAAGAAGGTGGTCATATGTTGGTCATGTGGTGAGAAGAGTCAACAAGAGAAGAAGGTGGTCATATGTTGGTCATGTGGTGAGAAGAGTCAACAAGACAAGAAGGTGGTCATATGTTGGTCATGTGGTGAGAAGAGTCAACAAGACAAGAAGGTGGTCATATGTTGGTCATGTGGTGAGAAGAGTCAACAAGACAAGAAGGTGGTCATATGTTGGTCATGTGGTGAGAAGAGTCAACAAGACAAGAAGGTGGTCATATGTTGGTCATGTGGTGAGAAGAGTCAACAAGACAAGAAGGTGGTCATATGTTGGTCATGTGGTGAGAAGAGTCAACAAGAGAAGAAGGTGGTCATATGTTGGTCATGTGGTGAGAAGAGTCAACAAGACAAGAAGGTGGTCATATGTTGGTCATGTGGTGAGAAGAGTCAACAAGAGAAGGTGGTGGTCATATGTTGGTCATGTGGTGAGAAGAGTCAACAAGAGAAGAAGGTGGTCATATGTTGGTCAGGTGATGAAAAGAGTCAACAAGAGAAGAAGGTGGTCATATGTTGGTCAGGTGATGAAAAGAGTCAACAAGACAAGAAGGTGGTCATATGTTGGTCATGTGGTGAGAAGAGTCAACAAGAGAAGAAGGTGGTCATATGTTGGTCATGTGGTGAGAAGAGTCAACAAGACAAGAAGGTGGTCATATGTTGGTCATGTGGTGAGAAGAGTCAACAAGACAAGAAGGTGGTCATATGTTGGTCATGTGGTGAGAAGAGTCAACAAGACAAGAAGGTGGTCATATGTTGGTCATGTGGTGAGAAGAGTCAACAAGACAAGAAGGTGGTCATATGTTGGTCATGTGGTGAGAAGAGTCAACAAGAGAAGGTGGTGGTCATATGTTGGTCATGTGGTGAGAAGAGTCAACAAGAGAAGAAGGTGGTCATATGTTGGTCAGGTGATGAAAAGAGTCAACAAGACAAGAAGGTGGTCATATGTTGGTCAGGTGATGAAAAGAGTCAACAAGACAAGAAGGTGGTCATATGTTGGCCATGTGGTGAGAAGAGTCAACAAGAGAAAAAGGTGATCATATGTTTGTCAGGTGATGAGAAGAGACAACAAGAGAAGAAGGTGGTCATATGTTGGTCATGTGGTGAGAAGAGTCAACAAGAGAAGAAGGTGGTCATATGTTGGTCATGTGGTGAGAAGAGTCAACAAAAGAAGAAGGTGGTCATATGTTGGTCATGTGGTGAAAAGAGTCAACAAGAGAAGAAGGTGGTCATATGTTGGTCATGTGATGAGAAGAGTCAACAAGAGAAGGTGGTCATATGTTGGTCATGTGGTGAAAAGAGTCAACAAGAGAAGAAGGTGGTCATATGTTGGTCATGTGATGAGAAGAGTCAACAAGAGAAGGTGGTGGTCATATGTTGGCCATGTGATGAGAAGAGACAACAAGAGAAGAAGGTGGTCATATGTTGGTCATGTGATGAGAAGAGTCAACAAGAGAAGGTGGCCTTATGATAACCATTTGATGAGAAGAGACTATAAGAGAATCTCAAAGCAGGTCCTGAAATGGAAACCAGAAGGTAAACGAAAAACAGGCCGCCAGAAAACACACACACACTGAGGCGAGAGGCAACAACAGCAGACTTCAGCTCCCCTATCGAGGTTGAGAGGCTCGCACAGAACAGGGACGTTGTTGTTAAGATCATCATAACTGCACACACCAAACGAGCCCATATGTGCTCCGATATTCCCCTGGAGAATCTCAAGAAAACTCGAGTAAAGTCCTGCCCGACGTGCACGAACTCCGTAGCACGGGATGCGATCCACGGCGTGGGCAGGGTTTTGTTTATCTTTTTCCTGTGCAGCTGCCAACTTTTATGGCGGTCTACTTTTATTTGTTAGTTTTTCTATTCTTTTTGTGGCTTCGGTGGCTGAGTGGGTAGTGTGTTCACTTTCTAATCAGAAGGGTCCGAGTTCACCCAGCCACTAAAAATTAGTACCAGAGTTTTTTCTATGAAGTAAAGGCGACCTGACGTGATACTGACCACATCACCCAAAATTGTGCCGTAGACACAGAAATATTGTCACTAACAATATTCCCAAATCGTCTAGCAAGGGAAGGTAACCTTTACTTTGACTATTTTTATCGATTTTAATTGCCAAGAATTCTTTAACGTGCGTGAGTGCACACGGGAGATCCTGCTTATTGTCGTTATCCGACAGGGCTAGACATTGGATCTCACTATCCATGAAACCAGGGGAAGGTAATGCAATAATGAAATCACGGATTAATTGCTCCTATTTTTGACAAAAAATCACTACTGCATGTGTTCTGAATCCGGGATCTTATTCAGAGACCGACTTGTAACTCTAGTCTACCCAGCCACCTCAAGGACAAGAAAGCGTGTAACTCTAGTCTATCCAGCCACCTCAAGAACGAGAAAGCGTGTAACTCTAGTCTACCCAGCCACCTCAAGAACGAGAAAGCGTGTAACTCTAATCTACCCAGCCACCTCAAGAATGACAAAGCGTGTAACTCTAATCTACCCAGCCACCTCAAGAATGACAAAGCGTGTAACTCTAGTCTACCCAGCCACCTCAAGAACGAGAAAGCATGTAACTCTAATCTACCCAGCCACCTCAAGAATGACAAAGCGTGTAACTCTAATCTACCCAGCCACCTCAAGAATGACAAAGCGTGTAACTCTAATCTACCCAGCCACCTCAAGAATGAGAAAACGTGTAACTCTAATCTACACAGCCACCTCAAGAACGAGAAGGCGTGTAACAGGTATAATATTTTTTCACACATAAAATCGGATACACTTTTTAACTCTTACCGTATGTTTCGCCGCATAGTGCGCCACGCTCAATTTTATTAATGTGAACCGCCGTCAAACCATATTCTTGTTACATGTCTTGTATCATCTTGATATTGGTGAAATCTAATACCTTGTTCAATTATCTAAACATTCATATATAATATGTTATATGTTAGATAAATATAAATATGCAGATTGATTCTTAAAACCATGAACAATTTTGTGTCTGAAATTTCTTTCGTTGTGTCGATAAAAAGCTTACGTACAGAAAGAGTTAAAGCTACAACTAATGTTTCCATATTTCCGCTGAGTGAAGCGACTGTGTAATGTATCCCAACAGGTGGCTGGAGACACACAGGGAGTACCACTGGAACCGACTGGTGAAAGCCAAACAAGCGCTAGCCAGGGTTTGCTGTTTCTTCTGCAACAAGCGAGCTGGGACCTACTTAACCGCTCTTTACCTGTTCATCAAAGTCGTGTACACTGCCAACGTCATCGCACAGTTCTTCCTTCTAAATGCGTTCCTGTCCCAAGACTACAACCTGTACGGGTTAGAGGTATGAGCCGCCCTCTTTGTTCACATAAAACATATGTTCTAGCACAAAACATATGTTCTAGCACATAACATATGTGTTAGCACATAAAGTATACCTTGTGTATGTTTGTGGTTGTAGGCGTCATGGGGTATTGAATCTGTCCAGTATATCTTCATACTTCTTTCCTGGGCAATTTATCTTGTAAGTTCTAGTGTCTGTGCCCCTGGGCAATTTATCTTGTAAGGACTCGTGTCTGTGCCCGTGGGCAATTTATTTTGTAAGGGCTCGTGTCTGTGCCCTGGGCAATTTATCTTGTAAGGCCTCGTGTCTGTGCCCGTGGGCAATTTATTTTGTAAGGGCTCGTGTCTGTGCCCGTGGGCAATTTATCTTGTAAGGCCTCGTGTCTGTGCCCGTGGGCAATTTATCTTGTAAGGACTCGTGTCTGTGCCCGTGGGCAATTTATTTTGTAAGGGCTCGTGTCTGTGCCCTGGGCAATTTATCTTGTAAGGCCTCGTGTCCGTGCCCTGGGCAAATTATCTTTTAAGGGCTCGCGTGTGTGCCCTGGGCAATTTATCTTGTAAGGGCTCGTGTCTGAGCCCTTGGGCAATTTATCTTGTAAGAACTCGTGTCTGTGCCCTGCGCAATTTATCTTGTAAGGTCTCGTGTCTGTGCCCGGGGCAATTTATCTTGTAAGGGCTCATGTCTGAGCCCTTGGGCAATTTATCTTGTAGGGGTTCGTGTCTGTGCCCCTGGGCAATTTATCTTGTAAGGGCTCGTGTCTGAGCCCTTTGGCAATTTATCTTGTAAGAGCTCGTGTCTGTGCCCTGCGCAATTTATCTTGTAAGGTCTCGTGTCTGTGCCCGGGGCAATTTATCTTGTAAGGGCTCATGTCTGAGCCTTTGGGAAATTTATCTTGTAAGGGCTCGTGTCTGTGCCCTGGGCAATTTATCGGTTAAGGGCTCGTGTGTGTGGCCTGGGCAATTTATCTTGTAAGAGCTCGTGTCTGTGCCCTGGTCAATTTATTTTATAAGGTCTTGTGACTGTGCCCTGGGCAATTTATTTTGTGAGGTCTCGTGACTGTGCCCTGGGCAATTTATTTTGTAAGGTTTCGTGACTGTGCCATAGGCAATTTATTGTGTAATGTCTCGTGATTGTGACATGGGCAAATTTATTTTGTACGGTCTCGTGACTGTGCCCTGGGCAATTTATTTTGTAAGGTATCGTGACTATGCCCTGGGCAAGGTGTTTTGTAAGATGTCTTGACTGGGCAGGACCATCTAATTTTGCGTCACCGGGCATTGGTCGCAAGAGAACGCCAGCACTAACATCGTTTTTCGTTTGTCTGGTTTTTTCGTGTGTTTTTTTTCTTTCGATTTATTCGAGTAAGTTGGAGCTGGAAGTGACTGTGGGCACTCTATTTTCGGTGATGTTGTTTGAAATTGTCGCCCACGTAGCCGACTTGGCTCGTACTGGAGTTCGACCTTGTTAACGTTCGACAAGGCACAATCAAAATGGCGGCATGTGGTCCTGTTTTTGCAGAGACTAACGCAGTCGCTTAAATCGTTTCAGTTGCTTCGTTTGTTTGAAATGTGTGTTTTAAATGTGTGTTTGAAATGTGTGTTTTAAATGTTTGTTTTAAATGTGTGTTTTAAATGTGTGTTTTAAATGTATGTTTTAAATGTATGTTTTAAATGTGGGTTTTAAATGTGTGTTTGAAATGTTTGTTTTAAATGTGTGTTTTAAATCTGTGTTTGAAATGTGTGTTTTAAATGTGTGTTTTAAATGTGTGTTTTAAATGTGTGTTTTAAATGTGTGTTTTAAATGTTTGTTTTAAATGTGTGTTTTAAATGTTTGTTTTAAATGTTTGTTTTAAATGTTTGTTTGAAATGTGTGTTTAAATGTCTGTTTGAAATGTGTGTTTGAAATGTGTGTTTTAAATGTTTGTTTTAAATGTGTGTTTTAAATGTTTGTTTTAAATGTTTGTTTTAAATGTGTGTTTTAAATGTGTGTTTTAAATGTGTGTTTTAAATGTGTGTTTTAAATGTATGTTTTAAATGTGTGTTTTAAATGTGTGTTTTAGATGTGTGTTTTAAATGTGTGTTTTAAATGTATGTTTTAAATGTGTGTTTTAAATGTGTGTTTGAAATGTTTGTTTTAAATGTGTGTTTGAAATGTTTGTTTTAAATGTGTGTTTTAAATGTGTGTTTTAAATGTGTGTTTTAAATGTGTGTTTTAAATGTGTGTTTGAAATGTTTGTTATAATGTGTGTTTTAAATGTGTGTTTGAAATGTTTGTTTTAAATGTTTGTTTGAAATGTGTGTTTTAAATGTGTGTTTTAAATGTGTGTTTTAAATGTGTGTTTTAAATGTATGTTTTAAATGTGTGTTTTAAATGTGTGTTTGAAATGTTTGTTTTAAATGTGTGTTTTAAATGTGTGGTTGAAATGTTTGTTTTAAATGTTTGTTTGAAGTGTGTGTTTTAAATGTGTGCTTTAAATGTTTGTTTTAAATGTGTGTTTTAAATGTTTGTTTTAAATGTGTGTTTGAAATGTGTGCTTTAAATGTGTTTTAAATGTTTGTTTTAAATGTTTGTTTTAAATGTTTGTTTTAAATGTGTGCTTTAAATGTGTGTTTTAAATGTTTGTTTTAAATGTGTGCTTTAAATGTGTGTTTTAAATGTGTGTTTGAAATGTGTGTTTTAAATGTTTGTTTGAAATGCGTGTTTTAAATGTGTGTTTGAAATGTGTGTTTTCGAGGAAACTGGGTAACTGTAAGGAAGTGACTGTGAACTCTCTGCTCGATGGAAGTATTTTGCAATCGTCGCCTATGCCCGAGATAAGGTCTACACGGTAGTCGACCTTGTCTGTAGAATTTGCTACCGCGCTTTGGTAGGAACTGTGACTTGAGTGGGGTGGATATTGTAAATTATCAACTGCAGTGATACTGATTCCATAAACAGAACATGTCTGACCAAGGTCTTCTACAATCTCATGGATAGTTTCATTCAAGACGTGTTGTTCTTATTCTTACTCTTTCTTTTTCTTTCTTCTTTCCTTCCTCATTTGACTTTCGGCGTCGAGTGGATATATAATTTGCTGTCTTTTGCTCTTTTGTTGGCTTCTCCTGTTGATATGTTTCCTAGTGTTTTTAATCTTTCATCGCTTTCTTGACAGAATCTCTGTCCCTAGACAGATCTCACACAGAACGTTGTATTAACCACAGCCCATCTGAAAGAATCTCTGTCTCTAGCCAGATCTCCCACAGAACGTTGCATTAACCACAGCCGGTCTGAAAGAATCTCTGTCTCTAGCCAGATCTCCCACAGAACGTTGCATTAACCACAGCCGGTCTGAAAGAATCTCTGTCTCTAGCCAGATCTCCCACAGAACGTTGCATTAACCACAGCCGGTCTGAAAGAATCTCTGTCTCTAGCCAGATCTCCAACAGAACGTTGCATTAACCACAGCCGGTCTGAAAGAATCTCTGTCTCTAGCCAGATCTCCAACAGAACGTTGCATTAACCACAGCCGGTCTGAAAGAATCTCTGTCTCTAGCCAGATCTCCCACAGAACGTTGCATTAACCACAGCCGGTCTGAAAGAATCTCTGTCTCTAGCCAGATCTCCCACAGAACGTTGCATTAACCACAGCCGATCTGAAAGAATCTCTGTCTCTAGTCAGATCTCCCATAGAACGTTGCATTAACCACAGCCGGTCCGAAAGAATCTCTGTCTCTAGCCAGATCTCCCACTTCTGTTGTCACGTTCAGGGTCTCCTTGATGTCTTGAAACCAACTTCTTTTTGGTCTGCCCCTGATGTGTCGCACAGGAACCATGACTTCCATTATTGTTCATTCCAGCCCGCTGTATTTGTTGACGTGGCCTTAATATTTTTTATTTCCTCTGTTGAATGATGTTTATAAGCCAGTTCTTTTTCATGTTTAAATCGTTGAATATGTCTTTATTGTTCATTTTCATTATAAATGTATGTTAAGGAATTGTATGTAGCAATTTGTATCGTATGAATCAATTTGCTTCCTTGTTTGCAATATATGAAATACATTTGATTCATTACTCATTTATTAAGGTAATAATAAACAACATAAAAATACATTTTATTTATTTTCATGAGATAATCAGACGGCTAGTCTAGAATAACATAATGATATGGACATGTCTGTGCTTATTATTCTTGTTTGTCCAGCATTTTGTTTTTTTTCAATAATTAATTATTATTTTATTATGTTTTTTTTTTCAAATGATATTTATAATGAATGTTAGAAGCGTTGATGAAGCCTTGTATTTTTACCTGTAATTAAATAAGGAAGTCAGGTTACTGTATTTTTGTTTACCTTTAATTAAATAAGGAAGTCAGGTTACGGTATTTTTGTTTACCTTTATCGCTAGAACAATATTTTATAACTTGCACACGTCATAAAAGATGACATCTAAGCACTTCCTCGGTGTTGCATTTATTACCAGTAATTACCTACCTACTGGAAAACATCAAACAGGAAGTGAAAAGGATGAGTTTACACTTATTGGGACTTTGTGAAATGAAATACACTGGATCAGGGGAGATATACAACAACAACATAGCTATCTACAACATAGTTATACACAACATAGCTATCTACAACATAGCAATACACAACATAGCTATCTACAACATAGCTATCTACAACATAGTTATACACAACATAGCTTAGTTATCTACAACATAGCAATAAACAACATAGCTCTCTACAATATAGCAATACACAACATAGCTATCTACAACATAGCAATACACAACATAGCTATCTACGACATAATTATACACAACATAGCTATCTACAATATAGCAATATATAACATAGCTATCTACAACATAGCTATCTATCTATTGACCTTTCGAGCCGTAACCGGCCCATAGGGCGTAGACCAAGATACACCTTCTCCTATATGAATTTTTGTTCTAGCAGTTTTCTTTTAAAGATATTTTATCAAATCTCGCCATCTGTCTCTGTTCTGTGCAAGCAGTTCTATCTCATTGAGGGAGCCGATTCCTGCTGCTCTTGCCTCTCTCATCAATGTTCTTCTCAGTGTCTCCCTGGGTCTTCCTCTTTTTCTTTTACCTGTTGTTTCCCATATGAGGGCTTGCTTTGCTATTCGATTATTATCTCTTCTCATCACATGTCCAACGTATGACCATCGTCTTTTCTTTATTACTGAAGATATTAGTGGTTGATTGGCGATTTCTCTAATTTCCTCGTTTGTTTTGAATTCGTTCCATTCTATACCAAGTATTTTCCTTAGACATTTATTTTCGAATGCGTTCAACTTTGTTTCTATATCTCTTGTTGTTTTCCAGCTTTCACACGCATACGTAAGGGTTGATAGTACATTTGATTTGAATAGCCTAAGTTTGTGTTTGTGCTAATGAGTTTTGATTTCCACAACTTTTCAAGGCTTCTGAAAGACATTGCTGCTTTAGCCAGTCTGATTCTAATTTCTTTGCTCGTATCCCCTTCTCGATCAATGTGACTTCCAAGATAGATGAAGTGATCGATCTCTTCTACTGGTTTGTTTTCCATGTATATTTTGTCACTTGTTGGAATTAAACTTTTCATGACTTTAGTCTTTTCATGATTGACCTCAAGCCCAATTTTGCTGGCTATTGATGATAGTTCATTTGTGTTTTCCTGCATCGTTTTTATCTGATTGCTGATGAGAACTATGTCATCAGCAAAGTCCAGGTCCTCCAAATGGTCTCCTTGTATCCATTCGATGCCTTTATTACCAGTGCAGCATTTCTTCATTATGAAGTCCATAACAATTCCAAATAACAAGGGCGATAAAATACATCCTTGTTTAACCCCAGTTTAGCTATCTACAACATAGTAATACACAACATAGCTTAGTTATCTACAATATAGCAATAAACAACATAGGTTTCTACAACATAGCTATCTACAACATAGTTATATACAACATAGCTATCTACAACATTGCTATCTACAACATAGCTATCTACAACATAGCTATCTACAACATAGCAATACATAACATAGCTATCTACAACATAGCAATAAACAACATAGCTATCTACAACATAGCTATCTACAACATAGTTATATACAACATAGCTATTTACAACATTGCTATCTCCAACACTGCTATCTACAACATTGCTATCTACAACATAGCTATCTACAACATTGCTATCTACAACATTGCTATTTACAACATTACTATCTGCAACATTGCTATCTACAACATTGCTATCTACAACATTGCTATCTACAACATTGCTATCTACAACATAGCTATCTACAACATAGCTATCTACAACATTGCTATCGATAACATTGCTATCTACAGCATTGCTATCTACAACATTGCTATCTACAACATTGCTATCAACAACATAGCTATCTACAACATTTCTATCTGCAACATTGCTATCTACAACATTGCTATCTACAACATTGCTATCTTCAACATTGCTATCTACAACATTGCTATCTACAACATTGCTATCGACAACATAGCTATGTACAACATTTCTATCTACAACATTGCTATCTACAACATTGCTATCTACAACATTGCTATCTACAACATTGCTATCTACAACATTACTGTCTACAACATAGCTATCTACAACATAGCTATCTACAACATTGCTATCTACAACATTGCTGTCTGCAACATTACTATCTACAACATTGCTATCTACAACATATCTATACACAACATAGCTATCTATAACAAAGCTATCTAAAACATTGCTATCTACAACATAGCTATACACAAAATTGCTATCTACAACATATCTATACACAACATAGCTATCTACAACAAAGCTATCTACAACATTGCTATCTACAACATAGCTATACACAACATTGCTATCTACAACATAGCTACCTACAACATTGCTATCTACAACATTGCTATCTACAACATTGCTATCTACAATACAGCTATCTACAACATAGCTATCTACAACATTGCTATCTACAACATTGCTATCTACAACATAACAATACACAACATAGCTATCTACAACATTGCTATCTACATTATAGTTATACACAACATAGCTATCTACAACATAGTTATAAAAAACATAGCTATCTACAACATAGCAATACACAATATAGCTATCTACAACATAGCTATCTACAACATAGCAATACACAACATAGCTTAGTTATCTACAACATAGCAATACACAACATAGCTATCTACAATATAGCAATAAACAACATAGCTATCTACAACATAGCTATCTACAACATAGCTATACACAACATTGCTATCTACAACATAGCTACCTACAACATTGCTATCTACAACATTGCTATCTACAATACAGCTATCTACAACATAGCTATCTACAACATTGCTATCTACAACATTGCTATCTACAAGATAACAATACACAACATAGCTATCTACAACATTGCTATCTACATTATAGTTATACACAACATAGCTATCTACAACATAGCTATCTACAACATTGCTATCTACAACATAGTTATATACAACATAGCTATCTACAACATTGCTATATACAACATAGCTATCTACAACATTGCTATCTACAACATTGCTATCTACAACATTGCTATCTACAACATAGCTTTCTGCAACATAGCTATCTACAACATTGCTATCTACAACATTGCTATCGACACCATAGCTATCTACAATATTGCTATCTACAACATAGCTATCTATAACATAGCTATCTACAACTTTGCTATCAACAACATTACTATCTACAATGTTGCTATCTACAACGTAGATTTCTACAACATTGCTATCTACAACATTACTGTCTACAACATAGCTATCTACAACATTGCTATCTACAACATAGCTATCTACAACATTGCTATCTGCAACATTTCTATCTACAACATTGCTATCTACAACATATCTATACACAACATAGCTATCTACAACAAAGCTATCTACAACATTGCTATCTACAACATAGCTATACACAATATTGCTATCTACAACATATCTATACACAACATAGCTATCTACAACATTGCTATCTACAACATATCTATACACAACATAGCTATCTACAACAAAGCTATCTACAACATTGCTATCTACAACATAGCTATACACAATATTGCTATCTACAACATATCTATACACAACATAGCTATCTACAACAAAGCTATCTACAACATTGCTATCTACAACATAGCTATCTACAACATTGCTATCTACAACATAGCTATCTACAACATTGCTATCTACAACATTGCTATCTACAATACAGCTATCTACAACATTGCTATCTACAACATTGCTATCTACAACATTGCTATCTACAATACAGCTATCTACAACATTGCTATCTACAACATTGCTATCTACAACATTGCTATCTACAGCATTGCTATCTACAACATTACTATCTACAACATAGCTATCTACAACATTGCTATCTATAACATAGCTATCTGAAACATTGCTATCTACAACAATACTATGTCTGCTGTCCTAGATTCTAGAGATGCTAGGCGGGTCCAGTGAAAGCGACTGGAAGGAGTCTGTTCGGTTCCCCCGGGTGACCCTGTGTGACTTTAAGATCCGACAACTCCAGAACATCCAGACATGGACCGTTCAGTGTGTGCTACCAATCAACCTGTTCAACGAGAAGATCTTCATTGTTATCTGGTTCTGGCTGGTTCTTGTTTCAACTTTCTCTTGTATCAACCTTCTCAGGTAAGAATTATCATTTATTATTTGTATTGTTTTATTGGGTCAAATCTAAAACAAGTGCAGCGCATCAGATACTTGGACACAATAATAACATCAGATGGAAGATGCACCACAGAAATAAAAAGCAGAATAGCTCAGGCCAAAATAGCATCTCGGAAATTCCAAAATATCTTATGCAACAAATCTATGTCAATAGAAGTGAGAAAGAGAGTTCACCGGTGCAATATAGGGCCAATTAATTCTGACATATGGAAGCGAATCATGGACAGTGGACAAACAAATTAAAAGACGATTAGAGGCCACAGAGATGGGATTTCTCAGAAGAATGTTGAAAGTTCCCTAGACAGCTAAAAAGATCAATGAGGAAATTCTCAAAGAGGCCAACACAAAAAGGGAGCTCCTGAAAACATCAGAAAGAAACAATCAACATTTTTCGGGCACATCATGAGAAGAGAAAAGTTGGAATACTTGGTTACAACGGGCAAAATAAAAGGAACGAGAGATCGCGGGTGATAAAGAGAGAAAATACTAGATAACTTAGTGGCATGGCATGGAAAACAGTCTACAACAGAACTGATACGATGCACTGTAGACAGAAGATTGTGGAAGGACATGATTGCCTATGCCGACCGGTATGCACATGATGATGGTGATCTTATTGGGTAGGTTTTACTTTTTTGAGTAAGATTTGTCTTTTATTATCTTTTTTTGGAAAAGATTTGTCTTTTATTATCTTTTTTTGGAAAAGATTTGTCTTTTATTATCTTTTTTGGAAAAGATTTGTCTTTTATTATCTTTTTTTTGGAAAAGATGTGTCTTTTATTACCTTATTGGAAATGGTTTGTGTTTTATTATCTTATCTCTCTCTCTCTCTCTCTCTCTCTCTCTCTCTCTCTCTCTCTTGATCAGGACTCAATCAGAGTAAGGATTCCAGACTCTCACATGAAGTCAGTTGTCAGGCTAAGTGTGTTGATCGCCCCCACAGACAGAACATCACAATCAGAGTCTGTCAGATCCACTCTGACTGAACACCCGTTAATACGTTGCACTGTGTTCTGCGCCAGTGGCCCAGTGCATCCGATTTCAGCCTGCATTTTTTTCGGGTTTGCTTTCCCTAGCCTTTGATTGTCCCCAATCTTCCTGCAAGGCAGCAGATTGTCTTTTCTGTAGGGGGATTCTGTCCCTAGATGGTCGGCCCTCCCAGGTTTACGAGCACCATCTGCCCGAGTCACTAGAGGTGACTAACACAGACATGCACACACAAAGATGTGAGATGTGACTAACACAGACATGCACACACAAAGATGTGAGATGTGACTAACACAGACATGCACACACAAAGATATGAGATGTGACTAACATAGACATGCACACAGCGATACGAGGCATGACTAACACTGACACACATCAAGATATATGACACATGACTAACATAAACATGCACATAAAGATATGAGATATAACTGACATTGACATGCACACACAAAGATATGACACATGCCTAACATAGACATGCACACAAAGATAGGAGATATGACTAACATAGACATGCACACAAAGATAGGAGATATGACTAACATAGACATGCACACAAAGATAGGAGATATGACTAACATAGACATGCACACACAAAGATATGACACATGCCTAACATAGACATGCACACAAAGATAAGAGATATGACTAACATAGATATGCACACACAAAGATATGAGATGTGACAAACACAGAATAAATTATCTTATTGGGAGAGGTTTATCTTTTATTATCTTATTGGAAAGGGTTTATCATTTAGTATCTTATTGGGAAAGGGTTGTCTTTTATTATCTTATTGGAAAGGGATTATCATTTAGTATCTTATTGGGAAAGGTTTGTGATCTACTATCTTATTCTTTCCATGTGAGATGTTTCGTAATTAAGGAGACAGCCATCAGTAGAGAGCGTCAGTAGAGAGCGCCAGTAGAGAGCGTCAGTAGAGAGTGTCAGTAGAGAGTGCCAGTAGAGAGCGTCAGTAGAGAGTGTCTGTAGAGAGTGTCAGTAGAGAGTGTCCGTAGAGAGTGCCAGTAGAGAGCGTCAGTAGAGAGCGTCAGTAGAGAGTGTCAGTAGAGAGTGCCAGTAGAGAGCGTCAGTAGAGAGCGTCAGTAGAGAGTGTCTGTAGAGAGTGTCAGTAGAGAGTGTCAGTAGAGAGCGTCAGTAGAGAGTGTCAGTAGAGAGTGCCAGTAGAGAGCGTCAGTAGAGAGCGTCAGTAGAGAGTGTCTGTAGAGAGTGTCAGTAGAGAGCGTCAGTAGAGAGTGTCTGTAGAGAGTGTCAGTAGAGAGCGTCAGTAGAGAGCGTCAGTAGAGAGTGTATGTAGAGAGTGTCAGTAGAGAGTGTCAGTAGAGAGCGTCAGTAGAGAGTGTCAGTAGAGAGTGCCAGTAGAGAGCGTCAGTAGAGAGTGCCAGTAGAGAGTGTCAGTAGAGAGCGCCAGTAGAGAGCGTCAGTAGAGAGTGTCTGTAGAGAGCGTCAGTAGAGAGTGTCAGTAGAGAGTGTCAGTAGAGAGTGTCAGTAGAGAGCGTCAGTAGAGAGTGTCAGTAGAGAGTGTCAGTAGAGAGTGTCAGTAGAGAGCGTCAGTAGGGAGCGTCAGTAGAGAGCGTCAGTAGAGAGCGTCAGTAGAGATCATCAGTAGAGAGTGTCAGTAGAGAGTGTCAGTAGAGAGCGTCAGTAGAGAGTATCAGTAGAGAGCGTCAGTAGAGAGCGTCAGTAGAGAGTGTCAGTAGAGAGTGTCAGTAAAGAGCGTCAGTAGAGAGCGTCAGTAGAGGGCGTCAGTAGAGAGTGTCAGTAGAGAGCGTCAGTAGAGAGCGTCAGTAGAGAGTGTCAGTAGAGAGTGTCAGTAGAGAGCGTCAGTAGAGAGCGTCAGTAGAGGGTGTCAGTAGAGAGTGTCAGTAAAGAGCATCAGTAGAGAGTGTCAGTAGAGAGTGTCAGTAAAGAGCATCAGTAGAGAGTGTCAGTAGAGAGTGTCAGTAGAGAGTGCCAGTAGAGAATGTCAGTAACTTGATAAGCGGTCATGTATGCATAAATATATATGCGTGACGTCATGGGACGCACCAAGATGGACGTTTCCTGCGTCCAAGCCATGTAAACAATGTTGACTTTCCTTGTCTCCAGCGATTTATCTCATTCTATTAAAGAATTTCTCGCTATCTGTTATCACAGCGAGTTGGCGGATTTTTATAAATGTAAATGGTGGGTTGATAATAAATGTTTGTACACAGTTCGTTAACCATCGCTGTAGATCAATGCTTTATTCGCTGGCTCCGCTCGCGACCTTAGAAGCTAATGACCTAACTTGTGCAGATGGTTGGTTTGAGGCAAATTGTACGTTACAGTGTCACTGCTATAATGACTTAGTTTGTGACAAAACTACAGGGACATGCCCAAACAATGACAGTTGTCAGCACGAATATTTCGGACCCCAGTGTCAGTACTTGGATTTTGTTTACAAATATGCCCAAAAATCTGAACCTACTTTCCTGTTTGATAACATCGACACCTCATGTAATCCGGACACAGTTTCAACATCAGTTGAGGCAACTCTCAATCAATCTTTGCCGCACTCCTGGTTTAGGATTTATGTGAATGACTTAACAGATACGGACAGTTTCACGGTAAATCTGAATGGTTCTGCCTCATGTAACAGTGTATCAAGGTTTGTAGTTAGTCCGCACGAGATTAATGTCTTTTGCTCTGGGGCTGGTCTGATCAACCAGTTACGGATTGAAGGGGCGATAGTTGCAAATATCTGCTCCATCTACATTGGCGGGGGTCGGAATGTGGCTCTCAAACAGATCACAAACCAGATAGACACATTTGATGCTTGTTATACAGGAGACGGATGTGGACCAGAGGCCGCAGTTAATGGCAAAACAAGGACCATTCTCTATGACAATGACTGCACACACACACAATGGAGAAGTGGAACCAATTCTGTTTACTGGTATCTGAACTTTGCCACGCCCCAGAAGACTCACACCATTCGAATCTATCATCGAGCTAGCAATATGATTCGGGTAAAGAATGCCACTCTAAGGGCTTTCTCTGACAGTAGCGGCGTAGTGTTCCAGTATAATGATATATCATACCCTAATATTTCTGTGAACACTATTGTAGTCAACACACAAACGCCAAACGCACACTTTAAGATTGAGTTCTCACCGACCATTTCGCAGGCCGACAGTGCACTGACGGTATGTGAGGTGCAAACATATACAGACACCTATTGTCTGGACGAGCATTCTTGGTCGTTTTGTGCAATGTCTAGTGGGTGTAGTAAAGGCTGCAACGCCATCATCGGTATGTGTCACGGCAACTGTTCACATGGGATCTATGGACACGACTGTTCCGGGTCTTGTCTTAGAGTCTGTCCTTTATTTGAGGAAAAATCCGGAAAATGCATACTATGTAAACATCCTGGCTCTATCTGTAATGACACTTGTCCCGATGGTAATTTTGGGATACAGTGTGAATCTGATGGCTGTGACATCATATGTGATCCGGAAAGTGCAGACTGTACGTGCAAGGAAACGTACTACGAGTCAGATTGCACTTTTAAATGTCCGGACAACTGTTTCAACGACACCTGTGAACAGTCACTCGGGAACTGTACATGCAAGAGAACGTTCTATGGGCCAGACTGCGCTCTCAAATCTCCGGACAACTGTTTGAACGAAACCTGTGATTTCCACTTTCAGAAGAGTCTGCCGACTACAACAAGCCCAAGCATATGGACACTTTAATGTGTTTCTGTGCTAGACATGGTTCATTTCTTGGTGTTTTTTCGGTGAAGACATGGCTCATATCTTGATGTGTTTCTGTGCTAGCCATGGCTCATATCTTGGCTTGTGTGTGCTGGCCAAGGCTCATATCTTGGTTCGTGTCATGTTAGTCGTATCTCATATCTTGGTGTGCACCAGTGTTAGTCATATGTCATATCTTTGTGTGTGCATGTCTGGGTTAGTGATATCTCATATCTTTGTGTGCATGTTTATGTTAGTCATATCTCATATCTTTGTGTGTGCATGTCTGTGTTTGTCATATCTCATATCCTTGTGTGTGCATGGCTATGTTAGTCCCATCTCATGTCTTTATGTGTGCATATCTATGTTAGTCATATCTCTTATCTTTGTGTGCATGTCTATGTTAGGCATGTGTCATATCTTTGTGTGTGCATGTCTATGTCAGTTATATCTCATATCTTTATGTGCATGTTTATGTTAGCCATGTGTCATATATCTTGATGTGTGTCAGTGTTAGTCATGCCTCGTATCACTGTGTGCATGTCTGTGTTAGTCACATCTCACATCTTTGTGTGTGCATGTCTGTGTTAGTCACATCTCACATCTTTGTGCGTGCGTGTCTGTGTTAGTCACATCTCACACCTTTGTGTGTGCATGTCTGTGTTAGTCATATCTCATATCTTGATGTGTGTCAGTGTTAGTCATGCCTCGTATCGCTGTGTGCATGTCTGTGTTAGTCACCTCTAGTGACTCGGGCAGATGGTGCTCGTAAACCTGGGAGGGCCGACCATCTAAGGGCAGAATCCCCCTACAGAAAAGACAACCTGCTGCCTTGCAGGAAGATTGGGGACAATCAAAGGCCAGGGAAAGCAAACCCGAATAAAATGCTGGCTGAAATCGGATGCACTGGGCCACTGGCGCAGAACACAGTGCAACGTATTAACGGGTGTTCAGTCAGAGTAGATCTGGCGAACTCTATTTGTGATGTTCTGTCTTTGTGTGCTAGCAACACACTTAGCCTGACAGCTGACTTCATGTGGGAGTCTGGAATCCTACTCTGATTGAGTCCTGATCGCAGAGAGAGAGAGAGAGAGAGAGAGAGAGAGAGTATGCATAAATATATATATATATATTTATATATTAGCTGACTAATGTTCACATATCATCTATTATAATCCTTTGATATGTAGCACATCTCTCTTGCGTTTCATCATTTCATCTCTTATCCCTCAGTTTGTTTATTTCTCCTTGATTTACCTGTCTCGTTCATCCTAGATGTAGTAGAGTTTATCATTATTTCGTTGTCCGTTTGTGTTGTTATCGTTCTCTGAGGAAGGCCGCATGTTGGCCGAAACGTCAGTATTTTGTTGTGTTCCATTTTTTTTAAAACTTCTCCATAGCTCACATTACCTCATCTGATATCATCTATATCACCTCACCTTATCTCATTTTACCTTTCCTTAACTCACATTACCTCATCTGGTACCATCTATATCATCTCACCTTATCTCATTTTAACTTTCCCTAACTCACATTACCTCATCTGATACCATCTATATCATCTCACCTTATCTCATTTTACCTTTCCTTAACTCACATTACCTCATCTGATACCATCTATACCATCTCACCTTATCTCATTTTACCTTTCCTTAACTCACATTACCTCATCTGATACCATCTATATCACCTCACCTCATCTCATTTTAACTTTCCTTAACTCACATTACCTCATCTGATACCATCTATATCATCTCACCTCATCTCATTTTACCTTTCCTTAACTCACATTACCTCATCTGATACCATCTATATCACCTCACCTCATCTCATTTTAACTTTCCTTAACTCACATTACCTCATCTGATACCATCTATATCATCTCACCTCATCTCATTTTACCTTTCCTTAACTCACATTACCTCATCTGATACCATCTATATCATCTCACCTCATCTCATTTTAACTTTCCTTAACTCACATTACCTCATCTGATACCATCTATATCATCTCACCTCATCTCATTTTACCTTTCCTTAACTCACATTACCTCATCTGATATCTTCTATATCACCTCACCTCATCTCATTTTACCTCTCCTTAACTCACATTACCTCATCTGATACCATCTATATTACCTCACCTCATCTCATTTTACCTTTCCTCAACTCACATTACTTCATCTGATATCATCTATACCATCTCACCTCATCTCATTTTACCTTTCCTAAACTCACATTACCTCATCTGATACCATCTATATCACCTCACCTTATCTCATTTTACCTTTCCTCAACTCACATTACTTCATCTGATATCATCTATATCATCTCACCTCATCTCATTTTACCTTTCCTCAACTCACATTACCTCATCTGATACCATCTATATCATCTCACATCATCTCATTTTACCTTTCCTCAACTCACATTACCTCATCTGATACCATCTATATCATCTCACCTCATCTCATTTTACCTTTCCTCAATTCACATTACCTCATCTGATATCATCTATATCATCTCACCTCATCTCATTTTACCTCTCCTCAGCTCACTCTACCCCACCTGTCCCAAAAATTGATGAATCATTATGAGATCCTCATTGACACAACTTTCATATCTTCCAGTTGGCTGTACCGAGTTGTCCTCAAGAGAAACCGTGCTGGCTACATCCGCAAATACCTCAAGATCAGTAACGGAATCCAAACTGGCTTCGACAAGAAATTGGGCCAGAAATTTGCAAATGAATATCTTCGAGATGATGGCGTGTTTGTAATTCGAGTGATTGCTAAAAACTCCACGGACCTTGTGGCCACCGATTTGGTAGACAAGCTCTGGAAACTCTACAAAAACAAAAGAATGAAGAGAAATGAAGATGACTCCCCTGTCATTGAATCGACATTACCTGTCTCTGATAAGGAAAAGGAAGCTCTGAATCCAAATTGATATAACTAAATATTAGGATGGATGTTGAGTTAGACAATCAAGCTGCTTCCACCATCATACAGGATTTTAAAGATTACACTGGTAAGTGTGTAAGCAAATGAAAATACATTGAAATTTTTCAGCAATTTGCAATAAGAATGAAACTTTAGTGCTGTTGCTGTATACTTGTTATTCACTTTTCATTGGTTGCATTTAGAATTTGGACACGAATATTTTGATATAAGTGAGTTGCCAGGTTGGATGTACTTCTGACCATAATTAAAGACCAGTCTACACCCGCAGCAAATTATTTCATTTCAAGAAATAAAATTAAGATCCCCTCCCCCTTACTTTTTACTCCCACCCCACATTTCCCCTTCTTCCTGCCTTCATGATGCATACAATAATTATAATGATGTCTTAGTGATAACTTAATAATTATAATGATGTCTTATTGATAACTTAATAATTATAATGATGTCTTAGTGATAACTTAATAATTATAATGGTGTCTTAGTGATAACTTAATAATTATAATGGTGTCTTAGTGATAACTTAATAATTATAATGGTGTCTTAGTGATAACTTAATAATTATAATGGTGTCTTAGTGATAACTTAATAATTATAATGGTGTCTTAGTGATAACTTAATAATTATAATGGTGTCTTAGTGATAACTTAATAATTATAAAGGTGTCTTAGTGATAACTTAATAATTATAATGGTGTCTTAGTGATAACTTAATAATTATAATGGTGTCTTAGTGATAACTTAATAATTATAATGATGTCTTAGTGATAACTTAATAATTATAATGGTGTCTTAGTGATAACTTAATAATTATAATGGTGTCTTAGTGATAACTTAATAATTATAATGATGTCTTAGTGATAACTTAATAATTATAATGGTGTCTTAGTGATAAATTAATAATTATAATGGTGTCTTAGTGATAACTTAATAATTATAATGGTGTCTTAGTGATAACTTAATAATTATAATGGTGTCTTAGTGATAACTTAATAATTATAATGATGTCTTAGTGATAACTTAATAATTATAATGATGTCTTAGTGATAACTTAATAATTATAATGGTGTCTTAGTGATAACTTAATAATTATAATGATGTCTTAGTGATAACTTAATAATTATAATGGTGTCTTAGTGATAACTTAATAATTATAATGGTGTCTTAGTGATAACTTACTAATTATAATGGTGTCTTAGTGATAACTTAATAATTATAATGGTGTCTTAGTGATAACTTAATAATTATAATGGTGTCTTAGTGATAACTTAATAATTATAATGATGTCTTAGTGATAACTTAATAATTATAATGGTGTCTTAGTGATAACTTAATAATTATAATGGTGTCTTAGTGATAACTTAATAATTATAATGGTGTCTTAGTGATAACTTAATAATTATAATGGTGTCTTAGTGATAACTTAATAATTATAATGGTGTCTTAGTGATAACTTAATAATTATAATGGTGTCTTAGTGATAACTTAATAATTATAATGATGTCTTAGTGATAACTTAATAATTATAATGGTGTCTTAGTGATAACTTAATAATTATAATGATGTCTTAGTGATAACTTAATAATTATAATGGTGTCTTAGTGATAACTTAATAATTATAATGGTGTCTTAGTGATAACTTAATAATTATAATGGTGTCTTAGTGATAACTTAATAATTATAATGGTGTCTTAGTGATAACTTAATAATTATAATGGTGTCTTAGTGATAACTTAATAATTATAATGGTGTCTTAGTGATAACTTAATAATTATAATGATGTCTTAGTGATAACTTAATAATTATAATGGTGTCTTAGTGATAACTTAATAATTATAATGGTGTCTTAGTGATAACTTAATAATTATAATGGTGTCTTAGTGATAACTTAATAATTATAATGGTGTCTTAGTGATAACTTAATAATTATAATGGTGTCTTAGTGATAACTTAATAATTATAATGGTGTCTTAGTGATAACTTAATAATTATAATGATGTTTTAGTGAAAACTTAATAATTATAATGGTGTCTTAGTGATAACTTAATAATTATAATGGTGACTTATAACACATTATTAATTATAATGGTGTCTTATAACACATTATTGATTATATTGGTGTCTTATTGATACCTTAATAAGATTTAATTATATATTTTATTAAAAATATCAAATCTGTGACACTCATGATAATCTTTAAGGGTGCTCCATGAGATTTAGGAGACAACAAAGAGAGCACATGTGTGGTTTATGTAGCTTGCTGATTATACCTTTGTTTCTCTATGTCCAAGAACTCTGAATATTCAGGCATATTATAAATCAATCTATTGCTGGGGAATCTGTAGATTTTTCAGAACTCAGGTTTATTTTCTATAATCAAAGGTGTATATAGTAAACACTTAATCAGGGAAGGAGTAGTGTTTTCTGCCTGGCAGTGGCTTACATCCTGATCTTTTCAATTTTAACTGATAAGTGCTATATTATGTCTTTTACTTGGATATGGGACGTATATTTTATCCAACCACTCAATCTCATTGCCCTATGATCACAAAAATTAGGAACGTAGAAAGAGTAAGCTCTGAATATAATTTGAACTGAGTACATTACAGGAGCCTCGGTGGCTGAGAGGTTAGTATGCTCGCTTCCTGACCAGAAGGATCTGGGTTCGATCCCCAGCAGTGGCGGATTTTTTTCAGACTGACAAGGTGCTGGGGTTCACCCAGTCTCTAAAAATGGGTACCCGTGCCGTGGTTATAGAACAATACGGTCACCAACACCATATTCCCCGTACGCCTAGCAAGGCGTGAAGAGAACCTTTACTTTATTTATATTACAAGCAGGAGGTAAATGCTATGCCTCCATGTCCAAAATAACACCACTGGCTAAATCCACTTCCTGACCCATTAATCCGACCCAAATTATATCACATACATAACAAATTAAAACTTCATTATGTTGTGGCACTATTATTTATTTGTAAATGTTAATCTGCTTGCAAACTGACCATAGTCAACCTTCAATGTTTTGACTGAATTAATTTTTCTGTATGAAATCTGAAGTACAGTGCATAGAAGTCTATAAATTAACAACTTGAGGGCATGACTCAAGTTTCTACTTCGATTTTTGTAGGTCTTCTAGTAAACACAGCTGCTTGCTCTCTTGCTGTGTAAGTGTGGGCTTGTGTATTTTCTTTCCTGAGTGTGCTTGTATTTTCTTTCATGTGTGTGCATGTGTATTTTTGTTTGTGATCACTTTAGTATTTGAATATCACAAGTAGAACGTTTAATGCATATCATAAAGTCAGAATTTGTATTTGTGATAAATCCCAATAAAAACACATACAAAATTAAATTATTGGTATATTTAAGTTGTGGCTTTAAGATGAAAACAAAAATGAAACTGAATTCAGTTTGTGATAATTAACAAAAAAATGTAAAATATCCTACAGTAAAAAAAAAAAAAAAGAAACTCACTAAAACCAAGACAAATGTACAAGGGTTAAGAAATAACATAGATTCTGTATCTGTTAATGTTATGGTTATTCATAGCCCATGTTTTTTTTTCTTTTAAGTATTTTCAATGTTTTGAATTTAAATTATTTATGTTTGTGTTGTTCCTTCTTGCCAAAATGCTGTCTTTAAAAAAAGCAATAATAATAATAATAAGTAGAAGATGATGATGAAGATGAGAAGTGGAAAGGGATGAAGAAAATTAGCAACAAAGAATGTGCACTGGCCTTGCTGTGTCTGAAGAAGTTACAAGTACACAATTTTAGTGAACTATGAAGCAAGTCAATCTATGACAACCTGCACCATTAAAGCAAGAGACAGAGCGGAGTGGTAGACAAACAAAGATTAAACTCACACTCAGCTGATCATTAAACAAATCCACCAACCACTTCACAACTGAGACATTAACCACTTTATAACTGAGACATTAACCACTTTATAACTGAAACATTAACCACTTCACAACTGAGACTTTAACCACTTCATAACTGAGACATTAACCACTTCACAACTGAGACATTAACCACTTCACAACTGAGACATTAACCACTTCATAACTGAGACATTAACCACTTCACAACTGAGGCATTAATCACTTCACAACTGAGGCATTAATCACTTCATAACTGAGACTAACCACTTCATAACTGAGGCACTAATCACTTCATAACTGAGACTAACCACTTCATAACTGAGGCATTAACCACTTCATAACTGAGACATTAACCACTTCACAAGTGAGGCATTAATCACTTCATAACTAAGACATTAACCACTTCACAACTGAGACTTGAACCACTTCATAACTGAGACACTAACCACTTCATAACTGAGATATTAACCACTTCACAACCAAGACTTTAACCGCTTCATAACCAAGACTTTAACCACTTTATAACTGAGACTTTAACCACTTCCAGGACTTTAACCACTTTATAACTGAGACATTAACCACTTCATAACTGAGACATTAACCACTTCACAATTGAGACCTTAACCACTTTGTAAATGAAGGCTTTACCCATTTCGCAAATGAGACTTTCAATTTAGCAATTAAAAGGGAAAAAAAGAAAAGGAAAAAGCTTTCATAAAAAAACTTTCTTAAAATAAATTTAGAAATTACTGGTAACTTCGAAAAATTGATAAGCTGAACTAAATTGATGAAGCTGCACTCGAGAAATAGCTGTGCTAGTTCTCCAGAAGTTAAGCACCGTGCACAGACTTTCCTGTTTGATTCAGAAGGAGACTGGACACTGTCCTGCACTGTAATGATAATCATGTGCGGTTATGAAAGAAATTAAAGTACTCAAGGACACTGTCCTGTACTGTAATGATAATCTAATGTGATCAAGAAGGAAACTGAAGGACTCATGGACACTGTCCTGTACTGTAATGATAATCTAATGTGATCAAGAAGGAAACTGAAGGACTTATGGACACTGTCCTGTACTGTAATGATAATCTAATGTGATCAAGAATGAAACTGAAGGACTCATGGACACTGTCCTGTACTGTAATGATAATCTAATGTGATCAAGAAGGAAACTGAAGGACTCATGGACACTGTCCTGTACTATAATGATAATCTAATGTGATCAAGAAGGAAACTGAAGGACTCATGGACACTGTCCTGTACTGTAATGTTAATCTTACGTGGTCAATTCTTCATCTTCTTCTTCATCAAGTGCCTTCTCCGCAACGAAGATTGGCTACCATGGAGCGCCATTCTGCTCTGTCTCTTGCTTTGATGGTGCAGGTTGTCATAGGCTGATACGTGGTCAATTATGAAACTGAAATACAAATAAAGAATACGGTCTCGATGATTTGTTTAAAATAAATAGTTTGACATCATGTGACCAAATAATTAAATTTATCTGTAAGCGAATAATCAAATCAGTGTGTATATTTGCTGTATTTAATTATATTTTGGTATTCATTTTTTAAAAATCTATTTCAATTTTCTAATTGTTTGTCTCGTTGTAGCGAGATTTGAGTAAAAGTTATGTTTTTATGATTTTTTTATTTGGTCAGGATTGCATTTGTGTATGATTGGAAAGATTGTAGAGGAAAGATGTGTGTTTGTTGAAATAGAAAAATACAGTAGGATTAAGGCTGTTGACATTTTTTAAAAATATAGTATTATTATGGTTTTTGAATAAAAACATGTAGTAGGATTATGGTTTTTGGAATATAAAAATATACAAGGATAATGGATTTTGGGATATAAAAATACAGTAGGATTATTGTTTTTTTTTAAATATAAAAAAACGGTAGGATTATGGTTTTGAGATATAAAAATACAGCATTATTATTATTTTGAAATATCCAAATACAGCATTATTATGGTTTTTTTAATATAAACATATGGTAGGATTATGGTTTTCTGGAATATAAAAATACAGTAGTGCTATGGTTTTGAAATATCAAAATACAGAAGAATTATGGTTTGAGGAATATCAAAATACAGTGGGATTAGGGATGTTGGAACATAAAGATATACAGTAAGATTATGGTTTTTTTAATTGTAAAATGGGCAGTAGGATTTTGGATGTTGAAAAAGAAAAATAAGTGCAGTAGGATTGTTTTAGTTAATTAGAAATTCTTGTAACATTTTTAAGTCAAATCGTTTTTAGAGGTGGGGGTGGGAACCATGATGCCTATCCAGCAAATGAATTGGGAACATTCAGCAACCCACAGTTGACTGTGTGCATGAGCATTGGCAAACAACAAAACTGATCCAGACCCCTGTGGTGCTCCTGGAATGAGATTAACCAATCTGCCCAAGCGATTAGGGATCAAAGAGAGAAGGCTACCCTGTATTCAAAAATGTCTTGCAGGAGGTGGATGTACTGGCCCAAAAGGTGCAAATATCACAGTCTATTTGCAAACTGGAAAGTAACAAGAGAAGTTGAGAGAAAACTTAAAGCTTGAAGATAAATGCCTAAGAAAAATACTCTGTGTACAATGGAATGAATTTAAAACTCATATTGAAATAAGAGAAATGGCTATACAACCAATGATCTCATCTATAATTAGGAAAAAAAGATGGACATATGTCGAACATGTGTTGAGAAGAGACAAAAATAGAATTCCAAAACAGGCTCTTCTGTAGGAAACATCAGGATACAGAAAAAGAGGAAGACTTAGAGAGACACTAAAAATAACACTTATAAGTGAAGCAAAGTTGGCATGCACAGACTCATTAGATAAGATGAAACATCTTGCCAAGAATAGAGATGGGTGGTGATAAACACAATGAGCCCTATGTGACTCATACGGTGCTGGAATGATCAATATCAAGTTGCAAACCACAATATAACACAACACAAGTCAAGACATCTATGTCCACTTAATATCACCTCAAGGACCACACAGCACAAGACAAGACATCTCTGTCCACTTAATATCCCCTCATGGACCACACAACACAAGACAAGACATCTCTGTCCACTTAATATCCCCTCATGGGCCACACAACACAAGACAAGACATCTCTGTCCACTTAATATCACCTCATGGACCACACAACACAAGACAAGACATCTATACCCACTTAATATCATTTCATGGACCACACAACACAAGACAAGACATCTATGTCCACTTAATATCATCTCATGGGCCACACAAGACAAGACAAGACATCTATGTCCACTTAATATCATCTCATGGGCAACACAAGACAAGACAAGACATCTATGTCCACTTAATATCACCTCATGGGCGACACAACACAAAACAAGACATCTATGTCCACTTAATATCCCCTCATGGACCACACAACACAAGACAAGACATCTATACCCACTTAATATCCCCTCATGGGCCACACAACACAAAATAAAACATCTATGTCCACTTAATATCACCTCATGGACCACACAACACAAGACAAAACATCTATCTCCACTTAATATCCTTTCAAGGGCCACACAAGACAAGACATCTATGTCCACTTAATATCCTTTCAAGGGCCACACAAGACAAGACATCTATGTCCACTTAATATCCCCTCATGGGCCACACAACACAAGACAAGACACCTAGACCCACTTAATATCCCCTCATGGGCCACACAACACAAGACAAGACATCTATGTCCACTTAATATCCTTTCAAGGGCCACACAAGACAAGACATCTATGTCCACTTAATATCCTTTCAAGGGCCACACAAGACAAGACATCTATGTCCACTTAATATCCCCTCATGGGCCACACAACACAAGACATCTATGTCCACTTAATATCCCCTTATGGGCCACACAACACAAGACAAGACATCTATGTCCACTTAATATCCTTTCAAGGGCCACACAAGACAAGACATCTATGTCCACTTAATATCCTTTCAAGGGCCACACAAGACAAGACACTATGTCCACTTAATATCCTTTCAAGGGCCACACAAGACAAGACACCTATGTCCACTTAATATCCTTTCAAGGGCCACACAACACAAGACAAGACATCTATGTCCACTTAATATCCTTTCAAGGGCCACACAAGACAAGACATCTATGTCCACTTAATATCCTTTCAAGGGCCACACAAGACAAGACATCTATGTCCACTTAATATCCCCTCATGGGCCACACAACATAAGACAAGACACCTATGTCCACTTAATATCCTTTCAAGGGCCACACAAGACAAGACATCTATGTCCACTTAATATCCCCTCATGGGCCACACAACACAAGACAAGACATCTATGTCCACTTAATATCCCCTCATGGGCCACACAACACAAGACAAGACACCTAGACCCACTTAATATCCCCTCATGGGCCACACAACACAAGACAAGACACCTAGACCCACTTAATATCCCCTCATGGGCCACACAACACAAGAACACAAGACAAGACATCTATGTCCACTTAATATCCTTTCAAGGGCCACACAAGACAAGACATCTATGTCCACTTAATATCCCCTCATGGGCCACACAACACAAGACAAGACATCTATGTCCACTTAATATCCCCTCATGGGCCACACAACACAAGACAAGACACTATGTCCACTTAATATCCTTTCAAGGGCCACACAAGACAAGACATCTATGTCCACTTAATATCCCCTCATGGGCCACACAACACAACACAAGACACTATGTCCACTTAATATCCTTTCAAGGGCCACACAAGACAAGACATCTATGTCCACTTAATAACCTTTCAAGGGCCACACAACACAAGACAAGACATCTATGTCCACTTAATATCCTTTCAAGGGCCACACAAGACAAGACATCTATGTCCACTTAATATCCTTTCAAGGGCCACACAAGACATCTATGTCCACTTAATATCCTTTCAAGGGCCACACAAGACATCTATGTCCACTTAATAACCTTTCAAGGGCCACACAAGACATCTATGTCCACTTAATGTCCCCTCAAAGATAGAAGACATCTATGTCCACTTAATGTCCCCTCAAAGACAGAAGACATCTATGTCCACTTAATGTCCCCTCAAAGACAGAAGACATCTATGTCCACTTAATAACCTTTCAAGGGCCACACAAGACATCTATGTCCACTTAATAACCTTTCAAGGGCCACCAAGACATCTATGTCCACTTAATGTCCCCTCAAAGACAGAAGACATCTATGTCCACTTAATGTCCCCTCAAAGACAGAAGACATCTATGTCCACTTAATAACCTTTCAAGGGCCACACAAGACATTTATGTCCACTTAATGTCCCCTCAAAGACAGAAGACATCTATGTCCACTTAATGTCCCCTCAAAGACAGAAGACATCTATGTCCACTTAATGTCCCCTCAAAGACAGAAGACATCTATGTCCACTTAATGTCCCCTCAAAGACAGAAGACATCTATGTCCACTTAATAACCTTTCAAGGGCCACACAAGACATTTATGTCCACTTAATGTCCCCTCAAAGACAGAAGACATCTATGTCCACTTAATGTCCCCTCAAAGACAGAAGACATCTATGTCCACTTAATGTCCCCTCAAAGACAGAAGACATCTATGTCCACTTAATGTCCCCTCAAAGACAGAAGACATCTATGTCCACTTAATAACCTTTCAAGGGCCACACAAGACATTTATGTCCACTTAATGTCCCCTCAAAGACAGAAGACATCTATGTCCACTTAATGTCCCCTCAAAGACAGAAGACATCTATGTCCACTTAATGTCCCCTCAAAGACAGAAGAGTACTTCTCCCTCTTTTAGTAGTTGTTGGGTGCTAAAACAAAGAACATTTTAGGAGGAAACAGAAAAATTTAATTTTTTTTTAAGTTTAATATTTCAGAATCATTACATATACCACTACATATACCACTACATATACCACTACATATACCATTACATATTTGTTCTGTGTTACATAAAATACAACCATGCCTTATAAAATATTACCAACTTTAGGAATAAAAAAGGCAATTACTATTTCTTTTGTTTTTAATCCAACATTAATGGATGTACAGACATAAAAGAGGTTTCAAATAATCTAAAAGAATTTGTGTGTTTCAAACAATCTTAAAAGGATAAATGAAATGCACTGGTCATTTTACAATTTAGACATGGATAATTTTGTGAAAGAAAATGAAAGTAATTAGTTGGCTAAAATGGGTTTGAGAAATAGAAAAAAAAAACGTTTCTAATCATTGCTTCTGATCTTTTTTGTTTTGTTTTTGTCTTTCCTGTTTTATAACTTCCATTTTTGCTGACTTTGTATTAATGTAAAGTAGAATTATACAGTCTGTTGTTTGTTGTGTTTGTTAGCCGCACATTTCAAGCACTCTTGTGATTATTTTTAGCTAGAATAGCTGTTGGATTTTTTTTTTTTTTTAATTTATAATTGTTATTACCAAATATATAATTCTTTCATTTTTTCCCCTATATTTATTTATCTGCTTTTAGAAATGTATTTTTTCATCTTATACCTATCTTTGTGTAGTCTTTGTGTAATTCTTTAGTCTGTTTAATATTAATCTTAACGAATATGTTTGCGTATTACAACGATGGACTAATAAGTTCATAAAACACTGCCTGGTGATTTAATATTTGAAAACACACATTAAAGTGAACTTTATGTTGTTTGATTGTTCTTGTTGTCTTAATGCTTATGTTGATCCAGTTATCTTTAGGTGCTCCAACATCAAGTGCCTTATAACGGCAGCTTTAATATTTTGTGTCAGTCGATTGACAAAATAACACCAAGTTACACAAAATTGTGTACAAGTAAAGTGTCTTTTGTGTTAGATTATTACTGGCAGTAAAATCGTTCATGTGGTGTAGCATAGTCTAGCAGTTTTAGTTGTATGTGTCTGTGGAGTGTTGTCTGTTGGTTTATGGTGTTGTCTGTCTGTACATAAGTCTTGAATGTCAATAAGTGTTTTATATTAATCAGTTCAGTGTTTTTAGTTAGATAAGTGTTCTCTGTATTTTAAGTGTTATTTATCAGTATTCCAGGGTATGGCAGCAAAATGCATGACAGTATAGTTTAGTATTGTCTGTATGGTGTAATCTATCACAAAGTGTTATCTGGGTGTAACATGTTAAATACAGTACAGGCTGTATGACTTTTATCAACAGAGAGGTATCTGTAGGCTCTCATCTTAAGGCACAGTGTACTGTTATGTTGATGCTATCTGTCAGAATAATGCTGTCTGTATGAAGTTAAATGTCAATACGGTATAGGCTGTGTGTATATCATCTAATGATGTAGGTCATTATGCACACACATATTGTATGTTGCAATTGTTAGCTCGTTTCAATCAAATAGTGATAAACTGTTATTAATGTCGCTATATTTGATAAACTATTAGAAGACACAACAGTAATGTCCCTTAGTTTAATAAACTGATTGATGATATAATATTAATGTCCATTAATTTAATAAACTGATGGAAGATATTTAATATCCCTTAGTTTAATAAACTGATTGAAGATATTTAATGTCCCTTAGTTTAATAAACTGATAGAAGATATAATATTAATGTCCATTAGTTTAATAAACTGATAGAAGATATAATATTAATGTCCATTAGTTTAATAAACTGATAGAAGATATAATATTAATGTCCATTAGTTTAATAAACTGATGGAAGATATTTAATGTCCATTAGTTTAATAAACTGATAGAAGATATAATATTAATGTCCATTAGTTTAATAAACTGATGGAAGATATTTAATGTCCATTAGTTTAATAAACTGATGGAAGATATAATATTAATGTCCTTTAATTTAATAAACTGATGGAAGATATAACATTAATGTCCCTTAATTTATTAAACTGATAGAAGATACAATATTGGTGTCCCTTTATTTGATAAACTGATAGAACATACAACATTAGTGTCCCTTTATTTATTAAACTGATAGAAGATACAACATTAGTGTCCCTTTATTTATTAAACTGATAGAACATACAACATTAGTGTCCCTTTATTTATTAAACTGATAGAAAATACTAAATTTAGCATCACTGGATTTTATGAACTAATAGAAGATATAACATTAGTATCACTTCACTTGATAAATTAATGGAAGATACAACATTATTGTCACTTCACTTGATAAATTAATGGAAGATACAACATTAGTGACACTTTGTTTAGAATAACAGAATTTTCCAATTGCTTTAGCAACCTTTTCTTTCAATTATTTGATCAAATTAACCTTTAATACCCAGTCAGTATAATATTTACAGAACATTGCATTCACCACAGCCTGTCTGCAAGAATCTCTGTCTCTAGCCAGACCTCCCACTTCTGTTTTCATCTTCAAGATCTCTTTCATTTCTTGAAACCACCTTCTTTTTGGTCTGCCCCAGATGCATCACCCAGGAACCACGCCTTCCATTATTGTTATTTCCGGCTCGCTGTCTTACGTAGCCATAGTATTTTAATTTCCTCTGTAGTATGGTGTTTATAAGCCAGGTCTTTTTAATTTGTAAATCTTTTAGCATATCTTCATTGCTTTTTCTCATTATCCAAGGTATCCTAAGGAATTTTTCTGTAGCATTTTGTTTCTAATGAATCAATATTTTTTCTTGCTGTTTGCGAGATTGTCCATGTTTCACAATCATATGCTGCTGTCGGGAAGACACATACCTACAGTAATTTAAATTTTACTACCTTGCTGGTGCTGTATCACATGTTTTTCTTGGCTGTTTTTGCAACTGTATCAACAAATTTGAATGACCCAATCACACTATTTTTAAATGCATCTTTCATAGACCTAGATTCTCATTACATTTACTACATCGTGCACGATTATTGGGGTCACTGTGTGTCACTTTATGTGCTTTATTGTTCATTAAAATTTCAACAAGAATAATTTTGAATTTATGTTCCCTAAACCCTCAACTGTTCCCAGTCCAGAACGCCATTTTACCCTGTCTCTTGTCTTGATGGTGCATGTTGTCACAGGTTCATCTTTTGATGTTATCAGTCCACTTTAGTCTTGTTTTACCCACTGCCTTTTATACCTTATATACTACCTTATATTTCACTTAAAAAATAACTTTTAGAAGGTTGGTACGGTGTCTCTTTATCTCTCCAAATATAACTTTTAGTAGGGTGGGTATAGTGTTTCTTTATCTCTCCCAATATAACTTTTAGTTGGGTAAGTACAGTGTCTCTTTATCTCTCCCAATATAACTTTAAGTAGGGTTGGTACAGTGTCTCTTTATCTCTCCCAATATAACTTTTAGTAGGGTGGGAACAGTGTCTCTTTATCTCTCCCAATATAACTTTAAGTAGGGGTGTTCAGTGTCTCTTTATCTCTCCCAAAATTTCAGCTGCCTTGTTCGAATTGTGTGAAGCTGTTCTTTTTTCCATTTTCAGCTGATTCCAAACTTCTGCTGTGTTCAATTTTCTATGTCCATGAAATAATACAGGAACAAAAGTTGGAGCTATGAATGTAGCTGTTAGGTCAACATAAGTAGCTGATGGTTTAGTTGTTAATTGTCTACAGATCTTGCTTGTTATTGTGCTTTGCTATTTGCCGTGAATTCTTCTTTATGCCATTCTTCATTTGTATTATAATGTCTATTCCTTCTGCTAAATTCTTCTTCTTCTTCCTTTCAGCTTCCTGTGGAGCATAGGTCTTCAACAAACACTTTCCAAGCTGTTCTGTTTCTTGCCATTCTTTTAAGATAATTCCATGTCTTCCCCATCATTTTCATCTCTGCTTCTATCTGTCTTCTCCAAAAATATTTTGCCATCCTGATATTGTGCTGAATAGTAAATCTCTATTTTCATGAAATCAAGATGTTGAATTTGTATTTTCAAACAATCAAAATAGTAAATCTCTATTTTCAGAAAATCAAAATAGTAAATCTCTATTTTCTGAAAATCAAAATAGTAAATCTCTATTTTCATGAAATCAAGATGTTGAATTTGTATTTTCAAACAATCAAAATAGTAAATCTCTATTTTCATGAAATCAAGATGTTGAATTTGTATTTTCAAACAATCAAAATAGTAAATCTCTATTTTCAGAAAATCAAAATAGTAAATCTCTATTTTCTGAAAATCAAAATAGTAAATCTCTATTTTCAGAAAATCAAAATAGTAAATCTCTATTTTCTGAAAATCAAAATAGTAAATCTCTATTTTCATGAAATCAAGATGTTGAATTTGTATTTTCAAACAATCAAAATAGTAAATCTCTATTTTCATGAAATCAAGATGTTGAATTTGTATTTTCAAACAATCAAAATAGTAAATCTCTATTTTCAGAAAATCAAAATAGTAAATCTCTATTTTCTGAAAATCAAAATAGTAAATCTCTATTTTCATGAAATCAAGATGTTGAATTTGTATTTTCAAACAATCAAAATAGTAAATCTCTATTTTCATGAAATCAAGATGTTGAATTTGTATTTTCAAACAATCAAAATAGTAAATCTCTATTTTCTGAAAATCAAAATAGTAAATCTCTATTTTCTGAAAATCAAAATATTAAATCTCTATTTTCTGAAAATCAAAATAGTGAGAACTTTGATTTTAATTTATACAAAAATGTTGAATGTTTTGTTTTCAGCAATAAAAAAACTTTAATTCCAGGTATTTTAAGTATTTTTCTTCTTATTTCATTTCTCATTTATCTATCAGCATCGAGGGGAGATATAATTTGTGGTCTTTTGCTCTTTTGTTTGCCTCTGCTGCTGTTATGTTTCAAAGTGCTTCTAACATTTTATTAATCCATCTTTCTTGTGGTCAACTCTTGGGTCTGATGTTCTAGCAAAATTTATTGAAGGCTCATGATGTGTTTTGATCTTTCTGCCTTATCCCTGTTACCATACCATTTTACCTGTTGTTTCTTTAGATATTCATTGACTGGGTTTTATCCTCTCTTTTTTTTTCAGCTCTTCATTTCTGATCTTTTTCTGTCAGGCTATTTCCTGTCATTCGTCTAACAAATTTCACCTTAGCAGTGGTTATTTTTCTTATTGTTCTTGCATCTAGGGTCCAGGACTGGTATTGGTAGCACAACGTTGGGATGAAGATTGTATTGTATAGTGCCTGTTTTGCCTCTAGAGTTATTTCCTTGTTGGACAATAGTGGTGATAGCTGTCCGATGATTTGACAAGCTTTAGATGTGGGTGTCTTTAGATATTTTAAATGTTGAACCTTTTTTTTTCAGATAAGATGTTGAATCTATATTTTTAGACAAAAAAAACATATTTTTTTATGTTCAGACAATCAAAATAGTTTATTTTATTTTCAAACAAATAAAATAATACATCTTTATGTTCAGAAACATCAAACATTTACATTTTAAAATATATGTTTGGAAACATCAAACATTGAAAACAAAGATAAGTATGAAAGTTATCCATTATGTTTTTCTTTGTTCCAGTTATTCTCTTCTAATATGAATATCTTCTTCACCAAAACATATATAATTAATTTGATATCTAATGTTGTAGTTCTAAGCTGAAAATACAATTAATTCCGAAGTTATAAATTTGTTAATAGTAAGTAGCTTTTCTTGTAAAGGAGATAACATGTCTGAGCATAAGAATTACATTTTCCTAATTCTAGGCTAGAAGAGTTATCTTATGACAATTTTCCACATTGTTGGTATTTTGTTGTTGCTATGATTATGTAAAAGTTGTAAGCATTAATTTCTGACATGTTGACCAAATGTAAACGGTGAAGTGTGACCCTGCTCAGTAAATAACAAATAATGTTTTTTGAGTGATTGTAAATTGTCTTTATAAAGTTTGTTTGAGATCACGCTAAATTGGTTTTAGAATCATGTGCTGAATGATGGTGAAGATTTCTGTTGGTGAAGATTTCTATTGGTGAAGATTTCTGTTGGTGAAGATTTCTATTGGTGAAGATTTCTGTTGGTGAAGATTTCTATTGGTGAAGATTTCTATTGATGAAGATTTCTATTGGTGAAGATTTCTATTGGTGAAGATTTCTATTGATGAAGATTTCTATTGGTGATGATTTCTGTTGGTGATGATTTCTATTGATGAAGATTTCTGTTGGTGAAGATTTCTATTGATGAAGATTTCTATTGGTGAAGATTTCTGTTGGTGAAGATTTCTATTGATGAAGATTTCTGTTGGTGAAGGTTTCTATTGGTGAAGATTTCTATTGGTGAAGATTTCTATTGGTGAAGATTTCTATTGATGAAGATTTCTGTTAGTGAAGGTTTCTATTGGTGAAGATTTATATTGGTGAAGATTTCTATTGGTGATGATTTCTGTTGGTGATGATTTCTGTTGGTGATGATTTCTATTGGTGATGATTTCTATTGGTGATGATTTCTGTTGGTGATGATTTCTATTGGTGAAGATTTCTGTTGGTGATGATTTCTGTTGGTGATGATTTCTATTGGTGAAGATTTCTGTTGGTGAAGAGTTCTGTTGTTGAAGATTTCTATTGGTGATGATCTCTGTTGGTGATGATTTCTGTTGGTGAAGATTTCTATTGGTAATTATTTCTGTTGGTGATGATTTCTATTGGTGATGATTTCTATTGGTGATGATTTCTGTTGATGATGATTTCTATTGGTGAAGATTTCTATTGGTGAAGATTTCTATTGGTGAAGATTTCTATTGGTGAAGATTTCTGTTGGTGAAGATTTCTGTTGGTGTAGATTTCTATTGGTGAAGATTTCTGTTGGTGAAGATTTCTATTGGTGAAGATTTCTATTGGTGAAGATTTCTATTGGTGATGATTTCTGTTGGTGAAGATTTCTGTTGGTGAAGATTTCTATTGGTGAAGATTTCTATTGGTGAAGATTTCTGTTGTTGATGTGTGACTTAGCTTTCAGCTTTGAAAAAACTCTGAAGGTGAAATGTAGTTTCAGAAAAGTCATAGAAAGTGAAATTTGGTTTAAGAAATATCTCTGAAGGTGAAATTTGGTTTCAACAAAGTCTGTCCATGAAAGAGAACATTGCTAGATCTTTCTTGTCCCATTTCTGGGATATGTCAGGGATTTTCAAAAGTCTTCCTGAAAGTGGAAAATATATTCAGAGAAGTTTTTTAATGTGGAAACTGGGTTTTCAAAAGATACATCAAGGAAATTTAATTTAGATTTAGAAAATTCTCTGTGAAATTGAAATCTATGTTCAGAAAATTCTCTCTAAAAGTTAAATCTATGTTCAGAAAGTTACATCTATGTTAAGAAAATTCTCTCTGAAAGTAAAATCTGTGTTAAGAAAATTCTCTCTGAAAGTAAAATCTGTGTTAAAGAAATTATATCGAAAAGTAAAATCTGTGTTAAGGAAATTCTATCTGAAAGTGAAATCTATCTATGTTCAGAAAGTTAAATCTATGTCAGAAAATTCTCTCTGAAAGTGAAATCGATGTTCAGATATTTCTCTCCGAAAGTGAAATCTATGTTCTGAAAATTCTCTCCAAAAGTTAAATCTATGTTCAAAAAATGAAATCTGTTTCCCGAAAATTCTCTCTGAAATTGAAATCTATGTTGAGAAAATTATCTCTGAAAGTGAAATCTATGTTCTGAAAGTGAAATCTATGTTCTGAAAGTAAAATCCATGTTCAGAAAATTCTCTCACAGAGTTTTTAAAAAAATAAATAAATAAATAAAAATCCTGAGACTACACAAACAAATATCAAACAGATATTGACATGAAAGTCATACAGCAATTAAAATACAAAAAACACAGAGAATAATTGATGGCAATGATATGAATGTTATTTTTTTCCGAGTGCTGATTCAAGTGTTCATGTAAACAGTGTTTATTTATTACTTTATAAAAATGGTTTCTTATATTCGAATAAACTCAATAAAGATGTGACAGAGAATAAAGATTTATATTGAATGACAAGGAAACAGGTATAAATGTTTCTAGAATTGAAATGTCCAATGTCACGATTTGTCTCCTCATTAAATCATACAATAAATGTCTTCCAAGTTTTTTCTCTGTGTGATAGTTACTAAAACGACATTACCACTATGCTGTGAAATTGCATGCGTTATTAAAATACTCACATTTAGAAACCATTAAAAAATGTAGAACTCATTATTTCTCACACTTTTTCCCTCTTGATTATTTGTTGTTAAATTATATATAATTTGATGCGTTATTATATTTCCGAATTTTTTTTCTCTCCAAATTTAACACCCTGTCATTAAAGACTATTTTCTCACGACATTTGTCATAGTTGAGTCCGGGGTGGGGAAATATTTTTTGAAGAGTACTAGCATGTGTGTATGTTTTCATAACCGGAATTTTTTCTTTAATGTTTTTTGCTCGTACGTGATTGAATCTGTGAATGCATTTATTGTCTTTTTATTATGTGTAGAAACATAACTGCACTCACTAACATGTACGAGTTTTTTTTCCTGTCTTTCCTGTATCTGTATGTGCCTTAGCAGGAGTGTTTCTATATGTAGCAGGTAATGTTATGTTTGAGTTTAGTTTGTATTACATTCACCATCATTCACTATGTCACATTTGTTATCATTGATTATTTCATTAAATAACTTCTGGTTTTTTTTTTATTTTTATAAAAATGTAGTAAAGGTTTGTACAGCATAATTATGCTTACAAAAGTCTATTTGGCTCCTTTTTCAAGATACATAAGTGGCATAAATTAAACAGATAATGTTGTTGTTATTGTTATTAATCCAACAACCTGCGAGCTGATGCCCTTCGTTCCAATGCCATGTACTGATATCTGCAGGTATTTCTGAGTTCCCTTTTGTAGTTCCGTTCAAGATGCTTTATTTATCAGGCAGTTGGGAAGTAGAATTGCTCTGATATCGAAGAGCTTTGGACGGACAAAAAACAAATAATAAAAATGGTCTATCCTGAAGTGATGTCAGAATGTCTCAAATAAATACAGGTTCTGTTATACAATAAATTTTATATTTGTTTTTCAATTTCATTTTCCTTCTTGCCAATATTACGTCATTTTTATTTTCATACTTTTAAACAAACCAATATGTTGCATGTAGGATATATTATCAACTGCAATAATAATTTATATATTTGAAGTTGTGAGACATCGTTATTGAACAACGAGTGTCTTAAAAAGCATGCACTATTTCAATGTTGACACTCACAGATTCAGGATTGGTCTAATGTACAGTTGGAAAAGAGGGTGGTAGGACAGTCTCGCTATCAGGGTTGGACTAATGTTGGCAGAGATGAAGGTAGGACAGTCTCGCTATCAGGGTTGGGGGTTGGACTAATGTTGGCAGAGATGAAGGTAGGACAGTCTCACTATCAGGCTTGGTCTAATGTTGGCAGAGATGAAGGTAGGACAGTCTCACTATCAGGGTTGGACTAATGTTGGCAGAGATGGAGGTAGGACAGTCTCGCTATCAGGCTTGGTCTAATGTTGGCAGAGATGGAGGTAGGACAGTCTCGCTATCAGGGTTGGTCTAATGTTGGCAGAGATGGAGGTAGGACAGTCTCGCTATCAGGGTTGGACTAATGTTGGCAGAGATGAAGGTAGGACAGTCTCACTATCAGGGTTGGACTAATGTTGGCAGAGATGGAGGTAGGACAGTCTCGCTATCAGGGTTGGACTAATGTTGGCAGAGATGGAGGTAGGACAGTCTCGCTATCAGGGTTGGGGGTTGGACTAATGTTGGCAGAGATGAAGGTAGGACAGTCTCACTATCAGGCTTGGTCTAATGTTGGCAGAGATGAAGGTAGGACAGTCTCGCTATCAGGGTTGGACTAATGTTGGCAGAGATGGAGGTAGGACAGTCTCGCTATCAGGCTTGGTCTAATGTTGGCAGAGATGGAGGTAGGACAGTCTCGCTATCAGGGTTGGTCTAATGTTGGCAGAGATGGAGGTAGGACAGTCTCGCTATCAGGGTTGGACTAATGTTGGCAGAGATGAAGGTAGGACAGTCTCACTATCAGGGTTGGACTAATGTTGGCAGAGATGGAGGTAGGACAGTCTTACTATCAGGGTTGGACTAATGTTGGCAGAGATGGAGGTAGGACAGTCTCGCTATCAGGGTTGGACTAATGTTGGCAGAGATGGAGGTAGGACAGTCTCGCTATCAGGGTTGGACTAATGTTGGCAGAGATGAAGGTAGGACAGTCTCGCTATCAGGGTTGGACTAATGTTGGCAGAGATGGAGGTAGGACAGTCTCGCTATCAGGGTTGGACTAATGTTGGCAGAGATGAAGGTAGGACAGTCTCACTATCAGGGTTGGACTAATGTTGGCAGAGATGGAGGTAGGACAGTCTCGCTATCAGGGTTGGTCTAATGTTGGCAGAGATGGAGGTAGGACAGTCTCGCTATCAGGCTTGGTCTAATGTTGGCAGAGATGGAGGTAGGACAGTCTCACTATCAGGGTTGGACTAATGTTGGCAGAGATGGAGGTAGGACAGTCTCGCTATCAGGGTTGGACTAATGTTGGCAGAGATGGAGGTAGGACAGTCTCGCTATCAGGGTTGGACTAATGTTGGCAGAGATGAAGGTAGGACAGTCTCACTATCAGGGTTGGACTAATGTTGGCATAGATGGAGGTAGGACAGTCTCGCTATCAGGGTTGGACTAATGTTGGCAGAGATGAAGGTAGGACAGTCTCACTATCAGGGTTGGACTAATGTTGGCATAGATGGAGGTAGGACAGTCTCACTATCAGGGTTGGACTAATGTTGGCAGAGATGGAGGTAGGACAGTCTCGCTATCAGGGTTGGACTAATGTTGGCAGAGATGGAGGTAGGACAGTCTCGCTATCAGGTTTGGTCTAATGTTGGCAGAGATGGAGGTAGGACAGTCTCGCTATCAGGGTTGGGGGTTGGACTAATGTTGGCAGAGATGAAGGTAGGACAGTCTCACTATCCGGGTTGGACTAATGTTGGCAGAGATGAAGGTAGGACAGTCTCGCTATCAGGGTTGGACTAATGTTGGCAGAGATGGAGGTAGGACAGTCTCGCTATCAGGCTTGGTCTAATGTTGGCAGAGATGGAGGTAGGACAATCTCGCTATCAGGCTTGGTCTAATGTTGGCAGAGATGGAGGTAGGACAGTCTCGCTATCAGGCTTGGTCTAATGTTGGCAGAGATGGAGGTAGGACAGTCTCGCTATTTGAGAGCAACTCTTTCTTTTTAGATTACCCCAACTCTAGAGTATTCCAAGTAGGGGGACTTGTAAGACCAGAGAATAAAGGTCTTAGATTACCCCATCTCTGGAGTCTGCCAGTTAGGGGGGGGGGGGGGGACTTGTAAGACCAGAGAATAAAGGTCGTAGATTACTCCATCTCTGTAGTCTGCCAGTTAGAGGGGACTTGTAAGACCAGAGAATAAAGGTCGTAGATTACTCCATCTCTGTAGTCTGCGAAGTAGTGAAGACATATAGGACCAGAGAATAAAGGTCCATTACAGTCACTGCGAGGTTTTGGGTCTGGGTTTTATATTTTGTTATTTGAGAGTGACAATTTGTAAATACAAAATAATAACACAAACAATGAAGAGGAGATGATACAAAATATCAGAATTAAATATTCTTCTTCTTGTCAACTCCCTGTGAAACAAAGGTCTTCAACAAACACTTACCAATCCGTCCTGTTTCTTGCCATTCTCTTAAGACCATTCAATGTCTTCCTCACCCTTTACATCTCAGCTTCCCACTATCTTTTCCATGTTTATTTTGGCCATCATCAGAACTGAATGTTTCCACAAATAATGTCCTGTACTGTCTGTTCATCCCAAAACTTGACCATCCCTAGTGCTAACATACAAGTACTGTCTGTTTATCGCAAAACTTGGTCATCCCTCGTGCTAACATATAAGTACTGTCTGTTCATCCCAAAACTTGACCATCCCTCGTGCTAACATACAAGTACTGTCTGTTTATCGCAAAACTTGGTCATCCCTCGTGCTAACATATAAGTACTGTCTGTTCATCCCAAAACTTGACCATCCCTCGTGTTAACATGTAAGTACTGTCTGTTTATCCCAAAACTTGGCCATCCCTCGTGCTAACATATAAGTACTGTCTGTTTAACGTGACCATCCCTCATGCTAACATATAAGTACTGTCTGTTTAACGTGACCATCCCTCATGCTAACATATAAGTACTGTCTGTTTAACGTGACCATCCCTCATGCTAACATACAAGTACTGTCTGTTCATCCCAAAACTTGGCCATCCCTCGTGCTAACATACAAGTACTGTCTGTTTATCCCAAAACTTGGTCATCCCTTGTGCTAACATACAAGTACTGTCTGTTTATCCCAAAACTTGGCCATCCCTCGTGCTAACATACAAGTACTGTCTGTTTATCGCAAAACTTGGCCATCCCTCGTGCTAACATACAAGTACTGTCTGTTCATCCCAAAACTTGGCCATCCCTCGTGCTAACATACAAGTACTGTCTGTTCAACGTGACCATCCCTCATGCTAACATATAAGTACTGTCTGTTCATCCCAAAACTTGGCCATCCCTCGTGCTAACATACAAGTACTGTCTGTTTATCCCAAAACTTGGCCATCCCTCGTGCTAACATATGAGTACTGTCTGTTCAACGTGACCATCCCTCATGCTAACATGTAAGTACTGTCTGTTCAATCCAGTATTTGGTGACAATTGAAAAAAGGTGAGATCTTTATTCTAGAAGAGGTCATATAAACAGACATACAAACAGACATTACAAACAATTTTTGTTTAGAAAAAAAACATATAAACTGACACATTTTTGCTGATACAACTTCTATATTTGAAGTAGGAGATAGGACCCATATTCTGTTGAACCAACAACCAACCAGCCATTAGATTTCATAGAAAACATCTTCAAATAAAACGTATCCCTAGTAATGTTTCGTTATTATAACACATCTAACATAACTACACCACAACCAACATAATTATAACACATCTAACATAACTACACCACAACCAACATAATTATAACACATCTAACATAACTACACCACAACCAACACAATTATAACACATCTAACATAACTACACCACAACCAACATAATTATAACACATCTAACATAACTACACCACAACCAACATAATTATAACACATCTAACATAACTACACCACAACCAACATAATTATAACACATCTAACATAACTACACCACAACCAACAAAATTATAACACATCTAACATAACTACACCACAACCAACATAATTATAACACATCCAACATAACTACACCACAACCAACATAACTACACCACAACCAACATAATTATAACACATCCAACATAACTACACCACAACCAAAATAATTATAACACAACCAACATAACTACACCACAATCAACATAATTATAACACATCCAACATAACTACACCACAACCAACATAATTATAACACATCCAACATAACTACACCACAACCAACATAATTATACCACAACCAACATAACTACACCACAACCAACATAATTATACCACAACCAACATAACTATACCACAACCAACATAGCTACACCACAACCAAAATAATTATACCACAACCAACATAACTGCACCACAATCAACATAACTGCACCACAACCAACATAACTACACCACAACCAACATAACTACACCACAACCAACATAATTACACCTCAATCAACATAACTACACCATAACCAACATAATTATACCACAAACAACATAACTGCACCACAACCAACATAATTACACCACAACCAACATAACTACACCACAATCAACATAACTACACCACAACCAACATAACTACACCACAACCAACATAACTATACCATAACCAACACAACTACACCACAATCAACATAACTACACCATAACCAACATAATTATACCACAACCAACATAACTACACCATAACCAACATAATTATACCACAACCAACATAACTACACCACAACCAACATAACTACACCACAACCAACATAACTACACCACAACCAACATAGCTACACCACAACCAACATAACTATACCATAACCAACATAACTACACCACAACCAACATAGCTACACCACAACCAACATAGCTACACCACAACCAACATAACTACACCTCAACAAACATAACTACACCACAACCAACATAACTACAATCATAAAATGATAGAATATGAACAGTGGTGTCTTTGTCCTGACAGGCACTTTTTGTGTTGATGGATAGATCCTATTGTCTTGTTAGCTTTACTGCATCGGATGCCGATTTAATGGCAAGTTACAAACACAATATCAGCATCAACTATAATTTCAGTAGCGCCGAAATGATGTCATTAATGAACGCAAGTTACTTTTATTTCTCTAACAAGTGCACTTTTACACTGCATTCTACTGCATCTCATCTCTCGTGATCTACTTCTAGAATTGAAGCTTCCTTGCCTCTTTCCTCATCATCATCTCTCCAACACCTACAGACGTCAGTCAAGACTTACCTGTACTTTGTCACAAGTCTGCGAGTTTCTCAATCTCAATGAAGGGGTCGAAATATGCTGTCATTGATTCTTTTATTAATGTTCTCCTTAGCGTCTTTCGAGGTCAGGCCATTTTTATTTTTCCTGTTGTGTCCAATTCGAAGGCCCACCTTCTTCTCTTTATTAAAGCTGAAACTGCTGAAAACATGGCAATCTCTCTTATTTCTGCCCTAGTCTTGAAACAATTCCACTGTAAACAATTTATTTTTCAAAGACATTTCTTTTTAAGTGCATTTGCTTATTCTCTATTTATTCTCTATTTATTCTCTATTTATTCTCTATTTATTCTCTATTTATTTCCCTATTTTGCAGTTCCCACCTACATATGTAATGATGGAATAAACATTTGAATTAAACATTCTGTTATCCAAAATGTTTAAGTAAATTCTCAAAAATGATGCATCGCTTGCTATGTTGTTTTATCACACAATTAACTCCTTGTAATTAATGTTTCTAAATTTATTTAGCTCCGTTATCTTATTTTTTTTTTATTTTTGTAATGGGATTTTGTCATTAAATTGTTTTTGAAAATGTCCTTTAATTTATATGTCATGTTTTTATATGTTTGGATATGAAGGTCTATTTCGGGACCTAATGCTATTATATTGTTGAAACATGCCTAAGTACAACATTCTCATAAAATCTGTGACGAAAATTATTGTGATGATTATTTTACTTGCTGTGATTGTGTACCTGACTGGTCGTTGATGTCATTCCATGTATGTAGATATTGTTGTTGAAGATTGAGAACAGCCAAGAACTGAAACCAACTCGTGCTCACAAACTATTTAGGTAAATACATTTAGAACAACAGTTATTGTTCTAGGTGAAGACATTTAGAACAACAGTTATTGTTCTAGGTGAAGACATTTAGAACAACATTTATTGTTCTAGGTGAAGACATTTAGAACAATAGTTATTGTTCTAGGTGAAGACATTTATAACAATAGTTATTGTTCTAGGTGAGCACATTTAGAACATTTATTGTTCTAGGTAAACACATTTAGAACAATAGTTATTGTTCTAGGTAAACACATTTAGAACAACATTTATTGTTCTAGGTAAACACATTTAGAACAACATTTATTGTTCTATGTGAAGACATTTAGAACAACAGTTATTGTTCTAGGTGAGCACATTTAGAACAACAGTTATTGTTCTAGGTGAAGACATTTAGAACAACATTTATTGTTCTAGGTGAAGACATTTAGAACAACATTTATTGTTCTATGTGAAGACATTTAGAACAACATTTATTGTTCTAGGTGAAGATATTTAGAACAACAGTTATTGTTCTAGGTGAGCACATTTAGAACAACAGTTATTGTTCTAGGTGAAGACATTTAGAACAACATTTATTGTTCTAGGTGAAGATATTTAGGGCAACAGTTATTGTTCTAGGTGAAGACATTTAGAACAACAGTTATTGTTCTAGGTGAAGACATTTAGAAGAACATTTATTGTTCTAGGTGAAGACATTTAGAACAATAGTTATTGTTCTAGGTAAACACATTTAGAACAAAAGTCATTGTACAACTATTTCTCTCTCTCTCTCTCTCTCTCTCTCTCTCTCTCTCTCACTCAATAACTAAAGGAATAGTGGCTCTCCTGTATAGTTCTGGTTTACGTTAAGTTCACATCCAAGGGCTTTAAGTGTCCTTGATATTTGTCAGTGTGAACAAAATTCCCTCTTCCAGGGATAGAACATGGAACCTTCTAATCAAGAATTGAGCACACTAACCACTCAGCCACCGAGGCTCCTACAAACTAATTGCTGGCCAGAAAAGAGTCAACGTTGATGAAACTCATTTAGAAAGACGTTTATTGCGCCCTAGTTTTAGTTTTTCTTAGTTGATTCAGTAGAGTATAGATAAAACCTGACCTGCCTAGTTTAATAACAGAAATGTCTCAGCATTACTTGAGTCAGCACAGATTTAGCCTGATCTAGTTTTATGAAGAATTAGGTCATCACTGTTTGAGTCAGTGCAAGTTTAGCCTGACCTAGTAGGTCTGAAAGAATTATGTCATCGCTGTTTGAGTCAATGCAAGTTTAGCCTGACCTAGTAGGTCTGAAAGAATTATGTCATCGCTGTTTGAGCCAGTGCAAGTTTAGCCTGACCTAGTTTAATCCAAGAACTGTGTCAGTACTACTTGAGTTAGTCCATGCTGAGCCTTTTCTGGAGGTGAATCCTTGCAACCTGAGCCTATCCTACTTTAATTTGTACAGGTTCAGCCTACACTGACTCGATCATTGAAAGTTTGGTCTGTCCTTGTTGAGTCCTGACTTGGGTCAGCGAGAGTTATCACCAAACATTAGTTGAGCTAGTGAGAGTCATCAGCAAAGATTAACTGAGTCCATGAGAGTTATCACCAAACATTAGTTGAGTCAATGAGCATTATCACCAAACATTAATTGAGTCCATGAGAGTTATCACCAAACATTAGTTGAGTCAACGAGAGTTATCACCAAACATTAGTTGAGTCCATGAGAGTTATCACCAAACATTAGTTGAGTCCATGAGAGTTATCACCAAACATTAGTTGAGTCCATGAGAGTTATCACCAAACATTAGTTGAGTCCATGAGAGTTATCACCAAACATTAGTTGAGTCCATGAGAGTTATCACCAAACATTAGTTGAGTCCATGAGAGTTATCACCAAACATTAGTTGAGTCAACGAGAGTTATCACCAAATATTAGTTGAGTCAACGAGAGTTATCACCAAACATTAGTTGAGTCAACGAGAGTTATCACCAAATATTAGTTGAGTCCATGAGAGTTATCACCAAACATTAGTTGAGTCAATGAGAGTTATCACCAAACATTAGTTGAGTCCATGAGAGTTATCACCAAACATTAGTTGAGTCCATGAGAGTTATCACCAAACATTAGTTGAGTCCATGAGAGTTATCACCAAATATTAGTTGAGTCCATGAGAGTTATCACCAAATATTAGTTGAGCCAATGAGCATTATCACCAAATATTAGTTGAGCCAATGAGCATTATCACCAAATATTAGTTGAGTCAATGAGCATTATCACCAAATATTAGTTGAGTCAGCGAGAGTTATCACCAAACATTAGTGAGTCCATGAGAGTTATCACCAAATCATTAGTTGAGTCAACGAGAGTTATCACCAAACATTAGTTGAGTCCATGAGAGTTATCACCAAATATTAGTTGAGCCAATGAGCATTATCACCAAATATTAGTTGAGTCAATGAGCATTATCACCAAATATTAGTTGAGTCAATGAGCATTACCACCAAATATTAGTTGAGTCAGCGAGAGTCATCACCAAACATTAGTTGAGTCAATGAATGCTGAGCCTATTCTCGTTTTAATCCTTGCAAATTGAGTCGTGCTACTTGAATCAATGTTAGTTGAGTCTTCCCGCAACATACGCGTAGATCCATCCAGTTCCACCTAACAAAAAGCCAGCCTGTAAATGCCCTAGCTACCCATCCAGTTCCACCTAACAAAAAAGCCAGCCTGTAAATGCCCTAGCTACCCATCCAGTTCCACCTAACAAAAAGCCAGCCTGTAAATGCCCTAGCTACCCATCCAGTTCCACCTAACAAAAAAGCCAGCCTGTAAATGCCCTAGCTACCCATCCAGTTCCACCTAACAAAAAGCTAGCCTGTAAATGCCCTAGCTACCCATCCAGTTCCACCTAACAAAAAGCCAGCCTGTAAATGCCCTAGCTACCCATCCAGTTCCACCTAACAAAAAGCCAGCCTGTAAATGCCCTAGCTACCCATCCAGTTCCACCTAACAAAAAGCCAGCCTGTAAATGCCCTAGCTATCCATCCAGAAACCCACTCAAATGCTATAAACAAACCCACATTTACTGCAACGAATGTACGTGATCAAATAATATAAGCTCATGATGATACTTGTTCCTCCATAACTTTCATGTCAAATCATCGAGTCTTCGTGAATCCCTTATTCTTTACCAATTCCTGCATTGAAATAACTTCTCAATCAACTTTAAATAATTTTGATTGTTTGTACAATGTGCCTTGCTAATGTTGATGGAGACTTTCATATTTTTATAGCCACAATTCGTCAGTGATCTGTATCTTGATACAACAACTACGATTAGTTTCATTAACTTGATGGTTTCATTAACTTGATGGTTTCATTAACTTGATGGTTTCAATAACTTGACAGTTTCATTAGCTTGATTGTTTTATTAACTTACCAGTTTCATTAACTTGATTAATTCACTAACTTGATAGCTTCGTTAGCTTCATTGTTTCATTAACTTGATGGTTTCATTAACTTGATTATTTCACTAACTTGAAAGTTTCATTAACTTGATAGCTTCGTTAGCTTCATTGTTCCATTAACTTGATAGTTTCATTAACTTGATAGTTTCATTAACTTGATGGGTTCATTAACTTGATAGTTTCATTAACTTGGTAGTTTCATTAACTTGATAGTTTCATTAATTTGAAAGTTTAATTAACGTGATAGTTTAATTAACTTGAAAGTTTCATTAACTTGATAGTTTCATTAACTTGATAGTTTCATTAACTTGAAAGTTTAATTGCGTGATAGTTTCATTAACTTGAAAGATTCATTAACTTGATAGTTTCATTAACTTAATTATCGTGACAGCCATCATGTTAATGAACGTGCCTCACAATAAAAATCCACATTACTTGTCAGGCTATTGAATATTGGAAACAATAGCGATTGAAAATGCACTGGCCATCTTACTTCTAAATACAGACATATATTACTGAGAGTATTAGCAAATTATGTCACGCTATTGCTGCATTATATCTCATAGGACTACCTTTCCTTTACAACTTAATGTGAATTAATATTGTACGGGTTAATGGGCGATACAATGCTCATCGTTGCTGTACATTATGATTTTTATTAAAAATATAATTGTAAACCCGTCTTCCATACTTAATATTTCGAGTAAATCAGTTAAGGTCTGTACATTTTTGTGAAGTCGAAGATGTTGCCAGTTAGTCACAATTGCCATAGTACGGTTCCTTGAAGTTGTCATGTTTGTGTGTGGATTGTATCGCTGTCATGTGTAAATGATGTGGAAACTTATTATATCCAACGTAAATTATAACTGAGCTAATAGAATATTTGTAAATTCCATTATGATATAACTTGTGTTATTATGGTAGTACGTACAAAGCAGATTTGTTTGTTTAATGATGGCTTATAAAGGTGCCCGGATATTTGATTCTGTCGTTAGACCTGAGTTGATGAAAGACAGCAAAAATGATTGTATCACAGAAAATAAGGTTTTTTTTACTCACTTGTAATATCTTGTGTGGTTATTTTTTTATGTTTTTGTGTGAAAGTTAAATCACTACATGAGAAATGGTTATTGCTGCCATACAAATATTGTTGATGGCTACATGAGAAATGGTTATTGCTAGCATACAAATATTGTTGATGGCTACATGAGAAATGGTTATTGCTGGCATACAAATATTGTTGATGGCTACATGAGAGATGGTTATTAGTGGCATACAAATATTGTTGATGGCTACATGAGAAATGGTTATTGCTGCCATACAAATATTGTTGATGGCTACATGAGAGATGGTTATTAGTGGCATACAAATATTGTTGATGGCTACATGAGAGATGGTTATTGCTGCCATACAAATATTGTTGATGGCTACATGAGATATGGTTGTTAGTGACATACAAATATTGTTGACGGTTACATGAGAGATGGTTATTAGTGGCATACAAATATTGTTGACGGTTACGTGAGAGATGGTTATTAGTGGCATACAAATATTGTTGATGGCTACATGAGAGATGGTTATTAGTGACATACAAATATTGTTGATGGCTACATGAGAGATGGTTATTAGTGACATACAAATATTGTTGACAATTGCATGAGAGATGGTTATTAGTGACATACAAATATTGTTGATGGCTACATGAGAAATGATTATTAGTGGCATACAAATATTGTTGATGGCTACATGAGATATGGTTATTAGTGGCATACAAATATTGTCGATGGCTGCATGAGATATTGTTATTAGTGGCATACAAATATTGTTGATGGCTACATGAGAAATGGTTATTAGTCGCATACAAATATTGTTGATGGCTACATGAGAGATGGTTATTAATGGCATACAAATATTGTTGATGGCTACATGAGAAATGGTTATTAGTCGCATACAAATATTGTTGATGGCTACATGAGAAATGGTTATTAGTCGCATACAAATTGTTGATGGCTACATGAGAAATGGTTATTAGTGGCAAACAAATATTGTTGATGGCTACATGAGATATGGTTATTAATGGCAAACAAATATTGTTGATGGCTACATGAGATATGGTTATTAGTGGCATACAAATATTGTTGATGGCTACATGAGAAATGGTTATTAGTCGCATACAAATATTGTTGATGGCTACATGAGAAATGGTTATTAGTGGCAAACAAATATTGTTGATGGCTACATGAGAAATGGTTATTAGTGGCAAACAAATATTGTTGATGGCTACATGAGAGACAGTTATTAGTGGCAAACAAATATTGTTGATGGCTACATGAGATATGGTTATTAGTGACATACACATATTGTAGAAGGCTGCACAACAGTGACAGTTTTTATGGCTACATCTAATCTTATATGGTTATGTTACAAGAAAATATTTGTTAGAAGAAAGATAGTCGATTATTTTACACATTGGATTTTACAGTTTTACGTGTATCATTTGGTAAACTAACTGAAAATAGCAGACTGTAATCGTAAACAAATTACGTCTTCTTTCATTCTTCTAGTGTCAGCAGATGTCACGCAGAATCTCGATTACGAGCAAGCTTTTAAATCTCATCAACAGAATCGATGCCTCTTATCTTTGCTTCCCCTGTCAGTGTTTCTCTGCGTCCTCATTTTTTGTTTTTCCCCATTTGAAATTTTACTTTGTATTTCTCTTGTTATTTTTCTCCTCATAAAACCAACATGTGCCCACTTTCTTATCATAGATAGCAATGTTCGCTACTTCGCCGTTTCTCTTGTATCTGTACAAGTCTTGAATTCGTGTTATGTACAAAGTATTTTCTTTAACCGTTTACTGTAGAACGTATCTCGCTTATTATCATCTGTTTCTTTGTTGATTTGCACGACTGGCGTGTATAAGAAAGAGATAATATATATTTAACCCGATATCTCAAGCTTTGCTTTTATGCAGAGCAATTTTATATTTCCATATCTTATCAAGTTTTTGAAAGACAATATTGTCTTTGCTATTTTGGTTCTGCTCCGCTTATATGCATCTTTTTCTTGATCTATACAAATTCTGATTTATCTGAAATGCTTGTCTTTACATGCCAGTCAGTTTTTTTCTTTTAAGAAACAAAAATATTTAAAATATAAAACTTTGATACAAAAATACCTTACCTTGAAATACCAGTTTTATTTGGTTCTAGCTCACCAGAAGGGTGCTGATTTGTGTTTCAAAAATAGAAAAAAAATTAATCCGCAGGGTGTTTATTAAGTTACCCTCCGCTGATCTTTCTGGGAGTGGTGCAGCGGTGTTTACATAAAGATCTCTTGTTGGCCATTTTGTCTGTTTATGTGACCGATACTTCATTTTCTTTTGTTCTTTAACAAAAAATGTCTCGGGAACATTAAGTTTTTGCCAGATAGGCTTATTCATTCAGTTCTCTGTTCAGTAGATGAGCCATTAAAAAATAATCAAATAACTGCGATGTTGTGATAAATCTGGCAAGCGACGAAGGAGGCAAGCTATCAATTGTGTTATGACAGATCTACTGAAAGACTTTAACCAGAAAATGTCGTTTCGGTCTCACTTACTTCAAGAACAAGAAATAACTTTAAACTGACCACAGAAGAGAAACGTAACTCGATCTAGCTACAAACGAAAAGTGATTCTCAATTACTTAGCTGCCACAGAAATCTAAAGTTTTAAACAAATAAGAGGGGCAATTATACCGAAACACATCGTAAACTTCTAATAATATTCTGTAAAACCGCATTACTGTGGTTACCTACGACATGTTCTGTTGCTGTCATTGACTAGAATCAAGTAACTTTACCATAAGACCAAAGATTGAGAATTTCAGTGCCTGATCGTACATCTACAAATGTCAGTAGAGACCAAAGATTCAGAATTTCAATGCCTGATCGTACATCTACAAATGTCAGTAGAGACCAAAAGATTCAGAATTTCAATGCCTGATCGTACATCTACAAATGTCAGTAGAGACCAAAAGATTCAGAATTTCAATGCCTGATCGTACATCTACAAATGTCAGTAGAGACCAAAAGATTCAGAATTTCAATGCCTGATCGTACATCTACAAATGTCAGTAGAGACCAAAAGATTCAGAATTTCAATGCCTGATCGTACATCTACAAATGTCAGTAGAGACCAAAAGATTCAGAATTTCAATGCCTGATCGTACATCTACAAATGTCAGTAGAGACCAAAAGATTGAGAATTTCAGTGCCTGATCGTACATCTACAAATGTCAGTAGAAGACCAAAGATTCAACATCACTGACCTCAACTGCTTGTATATAATTGTTATTTGAGAAGCAAGGATCAAACCTTCTCCTTCGCCGAGATATTGTTAAACTGTTAACTTCGAGCCACCAACATCGTAACTAACTTGTTCGTTTAGCTACGTCACGTACAAATACACTAGAGACATTCCTGACATTGGGACCTTGTGTCTATTTATGATCTTTTCTGTATCTAATTGTTTGATGATTGTTTGTATTGATGTTAAGGAATTTATATTTTTGATCATCATTTTTTTTTCAAATCATCTTTCACTTGTTAATGTTTTTGTTTTTTTAAACTTGACTTGAAATTGTAAATGAGCATGTAACATGAGATGATGTTTGATGATTTCACAGGTGATGAAATATAAAGAATAAAATCATAGAATTATTAAACAAATGTACAAGACTAGTATTATTGTGTTACTTTCTCGTCTAATCCAACATTTATTGTCGTATTTGTTTCTTGTCTAATCCACATTTATTATCGTGTTACTTTCTTGTCTAATCAACATCTATTATCGTGTTAGTTTCTTGTCTAATCCAACATTTATTATCGTGTTAGTTTCTTGTCTAATCCAACATTTATTATCGTGTTAGTTTCTTGTCTAATCCAACATTTATTATCGTGTTAGTTTCTTGTCTAATCCAGAATTTTCTGTCGCCTTGGGTTAGTCTCTTATCTAACATTTATTAGCATGTTCATGTTGTTGTCTAATCCAACATTTACGATCACAAACCAAGAGACTTAACTTTCTATTTTTCTTGTCTAATCCAACATTTACGATCACAAACCAAGAGAATTAACTTTCTATTTCTCTTGTCTAATCCAACATTTACGATCACAAACTAAAAGACTTAACTTTCTATTTATCTTGTCTAATCCAACATTTACGATCACAAACTAAGAGACTTAACTTTCTCTTTTTCTTGTCTGATCCAACATTTACGTTCACACAATAAGAGAATTAACTTTATCTTTCTCTTGTCTAATCCAACATTTACGATCACACACTAAGAGACTTAACTTTCTCTTTCTCTTGTCTAATCCAACATTTACGTTCACACAATAAGAGACTTAACTTTCTCTTTCTCTTGTCTAATCCAACATTTACGTTCACACAATAAGAGAGTTAACTTTCTCTTTCTCTTGTCTAATCCAACATTTACGTTCACATAATAAGAGAGTTAACTTTATCTCTCTTGTCAAGACCTTGTCACTGGTGTTCTTAACCCCTGCATTTCAACTCCTTCGTCGTCATTAACTCTTGGTTGACCGGAACATAATAACAGAAAATCAATAACCTAAGATATGCTGATGATACTGTTCTACTAGCAGAAAATCCTAAAGACCTACAACAATTGCTTAATGTAATAAACATAACAAGCAAAAATTATGGAATAGATATGAATATCAAAAAGACTAAAACCATGATCATAAACAAAGAAAATTATCTAGACCTACAATTAAATATCACAGTTGAGGGAACACATCTGGAGACAGTCCAGAGTTACAACTACCTAGGACATACTATAACCAGTGATGGAAAATGCAAAACTGAAATAAACAAAAGAATAGGTATGGAAAAAAGTAATTTTAATTCCATAAAAAATATACTAACAACAAAACAAATATCAGCAGGGCTGAAGCTAAGAATGGCGAAATGTTACATCTTCTCTGTACTCTTGTATGGTGCAGAAACATGGACATTAGACAAGAAAACAGAACAGAAAATTGAAGCCTTTGAAATGTGGATATATAGAAGAATAGGTAGAATTAATGGAAGGAAAAGAAAACAAACGATGAAGTCTTAAAACAACTAAAAATGTAAAGAGAACTACTAAGCACAATTCAAACAAGACAAATGCGATTTTTGGGTCATGTTAAAAGACAAAACAGCCTACTAAAAGTAATCCTGGAGGGGAAAATACACGGTAAATGAGTCAGAGGCAGACCAAGACCAACATGGACGAGTAACATAAAAAGATGGACAAACCAGCTTATGACAACCTGCACCATCAAAGCAAGAAACAGAGTAGAATGGCGCTCCATGGTAGCAAACCTTCGTCGCGGAGAAGGCACTCGATGATGATGATGACCGGAACAGCAGATCCGTACATTCCCCTGAGAGATGGAAGCCCCTCTACCTTCCGCCCACTCAAGACAAAGATACTGATCTCTGTGATGCACGGATTAAAAGTGGAGCGCTGTAACCAGGGAGCCGCGATAGCTCAGTGGTTAGTGAACTGGACGTTAAAGGACAAGGGGTAGGGTTCGATCCCAATCGACAGCTTCCGGGTTCACCCAGCCTTTAATGTGAACCGGATTTTTTTCTGGGAAAGTAAAGCAGCACGGGCGTAATACCGACCACATTACCCTAAAATTAATGTGCTGAAGGTCTGTAAAATATAGGGTCACTAACACCATATTCCCTGTACGCCACTTGGCGTGACGGGTCACTAACACCATATTCCCTATACGCCATTTTCGTGACGGGTCACTAACACCATATTCCCTGTACGCCACTTGGCGTGACGGGTCACTAACACCATATTCCCTGTACGCCACTTGGCGTGACGGGTCACTAACACCATATTCCCTATACGCCATTTTCGTGACGGGTCACTAACACCATATTCCCTGTACGCCACTTGGCGTGACGGGTCACTAACACCATATTCCCTGTACGCCACTTGGCGTGACGGGTCACTAACACCATATTCCCTGTACGCCACTTGGCGTGACGGGTCACTAACACCATATTCCCTATACGCCACTTGGCGTGACGGGGGGACTTTACTTTCTTTTTTTTTTACTGTAACCAGGGAGCCGCGATAGCTCACCGGTTAGTGAACTGGACTACAAAGGACAAGAGGTCGCGTTCTATCCTGCAGGACGGCTTCCGGGTTCACCCAGCCTTAAATGTGTTCCGAATTTGTTTATTGGAAAGTAAAGCGGCACTAGCGTAATACTGACCACACTACCACAAAAATCATGTGACGAAGGCCTGTAAAATTATGATCACTAACGCCATATTCCCTATACGCTTCTCGGTGTGACGGGGCCCTTTACTTTACTTTACTTTACTTTACTTTTACCTTACTTTTACTTTACTTTTACTTTACTTTTACTTTACTTTACTTTACTTTACTTTACTTTACTTTACTTTACTTTACTATACTTTACTTTACCTTACTTTACCTTACTTTACCTTACTTTACCTTTACTTTACTTTACTTACTTTACTTTACTTTACTTTACTTTACTTTACTTTACCTTACTTTACTTTACTTTACTTTACTTTACTTTACTTTACTTTACTTTACCTTACTTTACTTTACTTTACTTTACTTTACTTTACTTTACTTTACTTTACTTTACTTTACTGTACTGTACTATACTTTACTTTACTGTACTGTACTATACTTTACTTTACTTTACTTTACTTTACATACTTTACTTTACTTTACTTTAATTTACCTTACTTTACTTTACTTTACTTTACTTTACCTAACTTTACTTTACTTTACTTTACTTTACTTTACTTTACTTTACCTTACTTTTACTTTACTTTACTTACTTTACTTTACTTTACTTTACTTTACTTTAACTTACTTTACTTTACTTTACCTTACCTTACTTTACTTTACCTTACTTTACTTTACTTTACCTTACTTTACCTTACTTTACCTTACTTTACTTTACTTTACCTTACTTTACTTTACCTTACTTTACTTTACTTTACCTTACTTTACCTTACCTTACTTTACTTTACTTTACCTTACTTTACTTTACCTTACTTTACTTTACTTTACCTTACTTTACCTTACTTTACCTTACTTTACTTTACTTTACTTTACTTTACTTTACTTTACTTTACTTTACTTTACCTTACTTTACTTTACCTTACTTTACTTTACTTTACCTTACTTTACTTTACCTTACTTTACTTTACTTTACCTTACTTAACTTTACTTTACTTTACTTTACTTTACCTTACTTTACTTTACTTTACCTTACTTTACTTTACCTTACTTTACTTTACTTTACTTTACCTTACTTTACTTTACTTTACTTTACCTTACTTTACCTTACTTTACTTTACTTTACCTTACTCTACTTTACCTTACTTTACCTTACTTTACTTTACCTTACTTTACTTTACCTTACTTTACTTTACTTTAACTTACTTTACTTTACATTACTTTACTTTACTTTACTTTACTTTACCTTACTTTACTTTACATTACTTTACCTTACTTTACTTTACTTTACTTTACCTTACTTTACCTTACTTTACTTTACCTTACCTTACTTTACTTTACCTTACTTTACTTTACTTTACTTTACTTTACTTTACTTTACTTTACTTTACCTTACCTTACTTTACTTTACTTTACCTTACCTTACTTTACTTACTTACTTTACTTTACTTTACCTTACTTTACTATACCTTACTTTACTTTACTTTACTTTACTTTACATTACCTTACTTTACTTTACCTTACTTTACTTTACTTTACTTTACTTTACTTTACTTTACTTTACTTACTTTACTTTACTTTACTTTACCTTACTTTACCTTATTTACTTTACTTACTTTACTTTACTTACTTTACTTTACTTTACTTTACTTTACTTTACTTTACTTTACCTTACTTTACTTTACTTTACCTTACTTTACCTTACTTTACTTTACTTTACCTTACTTTACTTTACTTTACTTTACCTTACTTTACCTTACTTTACCTTACTTTACCTTACTTTACTTTACCGTACTTACTTTACCTTACCTTACTTTACCTTACTTTACTTTACCTTACTTACTTTACCTTACTTTACTTTACTTTACTTTACCTTACTTTACTTTGCCTTACTTTACTTTACTTTACTTTACCTTACTTTACTTTACCTTACCTTACTTTACTTTACTTTACCTTACTTTACTTTACTTTACTTTACCTTACTTTACTTTACCTTACTTTACCTTACCTTACTTTACTTTACTTTACCTTACTTTACCTTACCTTACTTTACTTTACTTTACTTTACCTTACTTTACTTTACCTTACTTTACCTTACTTTACTTACCTTACTTTACTTTACCTTACTTTACCTTACTTTACTTTACCTTACTTTACTTACTTACTTTACCTTACTTTACTTTACCTTACTTTACCTTACTTTACCTTACTTTTACCTTACTTTACTTACCTTACTTTACCTTACTTTACCTTACTTTACTTTACCTTACTTTACCTTACTTACTTTACTTTACTTTACCTTACTTTACCTTACTTTACGTTACTTTACTTTACTTTACTT
>JAVIAB010000145.1:5355982-5363698 GCA_032433765.1 Megaustenia siamemsis | reverse complement strand
CTTACTTTACCTTACTTTACCTTACTTTACCTTACTTTACCTTACTTTACTTTACTTTACCTTACCTTACTTTACTTTACTTTACCTTACTTTACTTTACTTTACTTTACCTTACTTTACCTTACTTTACTTTACTTTACTTTACTTTACTTTACTTTACTTTATCTTACTTTACTTTACTTTACCTTACTTTACTTTACCTTACCTTACTTTACCTTACTTTACTTTACTTTACTTTACCTTACCTTACTTTACTTTACTTTACTTTACTTTACTTTACCTTACCTTACCTTACTTTACTTTACTTTACTTTACCTTACTTTACCTTACTTTACTTTACCTTACCTTACATTACCTTACTTTACTTTACTTTACTTAACCTTACTTTACTTTACTTTACTTTACTTTACTTTACCTTACCTTACTTACTTACTTTACTTTACTTTACCTTACTTTACCTTTTTACCTACTTTACTTACTTTACTTTACCTTACCTTACTTTACCTTACTTTACTTTACCTTACCTTACTTTACTTTACTTTACTTTACCTTACTTTACTTTACTTTACCTTACCTTACCTTACTTTACTTTACTTTACCTTACTTTACTTTACTTTACCTTACCTTACTTTACCTTACTTTACTTTACTTTACCTTACCTTACTTTACTTTACTTTACTTTACCTTACCTTACTTTACTTTACTTTACTTTACCTTACCTTACTTTACCTTACTTTACTTTACCTTACCTTACCTTACCTACTTTACTTTACTTTACTTTACTTTACCTTACCTTACTTTACCTTACTTTACTTTACCTTACCTTACTTTACTTTACCTTACCTTACTTACTTTACTTTACTTTACCTTACTTTACTTTACTTTACTTTACTTTACCTTACTTTACCTTACTTTATTTTACTTTACCTTACTTTACTTTACTTTACTTTACTTTACTTTACCTTACCTTACTTTACTTTACTTTACCTTACCTTACTTACTTTACTTACTTTACTTTACTTTACTTTACCTTACCTTACCTTACTTTACTTTACTTACCTTACTTTACTTTACTTTACTTTACTTTACTTTACTTTACTTTACTTTACCTTACCTTACTTTACTTTACTTTACTTTACTTTACCTTACTTTACTTTACTTTACTTTACCTTACCTTACCTTACTTTACTTTACTTTACCTTACTTTACTTTACTTTACTTACCTTACTTTACTTACTTTACTTTACCTTACCTTACCTTACCTTACTTTACTTTACTTTACTTTACTTTACTTTACCTTACCTTACTTTACTTTACTTTACTTTACTTTACTTTACTTTACTTTACTTTACTTTACTTTACCTTACTTTACTTTACTTTACTTTACTTTACTTTACCTTACTTTACTTTACTTTACCTTACCTTACTTTACTTTACCTTACTTTACTTTACTTTACCTTACCTTACTTTACCTTACTTTACTTTACCTTACCTTACCTTACCTTACTTTACTTTACTTTACCTTACCTTACCTTACTTTACTTTACCTTACCTTACCTTACTTTACCTTACCTTACTTTACCTTACCTTACTTTACCTTACTTTACCTTACCTTACTTTACTTTACCTTACTTACTTTACTTTACTTTACTTCACTTTACTTTACCTTACCTTACTTTACTTTACTTTACTTTACTTTACTTTACTTTACCTTACTTTACTTTACTTTACTTACCTTACCTTACTTTACTTTACCTTACTTTACTTTACTTTACTTACCTTACTTTACCTTACTTTACTTTACCTTACCTTACCTTACCTTACTTTACTTTACTTTACCTTACTTACCTTACTACTTTACCTTACCTTACCTTACTTTACCTTACCTTACCTTACTTACTTACTTTCTTTACTTTACCTTACCTTACCTTACTTTACTTTACTTTACTTTACCTTACTTTACTTTACTTTACTTTACCTTACTTTACCTTATTTTACCTTACTTTACCTTACTTTACTTTACTTTACTTTACTTTACCTTACTTTACCTTACTTTACCTTACTTTACTTTACTTTACCTTACTTTACTTTACTTTACCTTACCTTACTTTACTTTACTTTACCTTACTTTACTTTACTTTACTTTACTTTACTTTACTTTACCTTACCTTACTTTACCTTTCTTTACCTTACTTTACTTTACCTTACCTTACTTTACCTTACTTTACTTTACCTTACCTTACTTTACCTTACTTTACTTTACTTTACTTTACTTTACCTTACCTTAATTTACTTTACTTTACTTTACTTTACCTTACCTTACCTTACTTTACTTTTACTTTACTTTACTTTACTTTACTTTACTTTACTTTACCTTACCTTACTTTACCTTACTTTACCTTACTTTACCTTACTTTACTTTACTTTACTTTACTTTACTTTACTTTACTTTTACTTTACCTTACTTTACCTTACTTTACCTTACCTTACCTTACTTTTACTTTACTTTACTTTACTTTACTTTACCTTACCTTACTTTACTTTTACCTTAGTTTACTTTACTTTACCTTACCTTACTTACTTACCTTACTTTACTTTACTTTACTTTACTTTACTTTACTTTACCTTACCTTACTTACCTTACTTTACTTTACTTTACTTTACTTTACTTTACTTTACTTTACTTTACCTTACCTTACTTTACCTTACTTTACTTTACCTTACCTTACCTTACTTTACCTTACTTTACTTTACTTTACCTTACTTTACTTTACTTTACTTTACCTTACCTTACCTTACCTTACTTTATTTTACTTTACTTTACTTTACTTTACCTTACTTTACCTTACTTTACCTTACTTTACTTTACCTTACCTTACTTTACTTTACTTTACTTTACTTTGCTTTACCTTACTTTACCTTACTTTACTTTACCTTACCTTACTTTACTTTACCTTACTTTACCTTACTTTACCTTACTTTACTTTACCTTACCTTACTTTACTTCACTTTACCTTACTTTACCTTACTTTACTTTACTTTACCTTACTTTACCTTACCTTACTTTACCTTACTTTACTTTACTTTACCTTACTTTACCTTACTTTACTTTACTTTACCTTACCTTACTTTACTTTACTTTACCTTACTTTACTTTACTTTACTTTACTTTACCTTACCTTACCTTACTTTACATTACTTTACTTTACTTTACCTTACTTTACTTTACTTTACTTTACTTTACCTTACTTTACCTTACTTTACCTTACTTTACTTTACCTTACTTACCTTACTTTACTTTACTTTACTTTACTTTACTTTACTTTACTTTACCTTACTTTACCTTACTTTACTTTACCTTACTTTACCTTACTTTACTTTACCTTACCTTACTTTACTTTACTTTACTTTACTTTACCTTACTTTACCTTACTTTACTTTACTTTACTTTACCTTACTTTACCTTACTTACTTTACCTTACTTTACTTTACTTTACCTTACTTTACCTTACCTTACTTTACTTTACCTTACCTTACTTTACTTTACTTTACTTTACTTACTTTACTTTACCTTACCTTACTTTACCTTACTTTACTTTACCTTACCTTACTTTACTTTACCTTACTTTACCTTACTTTACCTTACTTTACCTTACTTTACCTTACTTTACTTTACTTTACCTTACCTTACTTTACTTTACTTTACCTTACTTTACTTTACTTTACTTTACCTTACTTTACCTTACTTTACTTTACTTTACTTTACTTTACTTTACTTTACTTTATCTTACTTTACTTTACTTTACCTTACTTTACATTACCTTACCTTACTTTACCTTACTTTACTTTACTTTACTTTACCTTACCTTACTTTACTTACTTTACTTTACTTTACTTTACCTTACCTTACCTTACTTTACTTTACTTTACTTTACCTTACTTACCTTACTTTACTTTACCTTACCTTACATTACCTTACTTTACTTTACTTACCTTACTTTACTTTACTTTACTTTACTTTACTTTACCTTACCTTACTTTACTTTACTTTACTTTACTTTACCTTACTTTACCTTACTTTACCTTACTTACCTTACTTTACTTTACCTTACCTTACTTACCTTACTTTACTTTACCTTACCTTACCTTACTTTACTTTACTTTACTTTACCTTACTTTACTTTACTTTACCTTACCTTACCTTACTTTACTTTACTTTACCTTACTTTACTTTACTTTACCTTACCTTACTTTACCTTACTTTACTTTACTTTACCTTACCTTACTTTACTTTACTTTACTTTACCTTACCTTACTTTACTTTACTTTACTTTACCTTACCTTACTTTACCTTACTTTACTTTACCTTACCTTACCTTACCTTACTTTACTTTACTTTACTTTACTTTACCTTACCTTACTTTACCTTACTTTACTTTACCTTACCTTACTTTACTTTACCTTACCTTACCTTACTTTACTTTACTTTACCTTACTTTACTTTACTTTACTTTACTTTACCTTACTTTACCTTACTTTATTTTACTTTACCTTACTTTACTTTACTTTACTTTACTTTACTTTACCTTACCTTACTTTACTTTACTTTACCTTACCTTACTTTACTTTACTTTACTTTACTTTACTTTACCTTACCTTACCTTACTTTACTTTACTTTACCTTACCTTACTTTACTTTACTTTACTTTACTTTACTTTACTTTACTTTACTTTACCTTACCTTACTTTACTTTACTTTACTTTACTTTACCTTACTTTACTTTACTTTACTTACCTTACCTTACCTTACTTTACTTTCCTTTACCTTACTTTACTTTACTTTACCTTACCTTACTTTACCTTACTTTACTTTACCTTACCTTACCTTACCTTACTTTACTTTACTTTACTTTACTTTACTTTACCTTACCTTACTTTACTTTACTTTACTACTTACTTTACTTTACTTTACTTTACTTTACTTTACTTTACCTTACCTTACTTTACTTTACTTTACTTTACTTTACTTTACTTTACTTTACCTTACTTTACTTTACTTTACCTTACCTTACTTTACTTTACCTTACTTTACTTTACTTTACCTTACCTTACTTTACCTTACTTTACTTTACCTTACCTTACCTTACCTTACTTTACTTTACTTTACCCTACCTTACCTTACTTTACTTTACCTTACCTTACCTTACTTTACCTTACCTTACTTTACCTTACCTTACTTTACCTTACTTACTTTACCTTACTTTACCTTACCTTACTTTACTTTACCTTACCTTACTTTACTTTACTTTACTTCACTTTACTTACCTTACCTTACTTTACTTTACTTTACTTTACTTTACTTTACTTTACTTTACCTTACTTTACTTTACTTTACCTTACCTTACCTTACCTTACTTTACTTTACCTTACTTTACTTTACTTTACCTTACCTTACTTTACCTTACTTTACTTTACCTTACCTTACCTTACCTTACCTTACTTTACTTTACTTTACCTTACCTTACCTTACTTTACTTTACCTTACCTTACCTTACTTTACCTTACCTTACTTTACCTTACTTTACCTTACTTTACCTTACCTTACTTTACTTTACTTTACCTTACCTTACTTTACCTTACCTTACTTTACTTTACCTTACCTTACCTTACTTACCTTACCTTACCTTACTTTACCTTACCTTACTTTACTTTACCTTACTTTACCTTACTTTACTTTACTTTACCTTACTTTACTTTACTTTACTTTACTTTACCTTACCTTACTTTACCTTACCTTACCTTACTTTACTTTACCTTACCTTACCTTACCTTACTTTACTTTACTTTACTTTACTTTACCTTACTTTACTATAAGAGGTAATGAACGCCCTAGCAGACTTGTCAGATTGGATGGTTGCGAGTACGGAAGGTAAATGGACCGCTTTGACATTCTGAATGCCCTAGGGACGCTGGATTAAAATTTTAAAAAACTTTTAAAATGACATTGTGTTCGCAGCTATGAGCAGCCTTCACGAATATCATGTCAAGGTGGGAGATATAGACGAGAGCGCCATGTAGGAATCCAAAGAAGACTTGCTCATCAACACAACATCGTTGTTGTTGGGCCGAAATTAGGGCTGGAGCCGGAAAAATAACGCGGAAATGTCATCAAAAGAAAAAACATATTAGGACAATTCATCGCAGAGAAAACACATCGCAAGGAAAATACATCGCAGGGAAAACACATCGCAGGGAAAATACATCGCAGGGAAAACACATCGCAGGGAAATTCATCGCAGAGAAAACACATCGCAAGGAAAACACATCGCAGGGAAAACACATCGCAAGGAAAACACATCGCAGGGAAAATACATCGCAGGGAAAATACATCGCAGGGAAAATTCATCGCAGGGAAAATACATCGCCGGGAAAATTCATCGCAGGGAAAATTCATCGCCGGGAAAATACATCGCAGGGAAAATACATCGCAGGGAAAATTCATCGCCGGGAAAATACATCGCAGGGAAAACACATCACAGGGAAAATTCATCGCCGGGAAAATACATCGCAGGGAAAATTCATCGCCGGGAAAATACATCGCAGGGAAAATACATCGCAGGGAAAATTCATCGCCTGGAAAATACATCGCCGGGAAAATACATCACAGAGAAACCACACCGCAGAGAAAACACATCACAGGGAAAACACATCACAGGGAAAATACTTCGCCGGGAAGATACATCGCCAGGAAAATACATCACAGGGAAAACTGACATTGAAAATACCTCGCAGGTAAATTCCATTGCAGGAAAATTTCAGGGAAGTTTTTGATTTCGATGAATTTTCTGCGATATTTTTTCAGTGAACTAATGAAGCCACATTTATTAAGCTGTTCACTACCGTGACTTGACTGGCCCTATCAAATGTTATAGCAACATTCACAAGTCCAGTTGTTATTTCTTAACCAGATTAATGCAAACAACTTCACATTTACTCTCCAGATTTGTTCATTTATTTTGAGAGATGGTTGCACCCTGTTTTTGTCCATCCCGTTTTCTTGTCTGCCCTTGATTACTGCCCTTGCGGATGAGCAAATGTTAAAAGTGACATTTCGATGTCATCCTACAACATTCCTCTTGCCAACGTAAGTAAGTTCAAATCAGGACTTATCTATTTACCATTCTGATTAAACTTTGCAGCAAGGTTGATCTACCTCACCTTTCAGGTATCCAAACTACGTACCATCTTGTACGTTTTTACGTCTCTACACACGCACTCACCACACACACACACACACACACACTTGATTAACAAGTGACATTCTTGTTTCTATCTCCGGGTATTTCAATGATCTCACGATGTTTACATACCCCACATACCTCTACTCGAATGCGAAGCCAATGTCACGCTGACCTTTACCTATTTATATATATATATTTGTTTGCGCATCATTATTGTGAACTTTTCACCTTTATGTTGTTTTTTTTTATAGATTTCAATTAATACATTGTGCTGCTGAGGAATCGTTGGATTAACTCTTAACCCAGGTTTGTTCCCTTCTTGAAGGGATGCACCATCTATTCCTCAACGCTCAGTCCTTAAGTCAGCGTGGATGCGCTGTGTCGCTAGAATAATCAGTGCAGCGCCACCGCTATACACTAGCGAAAGCACTGAAAATGGTGTCAGCTCAGATGCAGCACAGTGAAGCCCAAAAAT
>JAVIAB010000145.1:5140982-5350982 GCA_032433765.1 Megaustenia siamemsis | reverse complement strand
CCGGACAACAGTCGACTCTCCTTCCAATATGCTATCCTTTTCTTTCAACAACAACGACAGTGTTGTCCTTATTGTCATAACCACAAACACGCACCATTAAGTGCATGCCATTTGTTGACTTTGTGATTTAGCAACTTCGTGACTTGTCTCAAGCAGACACAGTCCTGTCCAGTTAGTGCTTCCTTAAACAGTCCGCTCGAGCCAGATCCCTGCACTAGGTGACCCGGATGGTCTGAAAAGCTTTGTTTGTTATCGTATTCATTATGTTTTTTTTTTATTTGAAATTAAAAATAGAGGGAGACTGCCTGTTGGCTAGTGCTAACGTACTGACTTTGATATTATGTTCCTACATGTTGATACTCTCTGGTCGATCGAGCTGATAAAGGGATGGGTACCTAGTCTACAGAGTTGGGGTAAAACTACGATTAGTTTCATTACACTTAAACTATCTAGCAGGTAAAACTACGATTAGTTTCATTACACTTAAACTATCTAGCAGGTAAAACTACGATTAGTTTCATTACACTTAAACTATCTAGCAGGTAAAACTACGATTAGTTTCATTACACTTAAACTATCTAGCAGGTAAAACTACAATTAGTTTCATTACACTTAAACTATCTAGCAGGTAAAACTACGATTATTCCCCTTAACACTTAATTATCTCGCAGGGAAATATGGATTATCTCCCTTACCACTTAACTATCTAGCAGAGAAATTACGATTATTCCCCTTAACTATCTAACAGGGAAACTATGATTATTCCCCTTAACATTTTACTTTTTCGCAAGGAAACCACGATTATTCCCCTTAACCATCTTGCAGAGAAACTGCGATTATTCCCCCAACATTTTACTTTTTTTGCAAGGAAGCTATGATTATTCCCCTTAAAATTTTACTTTTCCGCAAGAAAACTACGATTATTCCCCTTAACTACCTCTCAGGGAAACTACGATTATTCCCCTTAACTACCTCTCAGGGAAACTACGATTATTCCCTTAACTACCTCTCAAAGAAACAGACCGCGTCAAGACCAACTCTCGTTATATCACAGAAGTCTCATCTACTCATGACATTCGATACACATAATGTCCACAGTTGGCTGCTGTGTCGTAGCTAATGAATAAAACTAGCAAGTCATGTACCCATTTATAACTAGGAACACATAAGTTCCGTGCTTTGAACGTATTCCAGGAGATGAGAAATTAGAAGTTATTTCTGAAGCAATGGTTAACATGAGGGGTTAAGGCAAAAAAACGCAAATGAATGCATCAAAATGTGAAGCTGCAGTAAAGCTGAATATGAGGAAAAATTTAAAAAATACCAAAAAATGGTATGTTAGAAGCTTTACGTGATAAGTGGACGACAGAGACTAAACGACGTTTCGGCCCAATAGGCCTTCAGCAGGAACAAACAAGAAAAACACACACACAAAACTAACAACGAAACATTCAAAACACTAAAGTAAACACTTAGGACGAAATACAAACATGAAGTAGCAGCTACTAGTACTAGTAAGGGCACTTATCACGTAAAGCTTCTAACATACCATTTTTTTGTATTTTTAAATTTTTCCTCATATTCAGCTTTACTGCAGCTTCGCATTTTTATGCATTCATTTGCATTTCTTTGCCTTAACCCCTTACTAGTACAAGTAGCTGCTACTTAATGTTTGTATTTCATCCTAAGTGTTTACTTTAGTGTTTTGAATGTTTCGTTATTAGTTTTGTGTGTGCGTTTTTCTTGTTTGTTCCTGCTAAAGGCCTATTGGGCCGAAACGTCGTTTAGTCTGTGTCGTCCACTTATCACGTAAAGCTTCTAACATACCATTTTTTTTTCTCCTGTTACCATGAGCCAGCACTGATGCATCTCCCATGACTTATGTGATCAGACACCATGCAACATTATAGCTCAGCAGCTTTTCACTTAATAGGGATGTTTCACGTCTTCAAAGATGAACGGTTCTGCGGGCTGTGCTGTAGTACTTTCCAAGACACAAGCCCTCAAAATTCATTATATCTCGGAAACCCCTGGACAAACTCCCATGAATTTTTACCCCGTGGTTTAAACGGTCAATAACTTTCTTGACTTTATACTTTCGTTCGTTCGTTCGCTTTCGTCAGCTTTGACCTCTGACGAAGTCCCACCCACTCAATTTTGTGGGACTGAATTTTGCGTGTAAAGTCTGTTTTATCCCATTACAGGATGCCCCTCGCCATGCAGGCAGATTTACTCCGACTTCAGAGGTACTAATTTTTAGGGAATTAGTAAAACCCAGGTGTCCTCGCCAGGGTACGAACCCCGGCTGTTGCCGTGGTAAGCCAACCGCCTATCGATTACGCTAACCGGACACCCACTTTATACTTTAAAATAATGCAGATAATACGGTTTCCTTAAAGCGGCTACTTTTTTTGATTGTTTCCAGTATAGTAACTATTGTGTCCCTTAACAAAATATATTTGACAGTAATTGAACAATTTGTTTACTCTTGATAAGTCAAGTCACGGAAACTTGGACCACTTTGTACATCATAAGTGCTCATTTCTGCCCAAATTAAGGTTTCTATAAATGTCAATGTAATATGGACAAATTGAGACTGTCAACATTCTATTATTTTCATGTCACTAGTAACACGATGTGTGTTTATATACACCGTAAATAAAACAAAATAAAAACTATCTGTTTGTTTCCAACGATTTTTTCAAATATCTGACGTCACGACAATAAATAGTTTACATACAAAATGTCAACAATCGAAAGCAAACGGTTATTAGGTTCTAGCATTGTGAAGTGGGACATGGGTCGTGTAACGGGTGCTGCTCGAGTAAAGGTATCAACATGTATACACATGTGGAGCTGCTGTAGAGTTGTTGATAAGAAAGATAATTTTAAGCAAAAAAAGGGGGGGGGGAAGGGGTATGGTTGCAGCTTTACTTAGGTAAATAACAAAATAAAAGCAGAATGACGTTTCGGTTCAGTAGATCTTCAGCTGGAACAATAAAGAACAACAAAAATTATGTGTGTGTGTGTGTGTGTGTGTGTGTGTGTGTGTGTGTGTGTGTGTGTGTGTGTGTGTGTGTGTGTGTGTGTGTGTGTGTGTGTGTGTGTGTGTGTGTGTGTGTGTGTACAACAGAGGTGAGATGCAGAATGGCTCAGGTAAAAGTAGCTTTCCACAAAATGAGGAAGATACTATGCAATCCATTTTTGACAATAGAAACAAGAAAAAGAATTCTTAAATGTTATGTAGAGCCAGTCTTAACATATAGATGTGAATCATTGAGATTAGGAGAGCAGACAAGAAAATCACTGGAGTTTGTAGAAATGTAGAATTTACAGAAGAATGTTGAGAATACCATGGACAGCTAAGAAGAGTAATGAAAATGTTCTGAAAGAGGCCAAAGCAAAAAGAGAACTAAAATCCAATATTAGGAAGAAACAATCATCATTTGTGGGCCATGTAATGAGAAGAGAACAACTTGAATATATTGTAACAACTGGGAAAATTGAGGGACGAAGAGATAGATGGAAGCAAAGAGAAAAAATACGAGACAGCTTATGAGAATGGCTTGGCAGATAGTCAACAACATAATTGATAAATAACTGTCGTGATCGAAAGTTGTGGAGAGACATGATCACCTACGCCAGCAGGCCCGGTACTTGATAATGATGATGATTTACATACAGAAATCTAACTACATGCGGGTACTACGGTGGACTATCTAAAAGGGAAGTAAGTCGCTGTTAGTGGTTAGTCGAAGGCCCCGGTATCACTGTAAACGAATTAAAATCCATAATTGCTCAACCGCCCGTGCCAGTGGAATCATCCGAATTAACATCTCATCTCAGTTGAAGGATCCAAACAAAGACAGGCAGCTGCAGTCATCATCATAGCAGCTACAGCACACGCCAAAAGATATAACTCCAGGCCCCACTGAAAGTGAACGCAACTGAATTGTCCTTCATCAAACGATATCATCATTCATCGTAAGCAATCGAAATATCGAAACACGATCCGGGTGAAAAATGCCGCTCACGGTGTGCACAGAGCACTAAACTCAGTAGCAGCAGGCCCGATTTGAAATATGACGGAACTGCAACAAGGAACACTTTTCAGACATGGCTTTAACGGTTCCTGCCGCCTGTCCACCATATGAACCGGAATTCATCAAATCACTGGTGGACTTCATATGTGTTCATCTTTTGTAACGGTAGAGGAATATGTATGCTCCACAATGCCAAACGTTATATTGATAGTAGGGGAGCTGCCATCCGGGTCATCAACGAGAAATAAACCAAAACACTAGACCGAACAAAGAAAGACAGAAACACAGTGAAATCGGAAACACCTGGAAACTACGTGCCTAACATGGCAAAGCAAAGTAATTCTCCCTATATAAGGGATGTTACAACTCAGCTCTGAGAGAAATAAACATGCATTACGTTATAAGCAATAGCTTCTTTTTTTTCTCCATTCACCAGCTTTTACCTCTGAGGAAGTCCCTAGAGACTAGGAACTGAATTTTGCGTGTTTATCCAATTTTCTCTGACAGCCGTGTGCACAGGGGTCCCTCGCCGCACAGGCAGATAACTCCGACTTCCGAGGTACTCATATTTTTTCCGTCGATAAGTAATTGACGTTTCAAGCCGGGCCTCGTTGCTGAGACCAGGGGTGGTTGTCGCGGCGAGAAATCATAAATAAAAATCCCAACCGGTGCAGCCAGGATTTGAACCCACAACCTCTCTGTCTCGACACCGGCGTCTTGCCTCGGGGCCAACCAGGATCCCCACCCCCTACCGACCCAAGCAAATAATTTGATTTCAACCTAATAGTTTTATTGCAACAATCAATTTTATTGCAACAATCAATTTATTGCAACAATCAATTTTATTGTAACAATCAATTTTATTGCAACAATCATTTTTACTGCAATAATCACTTTTATTGCAACAATCAATTTTATTGCAACAATCATTTTACTGCAATAATCAATTTTATTGCAACAATCAATTTTATTGCAACAATCAATTTTATTGCAGCAATCAATTTTATTTCAACAATCATTTTTACTGCAATAATCACTTTTATTGCAACAATCAATTTTATTGCAACAATCATTTTTACTGCAACAATCAATTTTATTGCAACAATCAATTTTATTGCAACAATCACTTTTACTGCAACAATCAATTTTATTGCAACAATCATTTTTACTACAACAATCAATTTTACTGCAACAATCAATTTTATTGCAACAATCATTTTTACTTGCAACAATCAATTTTATTGCAACAATCATTTTTACTTGCAACAATCAATTTTATTGCAACAATAATTTTTACTGCAATAATCAATTTTATTGATGCAACAATTAGTGTTATAGAAACAGTCTAATAATCAAACTGTTGATAATAATATCTATCTCTATTAAATCTCCGGAACCTGCTAATTTAAGATGCACAATTCTTGCGAGAACTGGCCCACTCCACCACCCACACACGCCGTCAGGCCATCGTTACAACAACATGTATCCTCAAATGTCAAGTATCTTAAGAACATTTTTTGAGTTAGTTCAGGAACAGTAACTGTTTCCGTAGCTTGAGGGAGTCAAACAGAAACTCGCATTACTTCCCCTAACTCAGCGGTGCTCAAACTGTACGAGAAGCGAGTCACAGAAGATTAAATATTTGTGGAGGTTTTGGGTGCTGGTGTGTACTGTCAAAACTCTAAAAGTTGACACCAATTAAACTATAGGCCGTTCAGAAATTGTTGCCCAAAATCAAAATCAATTTCCCCCGAAACTGTTTTGTGGATTGCTGTGAAATTTTGATTTGCAGTGTTTCATATTTTTCCAGATTTTAGTACAATATTTGTGAGTGCTGGAACGTTTTGTGGTGAGTACTGGAACCTTTTGTGGTGAGTACTTAAATCTTTTGTGGTGAGTAATGAAATCTTTTGTTGTGAGTACTGGAAACCTTTGCACTGGGTAATTGAACCTTTTGTAGTGAGTACTGGAACCCTTTGTAGTGAGTACTGGAACCCTTTGTAGTGAGTACTGGAACCCTTTGTAGTGAGTACTGGAACCCTTTGTAGTGAGTACTGAAACCTTTTGTGGTGAGTACTTAAATCTTTTGTAGTGAGTACTGGAACCTTTTGTAGTGAGTACTGGAACCTTTTGTGGTGAGTACTGGAACCTTTTGTGGTGAGTACTTAAATCTTTTGTAGTGAGTACTGGAACCTTTTGTGGTGAGTACTGGAACCTTTTGTGGTGAGTACTTAAATCTTTTGTAGTGAGTACTGGAACCTTTTGTGGTGAGTACTTAAATCTTTTGCAGTGAGTACTGGAACCTTTTGTGGTGAGTACTGGAACCTTTTGTGGTGAGTACTGGAACCTTTTGTGGTGAGTACTGGAACCTTTTGTGGTGAGTACTGAAACCTTTTGTGGTGAGTACTTAAATCTCTTGTAGTGAGTACTGGAACCTTTTGTAGTGAGTACTGGAACCTTTTGTGGTGAGTACTTAACTCTTTTGTAGTGAGTACTGGAACCTTTTTTGGTGAGTACTTAAATCTTTTGTAGTGAGTACTGGAACCTTTTTTGGTGAGTACTTAACTCTTTTGTAGTGAGTACTGGAACCTTTTGTGGTGAGTACTTAACTCTTTTGTAGTGAGTACTAGAACCTTTTTTGGTGAGTACTTAAATCTTTTGTAGTGAGTACTGGAACCTTTTGTAATTAATACTGGAACCTTTTGTAGTGAGTACTGGAACCCTTTGCACTGGGTACTTGAACCTTTTGTAGTGAGTACTGGAACCCTTTGCACTGGGTACTTGAACCTTTTGTAGTGAGTACTGGAACCCTTTGTAGTGAGTACTGGAACCCTTTGTAGTGAGTACTGGAACCCTTTGTAGTGAGTACTGGAACCTTTTGTAATGAATACTGGAACCTTTTGTAATTAATACTGGAACCTTTTGTAGTGAGTACTGGAACCCTTTGCACTGGGTACTTGAACCTTTTGTAGTGAGTACTGGAACCCTTTGTAGTGAGTACTGGAACCCTTTGTAGTGAGTACTGGAACCCTTTGTAGTGAATACTGGAACCCTTTGTAGTGAGTACTGGAACCCTTTGTAGTGAATACTGGAACCCTTTGTAGTGAGTACTGGAACCCTTTGTAGTGAATACTGGAACCCTTTGTAGTGAGTACTGGAACCTTTTGTAGTGAGTACTGGAACCTTTTGTAATGAATACTGGAACCTTTTGTAGTGAGTACTGGAACCCTTTGCACTGGGTACTTGAAGCTTTTGTAGTGAGTACTGGAACCCTTTGTAGTGAGTACTGGAACCCTTTGTAGTGAGTACTGGAACCCTTTGTAGTGAGTACTGGAACCCTTTGTAGTGAGTACTGGAACCCTTTGTAGTGAGTACTGGAACCCTTTGTAGTGAGTACTGGAACCCTTTGTAGTGAGTACTGGAACCCTTTGTAGTGAGTACTGGAACCTTTTGTAGTGAGTACTAGAACCCTTTGTAGTGAGTACTGGAACCCTTTGTAGTGAGTACTGGAACCCTTTGTAGTGAATACTGGAACCCTTTGTAGTGAGTACTGGAACCCTTTGTAGTGAGTACTGAAACCCGTTGTAGTGAGTACTGGAACCCTTTGTAGTGTGAGTAGCGCAACATTCTTTCCTAAAAAACTATTATTAGAGAGAGACAGAGAGAAAGGGAGAGACATTGTGACTACAATAATATTAACAGTACTCTCTCTTTTATAAAAAAAAAAAAAGAAAAATAGAAAGTTGTAGCCGTCATACTTGAAGTACATTAATCTATAATCCTGGATTTGTTTCAGAAGTTTGTCCAAATGTGTCACAATATTGGTAGAGTCTATCGACTTCAAGATCCTGTTTAACTTAATCCAAACAAACGTCTGTAGTTTCATGTCCTGTTTTGTTTTCTCACATTTAATTTATCTGTGGTTATTTTTTTAAGAAGCGCAAGGGATATTGTCCGTTTCCGATAGGACTAAGTTTTAGTGTCAACGCAAAAGGTAGAGTTAGAAATAGTGACGGATGCATAACACCTCTTTGGCTGAAAGTTAGCAGGCGGTAGCTGATTTACTGATTCGAGAATCAGCTGCCAATAGCTGACCAAGAATTAGCAGCCAATAGCTGATCTATCTCATCTCATTAGGATAGCTCTAGTAGCAGAATAGCCGGTCTGGCTAATCGACAAGAGATCGAGTGGGTGGGTGACCCGGTGTCCACAATGTCTTGCTGAAGCCGACATCGTTGAGAACTCAGATATGGTGGTCTGCTAATAGCCACAACACAGAGTAAGTACGCCTATTGAAAAATGAACGCAGGAGAAAAAAGAAATAGAAGAAAACAAGGAAGGGGGAAACGAAGGAAAAGAAGAAGATAATAATAAAAAGAGCAAGAAGAATAAGAGAAATAAAAGAGGAGAAAATGATGAAGAAGGGGGTTAGATATAAGAGGAAGAATAGCAAAAAGAAGAAGGAGAAGAAGGAATAAAGCTATGAAGAAGAAGAAGAATGATTGAGGAAGAAGAAGAATGATTGAGGAAGAAGAAGAATGATTGAGGAAGACGAAGAATGATTGAGGAAGAAGAAGAATGATTGAGGAAGAAGAAGAATGATTGAGGAAGAAGAAGAATGATTGAGGAAGGCGAAAAAATGAGGAAGAAGAAGATGATGATGATGATGATGCTGATGATGATGATGCTACAAAATTATGACGCACAAAATATGAGAGTAGATATGCCCATACATCTCATGATGGTGGTGGAATTAACCAGTTATCGTTCAGTGGCAACCAGTTATCGTTGAGTGACAACCAGTTATCGTTGAGTGGCAACCAGTTATCGTTGAGTGACAACCAGTTATCGTTGAGTGACAACCAGTTATCGTTGAGTGACAACCAGTTATCGTTGAGTGACAACCAGTTATCGTTGAGTGGCAACCAGTTATCGTTGAGTGACAACCAGTTATCGTTGAGTGACAACCAGTTATCGTTGAGTGACAACCAGTTATCGTTGAGTGACAACCAGTTATCGTTGAGTGACAACCAGTTATCGTTCAGTGGCAACCAGTTATCGTTGAGTGACAACCAGTTATCGTTGAGTGACAACCAGTTATCGTTCAGTGGCAACCAGTTATCGTTGAGTGACAACCAGTTATCGTTGAGTGGCAACCAGTTATCGTTGAGTGACAACCAGTTATCGTTGAGTGACAACCAGCCATCTAGCTTCAGAGCTCGCGGGAAACCAAGGGTCAGGTGGCTGTTGCAAAATGTTTGCAGCGGTACGGGCTAACATTAACCAGGGCTGTAGGCTGAAACCGCGATAGAAAACTATATGCCCTAGCTTGAAGATAAGATAAGATAATGTATGATAAGATAAGATAGAACAGATGAGATAAGATAAGTTATGAGAGTATGAGATAAGATGAAAACTGAGGATATACGATAAAATAAGATAATGTATGATAAGATAAGATAAGATAATGTATGATAAGATAAGATAAAACAGATGAGATAAGATAAGTTATGAGATAAGATGAAAGCTGAGGATATAAGATAAGTTGAGATAAGATAAGATATAAAAAGATGAGATAAGATGAAAACTGAGGATATAAGATAAGATATGAAAAGATGAGATAAGATGAAAACTGAGGATATAAGATAAGATATGAAAAGATGAGATAAGGTGAAATGAGATAAAGAAAGGTCAGATTAAATTAGATAACATATTAGATTAGATACGATGAGATAAGATAAGTTATGAGAAGATTAAAGAAGATGAAATAAAATAAGGGAAGGTAAGATTAGATATACTCGTAGATATGGTTAGATAAGATTAGATATAGTTAGATAAGATAAGATAATTATTTAAGCTAGTCATACGACACTTGTTGGCGACAGTAAGTTGTGTCTCCCTCCCACAAGCAGCTGTATCTGCACCGCCGCACGTCTCAAATATAGCACAATGAAACGATTTAAGTGCAGCAATCGTTGACCTAGTTTCATCCTGCAGTCCAGTCGCCTCACCTCACAAACTCCCACACACTTTGTGTATTCCCTTTTTCAGATTTATTCTTTTTTCTATTTCTGAGCTGTCTTGTCTGTTGGTTTACCCGATCCCTAAATCCGACCCTATCAACTAATTTGTGATAGCCGACATGTGAACCTCCTATAGCTTGTTTCATAACTAGTGCCCAACTTTTAAAATCGATAGCTTTTTAACCGCTTGTTGTAAGTTGTTCAAAATTTGCATGTAAAGTTATAATGATTAGAACCCAACAGGGAATTAATTTCATTAAAAAAAACATTTGGTTATTATTGTTGCTTATTTGCTTTATATAAATTTATAACGACCCATTGATGTAGTCAAAACTTAATGTTTACAGTATTTTAAGTTAAAAATAGCGAGTAAAAATCCATACACGGTAAAATTGACGTGTTTGCACGCTTTCACCGTGGTTTTTGACACAATTAGACACTTGTAAAAAACACGAGAAATTGTGTGTTCGATTTCCGTTCATTCAGAGGTGAAGACGTGGAACAATAACATTTATCATGAGTCTTAAAATGAAATTTTGCAGTTTACAAAACATCGCAATAAAAATGTATGACTATTTTTGCAAAGAGGCTAAACGAGGAAGATTATTTCATTCTTTGGAAAACCCTGAGAATAGGACAAGACACATTTTGGATTTATCTAAACGGTAATTTAATCGCTGTATTCAAGCACGTGACCGTCAATGTTCAAAATATACAAAATCACAAGGAAGAGCAAAAATGTTGGATAATTTCGACAGTGAACTTATTAGAAGTGAAATTCGCAAAATGTTGGGTATGAATGAAACTGTTACAATAAGAAAATTAAAAATTTCGCTGAAAAAGAACAACAGTATTGAAATATCAAAGTCTACATTATGGAGGAATGTGAGAGCTGCAGGCTTTACATTCAGAAAGTATTCCAATGGACGAAACATCATCTGTGAGAAGCCACATATAGTAGTCATGAGAAGCAAGTATTTACGTGAAGTAAAAGAGGTGCGCAAGCAAGGTTATGATATTGTGTACTTGGATGAAACATGGATCAATGCTCACCACACTAACCAAAGGGAATGGCAGTCATCAGATGGAAAGATTAAGAGATTAATACCTAGCAGCAAAGGACAGCGCTTGATAATTGCTCATGCAGGTAGTCGACAACATGGACTAATACAGAATGCAGAGCTCACTTTTCTTTCAAAATCCATAGACAATCGGGATTATCACTTTGAGATGAATGGTCACATATTTAGACATTGGATTGAAAATTCTGTTCTCCCATCACTAGATCGACCATCTTGCCTAATAATGGACAATGCAGCGTACCACAACATTGTTGCACTTGAAGATAAAGTCCCGACGTCATCCAGTACAAAAGATGCAATTAAGATATGGCTCACAAAGGAGTACATACAATTTAATAACATGTACTTAAAGCCTGAATTACTATCTCTAGTAAAGCAAAAACAAAGGACAAAGATTTTTCAAATAGATAAGATTATCAAAGAGCACGGTCATATAAGTTTGAGGCTGCCACCTTACCATGCTCATTTAAATCTAAGAGAACTAATCTGGGCAAAATTAAAAGGACAAGTGGCAGATGAAAATACAACATTCAAAATATGCGATGTAAAGACTCTTGCTAATCTCGCTTTATTAAATATAGACAAAGATTATTGGGCTAAATGTGAAGACCACGTCTTAAAGCAGGAAGAGGAATATTGGAAAAATGATGGTTTGTGGAATGTTCAACCCCAAACAGTTATTAATCTTTTAGACTCGTCTGATTCAGAATGAAAGTATATAGCCCCCACAATGTTGGCCCCTATATTACCTTAAATTAGTTCAACAAACGGTCCTTTTCAGGACCACACAACTATGAAAATTGGACATACAGGTATACCTTGATATTATCGTCCGTCCTCGAACTGAGAAGACAATAATTCTCCTGGTGTTTTTCCTTATTCAGTTATTTCCCCATTGCGGCCACGCCTTTACCTAGTGAAAATTAATCATAGACCAGCAACTATGGTAATTTCTATTATTTAGGGGTTCACATTTTTAATTTTGACAAACATCAAAGAAATTCGCCGCTTTAAGAAAACTGCAGCTGCAAGATATTTGTTAAATATACATTTAAAAGGTCTTTTGCATTCTAATAACATTTGGAAAATTTCAACAGTATTTAACAAACGGTTTCTGAGCAATAGCGTTTGAAGTTGGGCAAGTGATTTGAAACGAGCTATAGTACAGTTCCTGTCCTTTCTCTGAAGATATGACTGGAGGGTTTTTGATTCAGATACTTCTTGATTCAGATACTTCTTTATTCAGATACTTCTTTATTCAGATACTTCTTGATTCAGATACTTCTTTATTCGGATACTTCTTTATTCAGATACTTCTTTATTCAGATACTTCTTTATTCAGATACTTCTTTATTCAGATTTTCAAAGACAAGAAAACAGAACAGAGAATTGAGGCCTTTGAAAATGGATATATAGAAGAATAGATAGAATTGGATGGAAGGAAAAGAAAACAAATGATGAAGTCTTAAAACAAGTAAAAATGAAAAGAGGACTACTAAACACAATTAGAACAAGACAAATGCGATTTTTGGGCCATATTAAAAGACACAACAGCCTACTAAAAGTAATATTGGAAGGGAAAATACAAGGTAAAAGAGGCAGAGGCAGACCAAGACTAACATGGACGAGTAACATCAAAAGATGGACAAACCAGCTTATGACAACCTGCACCATCAAAGCAAGAGACAGAGCAGAATGGCGCTCCATGGTAGCCAACCTTCGTTGCGGAGATGGCACTCGATGATGATGATGATGATGATGACTTCATTATTAGTTAGCTATGTATCTTCTTCCTCTTCTTTTCGCTTTTCACTGATACCCAAAAGGTGTCGTGGTTTATATCATTTGTCGTTCTTGTGCTGCTCGAATTGTCTGAATTAGTGATTTTACTTTGTTGTTACATGTCTCTGTCACTGCATCTATCCATCTTCTTCTGTGTCTTCCTCTTGGTCTTTTTCCATGCATTCTCGAAAATAGCTATGTATGGCTACATGAAAATGTTCTGAACGAGGTCAAAGCAAAAAGACAGCTAATTTCCAATATTAGGAAGAGACAATCATCATTTTTTGGCCATGTAATGAGAAGGGAACAACTGGAATATATTGTAACAACTGGGAAAATTGACGGACGAAGAGATAGAAGGAAGCACGGAGAAAAGATACCAGACAGCTTATGAGAATGGCTTGGCAGAAGGTCAACAACAGTAATTATAAATAATTGTCGAGATCGAAAGTTGTGGAAAGACATGATCACCTACGCCAGCAGGCCCGGTACTTGATGATGATGATGTATGGCTAATTTTATTTGCTTACATATCTGTGTGTGTGTGGGTGTTGTTTGTTCCTGCCGAAGGCCTATTGAGCTGAAACGTCGTTAAAGTGTGTCGTTCATTAATGACGTCAAGTTTTAACCACACCATGTTTTTTCTCTATTTTCTTGTTGATTTCTCCTGCAGGTATGAATATAACTTACTTCGGACGTCTTAAAATAGAGCTCTAAATTGTACTACAATTGACCTACTTACCTAACTTTTACATTTGTACGACAGAAGTTATGACGCCTCATTGTCCCTAACCGCATAACGTCATGACCCAACTTTTACTTTTGTACGTCAAAATTTATGACGTCATATTGTCCCTTAATGCATGACGTCGTGATCAAATATTACCTTTGCACGCCAGAAGTTATGACGTCATATTGCCCCTAAAAAGGACGGACGGTGATGAGTGGTCAGTGCTGCTGCACCGACCATGAAGGATATCACCATCATCATGTGCCATACTGGTTGGCGTAGGTGATCATGTCCTTTCAAAGTCCTTTCTATCCACGATACAAATTATCAGTTCTGTTGTTGACTATTTTCCATGCCATGATACCAAGCTATCTAGTATCTTCTCTCTTTGTTGTCCGCGAACTCTCTTTCCCTGTACTTTGCCAGTTGTTACCATGTACTCCAACTTTTCTCTTCTCATGATGTGATCGAAAAATGTTGTTTATTTTTTAAGAGCTCCCTTTTTGTGTTGGCCTCTTTGTGTCTTCATTGGTCATTTTAGCTGTCCAGGGAACTTTCAACATTCTTCGGAGAAATCCCATCTCTGTGGCCTCTAATCGTTCTTGTCATTTGTTTGTCTATTGTCCATAACTCATTTCCTTAAATCAGAGTTGGTTCTATCTATATCGCACCAGTGAACTCTCTTTCTAACTTCTATTGACAAAGACTTGTTGCATAATTTTTTTTTCTTTCATTTTCTGAAATGCTATTTTGGCCTAAGCTATTCTGCATTTTTATTTCTGTGCATTTTTCATCTGGTGTTATTATTTTGCCCAAGTATTTGGCGTTGCACTTGTTTCAGATTTGTCTTATTTATTTGTATGCTACATGATGGTGATGATTGTTTCTTCCATATGACCATTACTTCTGTTTTCTTACTATTCAGACTGAGACCTTTCTTGTTGCTTTCTTTTTCTATTGTCTATCATTTCTTGTAGTTCATTCACGATCTATTGAAGGATAGAGGCTAGGAAGAAAAAAATAAGTGATCAGAATTTGTTTGTTTTTAATTAAAAGTAAGAAACATTGCTTGTCTATGAGTTACAACTTCAGTGACAGCAGTAATAAATGGTAAGTTAGACGGAATGACGCATTTGAAGCTCCGTAAAGGGAGGTCAACGTGTCAAAGATTAAAGTTCAAAGTTATCTCCGCATATTAGGACAACACTGACGTAAACAAGGGCTCCTCGCGGTCATAAACTTGACCTATCCGAGGCTGGTTTGTTGTTCTGATAGTGACACCAATTTATTTTAGGACTGCCACCTGATTCCTGACTTGTGGGCACACTGACCTACCAGCTGGTAATCTCGAAATGTTCGATTACAGGTTTGGCTCCTTCAAGGAACTTTTGGCCTCTTCCTGATAAACACAACAGCTGTCATTGGTGACTTTATCTGGCTAAGTGGTCTGCAACGATAGATCCCCTGTTTCCTCTTCTCTCCCCACCTCCCTTTATTCTTCTGTACATGCGTTTAGCCACAGACTCAGAAGTATAAACAGCATGAATCTTCTCACTAGATTGTAACATTTCTTGAACATCTAAAGCTACACTCCAAGATAACATAACACGTTTTAGATATTGTTACACAATTACCTCTAAAATGTCTTAAGCTATTGTTACACAATTACCGCTAAAATATCTTAAACTATTGTTACACAATTACATCTAAAATGTCTTAAGCTATTGTTACATAATTGCCTCTAAAATGTCTTATAGAGACCAAATTATTTATAGAACGGCTTCAGCAATGGCTCAAAATTACATTTCAAACATCCCAAACTATGGCTCCAAATTACATCTTAAACGTCCCAAGGTATGGCTCCAAATTACATCTCAAACGTTCCAAGCTATGACTCCAAATTACGTCTAAAATTCTACAGTTAGGACACAAAATTGCCTCTCTAAGTACTGTTTAAATTCTACTACCAAATTACCTATAAAATGTTTTCTGTGATGTTTCCAAATTACCTCTAAAATGTAGTCTGTTATGTTTCCAAATTACCTCTAAAATGTCTTCTGTGACGGTTTCAATTTTACCCTGTAAATTTATTTAATCATGGTTCCATTTTATCTCAAAAAGTTTAAAGTTATGGCTCCAATTTCAGGCTCCAAGTTCAGGCTCAAAGTAATGGCTCTAATTTCCAGCTAAAATGTCTTAAGTCAATGGTCCAAACTACCTGTACATTTATCTAATTCAGGCTCCAAGTAATGATTCTAATTTCCAGCTAAAATGTCTTAAGTCAACGGTCCAAACTACCTGTACATTTATCTAATTCAGGCTCCAAGTAATGATTCTAATTTCCAGCTAAAATGTCTTAAGTCAATGGTCCAAACTACCTGTACATTTATCTAATTCAGGCTCCAAGTAATGATTCTAATTTCCAGCTAAAATGTCTTAAGTCAATGGTCCAAACTACCTGTACATTTCTCTAATTCAGGTTCCAATTACGGTTCGGAGCCTCCTATTTAAATGTTCCTATTTACCTATTGAAGTTTTAATTTATTACTCTAAATTTATATCTAGAAAGTCTAAAGTTATAACTCTAATTACCTTCTAATGTCTTATATTAGTGGTATATGTTATCGTCAGCTGTGTTAAGTAATGAATGCTTTACTTTCACCTCAGCACTATCTGAACATGCTGTAATAACATTCATATGGAAATGAGACTTAGTCATTAGTCACCCCGAGAAGTTAGAAGTCATGCAATGAATTCAGTTCTCTACGTTGGGTCGTAACAGACGTCTCATCCATCGAGTGTTTGGTTATGCTGTTCTCTCGAGGACAAACTTTGTATCTTCTCCCTCTTGTGTTTGTATTTTTGTTCAATGGTTCTCAAAATCTGTATACGGGTCATGTTAGAATCCCCAGTTGTTGTTTGTGCCCTTTCGGTACTATAAGCTGAGAACCTCAAAAAGTCTCGCTAGCTGAGGAAAGAGGGGTTGTACTTCTGTGTTGACGTCATCAGTTTTGTTGTATTGTATATTCTTTAATTGGGAAATCACGGACGAACAGTGTGGGTGAGACGTGGGTACCCTGAATTATATAACCACCTTTTCACTTCGAATCCGTGGTTTCTTCGTGGCATTACTCTGCTCTAGTCTCTGGGTAATGAGATGCCTAGCCCTATCGGATAACGAAGAGACCCGTGTGCACTCGCGCACGTTAAAGAATTGTTGGGAAGTTAAAATCGAAAAGAGTATGCCGCTGCACGGGCAAAAATTGAAAGCAAAATGTAACCAGGCCGTTGAATCGTACTCAGTACCACGGAGCTCGTGCACTTGGGGCTTGGTTCTCCAGGAATTGTTCTCGATATCTCGAGGGTAAAGCTGTGCTACTTATTGATTATTCTGGAGTGAAGCAACGCTGGCCGTAATGTAACATATCATGACATAACATAATATGACGTCATGGCATGACGTGTCGTGTCATGACATAACATAACATAACATAACCTGTCTGGTTGGCTGCTTTAGTATTACATTAAATACATAACAACAAATATACTAACATTTTTTTTGTAATGACAACTCAAATGAACAAAACCCCATCTAACTACACACTTGTATTACCCTATAATGTGATAACATTACCCTATAATGCGATATACACAACTTTCCATTTTACTGAACTTTCCGTTGCCCTTTAACCTTTGACCTTCCGAGGCCGAGCTCTGTACAGCGCATCAGCAGTAGGGACTATGTCTATATAATGCTGTTATTATTGTCTTATCACTATTGCTACCGATAAATTAGACCAGTGGTTCTAAACTTGTTCAACGTTTTTTGGACTCTTATGTTACATTGTTGGCTACCATTAATAACACGCTTCAGTTATTGAGTTATTTGCGGGTCATCATCATTGCACTCGGAACATGTCATTATGTGCTCAGATCCCCTCCTCAGTTATTGAGTTATTTGCGGGTCATCATCATTGCACTCCGAACATGTCCTTATGTGCTCAGATCCCCTCCTCAGTTATTGAGTTATTTGCGGGTCATCATAATTGCACTCCAAACATGTCCTTATGTGCTCAGATCCCCTCCTCAGTTATTGAGTTATTTGCGGGTCATCATCATTGCACTCCGAACATGTCCTTATGTGCTCAGATCCCCTCCTCAGTTATTGAGTTATTTGCGGGTCATCATCATTGCACTCCGAACATGTCCTTATGTGCTCAGATCCCCTCCTCAGTTATTGAGTTATTTGCGGGTCATCATCATTGCACTCCGAACATGTCCTTATGTGCTCAGATCCCCTCCTCAGTTATTGAGTTATTTGCGGGTCATCATCATTGCACTCCGAACATGTCCTTATGTGCTCAAATCCCCTCCTCAGTTATTGAGTTATTTGCGGGTCATCATCATTGCACTCCAAACATGTCCTTATGTGCTCAGATCCCCTTCTCAGTTATTGAGTTATTTGCCGGTTATCATCATTGCACTCCGAACATGTCCTTATGTGCTCAGATCCCCTCCTCAGTTATTGAGTTATTTGCCCGTTATCATCATTGCACTCCGAACATGTCCTTATGTGCTCAGATCCCCTCCCCAGCAATTCCCGCAGTGTCCAGCGACTGACGACTCCAGTTCTGTTTTGGTTGATAAGTCTTCTTGCACGCCCATCAAGTTTCTCGTTTCTGGCTGTGCCCATCTTAACTCCCATCTCTTTCATCCGAGGGAGTGACGTGGACTCATGGTTGTCGAATCCTGTGCCCTTCCCACATCTCTGAGGGCATTGATGACGTCCGCCCGATCCATTGGTTGACCGTCTTCAACGACAGCACAGCTAGCCAACCTGTCCGTCCTTTCATTTCCCCGTACTCCCGCATGTCCAGGGACATAGACAAATGTGACCTTACGTATTTTTGACTTCTGCAACGACTCTACACATTGCATACGTACAGATCCCGCCTCCACTTTTTTTATCATGCTCATCGAATCACTCAGTATGCATGCGTGGGTGTTGTCTTGTGACTCCCCACGCATTGCCACCTTGTGCCCCAAGATGTGGGCAGCACTGGAAGATGAATAGCATGTTCTCGCCCTCCCTCTCTCACGCCCCTTTGGTGGAAACAATGTTTTCTATGGAAGGAAGTCACTCTGAAGCACGAAGCAGAGTTTATGGGAGGAGTCTAGGACAGACTGGATGAAACGAACAAAGAAGGAACAATTGATAGGGTTAAAGCTTTACGTAGGTGAGGGTTAACTCAAAATCAAAACGACGTTGCGGCTCAGTAGGACTTCAACTGGAACAACAGACAACACACGCACAAAATATATAAGTGAATAAACTGAAACTACATCATCATCAAGCGCCATGCCAGCTGGCGAGGGTGATCATGGCTCTCCACAACTTTCGATCTCGACAGTTACTTATCATTTCTGTTGTTGACCTTCTGCCAAGCCATTCTCTTAAGCTGCCTGGTATCTTTTCTCTTTGCTTCCCTCTATCTCTTCGTCCCTCAAATTTCCCAGTTGTTACAATATATTCCAGTTGTTACAATATATTCCAGTTGTTACAATATATTCCAGTTGTTACAATATATCCCAGTTGTTACAATATATTCCAGTTGTTACAATATATTCCAGATGTTACAATATATCCCAGTTGTTACAATATATTCCAGTTGTTACAATATATTCCAGTTGTTACAATATATTCCAGCTCTTCCCTTCTCATTACATGATCAAAAAATGATGATTGTTTCTTTCTAATATTGGGTATTGGCTCTCTTTTTGCTTTGACCTCTTTCAGAAAGTTTTCATTACTCTTCTTGGTGTGCTTTTCTTGTCTGTTGTCCTATTGTCGATGTAAAAAAAGTAAAGTACCCCCGTCACGCCAAGTGGCGTATAGGGAATATGGTGTTAGTGACCATAAATTTTACAGACCTTCGGCACATGATTTTTGGGGTAATGTGGTCGGTATAACGCCCGTGCCACTTTACTTTCCCAGAAAAAAATCCGGTACCCATTAAAAGCTGGGTGAACCCGGAAGACGTCGTTTGGGATCGAACCCTACCTCTTGTTTTTGTAGTCCAGTTCACTAACCACTGAGCTATCGCGGCTCCCCTATTGTCGATGATTCACATCCATATGTTAAGGCTGGCTCTACATAAAATTTAAGAACTCTTTTTCTTGGAAAATTTTTTTTAATCTGCTTTTGCCTGAGCCATTCTGCATCTCACCTCTGTTGTACATCTTCCGTCTGAGATTAACAAAGTTCCCAAATATTAAAATGCATTTACCTGTTTTAATATTGTTCCACTTGTCTTTATTGTGCATTGCGGTGATGTATTATACTTTCTTGTTACCATTACTTTCGTCGTTTGGCTATTAAGTCTGAGTCCTTTATTGTTGCATTCCTTCACTATAATGTCTAACATCTAATGTCTAACATCTAATGTCTAACATCTAATGTCTAATCTATACTACATAGCCACTAGATTAGAAATGATCTAAAACAGAGAATGATTACAATAAATGAGAAGAAACTCTTCTCCCAGCGCTTGCTGTGACCTGCTCAGAAATCAAAATGACAATCTATCCATTCTTCTTTCTTTATTCGTTAAGGTCTGCATCTGCTAGTTTGCTTTTCCTATCTGCTGGAATTTGTTTGCCTTCAGAGGCTCCTGTACGTGGCGGTACAGTTTTGTGTTTTGTTTACATCTCTGCGGCAGGCGGTAGCCTTTGTCACTCACAGTTGACTGAATTCTCCACTCACTCACAGTTGACTGAATTCTCCACTCACTCACAGTTGACTGAATTCTCCACTCACTCACAGATGACTGAATTCTCCACTCACTCACAGATGACCGAATTCTCCACTCACTCACAGATGACTGAATTCTCCACTCACTCACAGTTGACTGAATTCTCCACTCACTCACAGTTGACTGAATTCTCCACTCACTCACAGTTGACTGAATTTTCCTGCGCCCACAGAAAATGTTATTTCTTCTTTTCTTTCTTTTATGTACACGACTTCCGGTTGGCAGGACAATTATTATGTCATGATCACGGCTGTTTCCGACTTCCGGTCTATATGGTAGATAGGCAGCAGGAGCCGTTAAGGCTCTGTCTGAAAAGTGTTCTTTTTTACAGTTTCCTCATATTCCAAGTCACACTTGTTGCCAGAGCTACTAAGTTTAGTGCTCTGTGCACGCCGTGAGCTGTGTTTTTCATCCAGATCGGTGTTTCGATATTCCGATTGCTGACGACTAATGATGATATTGTATGATGAAACACAGTTCGATTGCGTTCACTTTCGGTGCGGCTACGCCTTATGTCTTTTGGCGCGTGATGTGGCTGCTATGACAGGGGATGCCTTTCTTTGTTTGGATCCTACAAGGAGATGAGATGTTAATTTAGATGGTTTCACTGACACGGGCGGTTGAGCAGTCATGGATTTTAATTCGTTTGTAGTGATACCAGGGTGATATAGTAGTGGCTAATTTGTGGTGTTTGGTTTGTGGTGTTTAATTATAGTGTTTTGTTTGTGGTGTTTAATAGTGGTATTTTGTTTGTGATGTTTAATTATAGTATTTTGTTTGTGGTGTTTATTTGTGGTGTTTGTATTGTGGTGTTTAATTGTGGTGTTTGGGTTGTGCTGTTGTAATAAATAACCTTATCGCGGGATAAGCAACTACAGACAACTATCCCTTGCCCCTCCCCCCACCCCAGTTATCTAATTTGAGAACCACTGAACATCGCCTATGTTTTAACGTGACACAATTTACCGAAGTTAAAAACTAAAATAAACAACACAACACGAACTTTACTCCGGACTCCATCTCTCACCCTGACGGATGAGATCTGAAACATTTTATCTACAAAATAACACCGCTCTATCCTTGCATTTATGGCGAATGTTCTACGTTACCCTAACCAACCGTCATTCCGTCATTCGCTGGGAAGGATAGATGAGAGGAAAGAGTTTAAATATTGACAAATGGGTTCTTGTGTGGAGAATACTGTAGCTGAGATGCAAAGATAGAGCTACTAATGAGAAACACGCGAAAAGAGCCAAAAAGAATCCAAAATCGAGAGATTTAAAATGTAGTGTTGCGTGGAATAGTTGGCCATATCTGAAGGGTGAAAAGATCACGGATTAAGGGACTTGTTAAAGACAAGGAGAAACAGACGGGTACAAGGACTGTGATAATTTAATAAGGTTATTATACGTACTGGGACGGGATGAGGAGGGGAGAGTAAGATAGATGGTGAAAGATGGTGGGGTGAGTAGAATATGGGAAGAAAATGAGGAGGAGAAGACGATGGTGATGGAGAGAAAATGAGAATTAGGAGAAGAAGATGGAGAGAAATTATGAGAAGGAGATTATGAGAAATTAGGAGAAGAAGATGGGGAGAAATTAGGAGAAGGAGATAATAAAAAATTAGGAGAAGATGATGGGGAGAAATTAGGAGAAGAAGATGGGGAGAAATTAGGAGAAGAAGATAATAACAAATTAGGAGAAGGAGATGGGGAGAAATTAGGAGAAGAAGATAATAACAAATTAGGAGAAGATGATGGGGAGAAATTAAGAGAAGAAGATGGGGAGAAATTAGGAGAAGAAGATAATAACAAATTAGGAGAAGGAGATGGGGAGAAATTAGGAGAAGAAGATAATAACAAATTAGGAGAAGATGATGGGGAGAAATTAGGAGAAGAAGATGGGGAGAAATTAGGAGAAGAAGATAATAACAAATTAGGAGAAAGAGATGGGGAGAAATTAGGAGAAGAAGATGGGGAGAAATTAGGAGAAGATGATGGGGAGAAATTAGGAGAAGAGGATGGGGAGAAATTAGGAGAAGATGTTGGGGAGAAATTAGGAGAAGATGGGGAGAAATTAGGAGAAGAAGATGGGGAGAAATTAGGAGAAGATGGTGGGGAGAAATTAGGAGAAGAAGATGGGGAGAAATTAGGAGAAGAAGATGGGAAGAAATTAGGAGAAGATGGTGGGGAGAAATTCGGAGAAGATGATGGGGAGAAATTAGGAGAAGATGGGGAGAAATTAGGAGAAGAAGATTGGGGAGAAATTAGGAGAAGAAGATGGGGAGAAATTAGAAGAAGATGGGAAGAAATTAGGAGAAGAAGATGGGGAGAAATTAATAGAAGATGATGGGGAGAAATTAGGAGAAGATGGGGAGAAATTAGGAGAAGGAGATAATAAAAAAAATTAGGAGAAGAAGATGGGGAGAAATTAGGAGAAGATGGGGAGAAAGTAGGAGAAGGAGATAATTAAAAATTAGGAGAAGAAAATGAGGAGAAATTAGGAGAAGAAGATGGGGAGATATTAGAAGAAGGTTATAAGAAAAAATTAGGAGAAGAAGTTGGGGAGAAATTAGGAGAAGAAGATGGGGAGAAATTAGTAGAAGGAAATGGGAGAAAATGATCCCTCAGTTATTTAAAAGTGTTATGGAAAAGATATTTAATCTTTCTTTCATTCAACTGACGCTCCTTGACTTCCCGCTCTGAATTGGACGTGTTGGCGATGATGAATGGGACGTTTTGGCGATGATGAATGGGACGTGCTGGCTATGATGAATGTCGTTCGTTGAGGTTTACAGTCAGTCCCTTGTGATATTTGTACATTTCAACCCAATATATCCAACTTCAGTATTTCATTTGAAAGCACATGTTTGCCTTCCCTCATGATCCCCCTACTCAATTTGGCCAAATCTATTATTCCATCACAGGAGTGACTGCGTGGAGATGGAGTTTGACCTTGACAGTTCTGGTCCACTGAACCTGACACAGTCATATATGGTTCACATGCCTATAGGAAAGATAAACGACACAACAATAAAGGAGATATTTACATACATTTCATAGAAAGCATGGTTAGCGGGGTAGAGTTCTGCCCCACCAAAGGAGGGGTAAGACGTCTCCTTTCCTCCGCTAGTCTTCGGGACACCCTTGGGCAAGGTGGAGCTCCCCTTCCCCACCTATCAGGGTTATGTGAAGCCATTTTAGCAGGTGGTGGATGGTGTTGTGGGAGCAGCCGACAAGTAGTGCCGGTCATGGTCCCCTCACCGCGATGGCAGGTAGAGGATCTCATGTATAGAGACAATGGCTGCGATCTCCGACTAGTACAGTCACTGCCAAGAGGGAAAGGAATGGCAAACTACCTTTTTAAATTGCCTGGATTAATCATGACAAATCACAATAAAAAGGTAGCTCCTAAAAAAACATCAGAAAGAAGCAATCAACATTTTTCGGGCACATCATGAGAAGAGGAAAGTTGGAATACTTGGTTACAACTGGCAAAATAAAAGGAAAGAGAGATCGCGGAAAGAGAGTAAATACTGGATAGCTTGGTGTCATGGCATGGAAAGCAGTCAACAACAGAACTGATACGATGCACTCTAGATAGAAGATTGTGGAAGGACATGATCGCCTACGCCAACCGGTATTGCACATGATGATAATGATGATAGAAAGCGTGTTTTGTTCAAGGAATTGTGCAATAATGATGATGTTATAAATAATGATTTACTTATCAAGGTCAAGGTTCCTTGCTGACTCCAGAGATAGTGACAACCCACCCTCCCCACCACTTCAGCACAAAAGATGCACAGTCCATGTGTGTAAATAAATTCATCGCTCCAACACGTAGTCCGTGACATAATAGTAATATCCGTGACCGGTTCCGATCTTGCCAAATCTCGGATAGCAGCGAGAGACAGAAAAATCTGGCACCAAACTTTGACTTCCACTGATCGTTGCTTGAACATTTCGTCACCTCTTGAGGTACACAACACAGGTACATATTTATGTACATTAATGATCGTTTTTACGACACACACACACACACACACACACACACACACACACACACACACAAAACAGAATTTCCTCGTTTGCTTTTCAGCGTCGAAGGGAACTGCATTTTTTGCACAATAAATGTACGTTGAAAATGTACAAAGTTCGCATTATCCTGTTATGCGGGTACATGTTTAACACACGTACACACAAAATAGAGATAATCTTAGCCGTGCTGTTCTGTTTTGTTCTGTTCATGGAACCAGTTTCGTTGCTTTCTGGAATTCCCCATGTCAACGCTATAGCTCCTTCCAAAGTCAGTTCACAGATTCTGTTGACAAGGTCGACATCCGTGCAGCCCAAATCGACGGCACAGGAGACGATTCCAAACGGCTCCCATCGAATATAGAGTGGACTTTCTCAATCGTTTCCCCGAAAACATACATTTACAATAAACAAAGCAACTGAAACGGTAAGCGATTAAGTTAGTCCAATACAAATTTACATTTCGACCATGAAAGGCAAATAAAGAAGGAAGGAAAACGAAGATATATATTTACAGAAATAGACTCAAAATACAACAAAGCTTGTCAAATCATTGGACTACTATCACTACTATTGTCCAACAAGGAAATAACTCTAGAGACAAAACGGGCACTCTACAATACAATCTTCATCCCAAAGTTGTGCTACCAATGCCAGACCTGAACCCTAGATGCAAGAACAATAAGCAAAATAACATTTACTGACTTGAAATGTGTTAGACGAATGGCAGGAAACAGTCTGAGAGATAAGATCAGAGATGAAGAACTGAGGAAAAAGCTAGGCATAATTTCGACCACAAATACATAAAGAAACAACAAATAAAATAATTTGGCCACGTGACAAGGCAGAGTGATCAAAACACAGCTCAAATAGCCTTCAATAAACGCTGCGAGAACACCAGACCCAAGGGCTGACCACGAAAAAGATAGTTTGACGAAATATTACAAACATTAGGAAACATAACAGCAGCTGAGGCCAATAGAAGAGCAAAAGTCCACAAATTTGATCTCCCCTCGTCGCCGAAAGCAAATGAGGAAGGAAAGAAGAAGAACGTTAAAAAAAAAAAAAGTAAAGTACCCCCGTCACGCCAAGTGGCGTATAGGGAATACGGTGTTCTATCTATCTATTGGCCTTTCGAGCCGTGGCCGGCCGAAAAGGGCGTAGACCAAGATACTCCCTCGCTTATCTGAATTTTTGTTCTAGCAGTTTTCAATTCTTTTAAAGATATTTTATCAAATCTCGCCATTTGTCTCTGTTCTGTGCAAGCAGCTCTATCGCATTGAGGGAGCCGATTCCTGCTACTCTTGCCTCTCTCATCAATGTTCTTCTCAGTGTCTCTCTGGGTCTTCCTCTTGTCCTCTTACCTGTTCTTTCCCATATGAGGGCTTGCTTTGCTATTCGATTATTATCTCTTTTCATCACATGTCCAACGTATGACCATCGTCTTTTCTTTATTACTGAAGATATTAGTGGTTGATTGGCGATTTCTCTAATTTCCTCGTTTGTTTTCAATTCGTTTCACGCTATACCAAGTATTTTCCTTAGACATTTATTTTCGAATGCGTTCAACTTTGTTTCTATATCACTTGTTGTTTTCCAGCTTTCACACGCATGCGTAAGGGTTGATAGCACATTTCATTTGAATAGTCTAAGTTTTGTGTTTCTGCTGATGAGTTTTGATTTCCACAACTTTTCAAGGCTTCTGAAAGACATTGCTGCTTTAGCTATTCTGATTCTAATTTCTTTACTTGTATTCCCTTCTCGATCAATGTGACTTCCAAGATAGATAAAGTGATCGATCTCTTCCACTGGTTTGTTTTCCATGTATATTCTGTCATCTGTTGGAATTAAGATTTTCATGACCTTAGTCTTTTCATGATTGATCTTAAGCCCAATTTTGCTGGCTATTGATGATAGTTCATTTGTGTTTTCCTGCATCGTTTTTATCTGACTGCTGATGACAACTATGTCATCAGCAAAGTCGAGGTCCTCCAAATGGACTCCTTGTATCCATTCGATGCCTTTATTACCAGTGCAGCATTTCTTCATTATGAAGTCCATAACAACTCCAAATAACAAGGGCGATAAAATACATCCTTGTTTAACCCCAGTTTCTATTGGGAAACATTCGCTCAGTCCTTCCTCTGTTCGAACTGCACATGTGTAACCATCATACATGTCTTTAATAATATTTATGATTTTTGATGGTAAGCCATATTGCTTCAGAATTTTCCACAAAGAATCTCTATGAATACTGTCAAATGCTTTTTTTGAAGTCGATGAAGTTGAGTACAAAAGGTTTTTGCTTTTCAATGTGTTCCTCCAATATAAGTCGTAGAGTAAAAATGTGGTCAAGGCAGCTTCTCCCTTTTCTAAACCCAGCCTGTTCTTCACGCATTACTGTATCTATTGAATACTTTATTCTATTTAGGATGTTTTGCAGAATAACTTTGAGGCAACTGACAAAAGTGTCACGCCTCTCCAGTTGTTACAATCTCTAAGATTGTCCTTTTTTGGAATCTTAACAATGATTCCTTTTTTCCATTTATGAGACGTCTTCTCTGCTTTACAAATGATGTTGAACATTTTCTGGAGATGTATTATATTATGGCTATCAATTGTCTTGAGGATCTCAGCTGTTAACTTATCCTCTCCAGCAGTCTTGTTATTGGCCATACGCTTTAAGGTGGTTTCTATTTTGCTCAAGGTGAAGTCATCTAAATTTACATCTAATTCTGTAGCTGGTGTTTCAGTTTCAAAATCTATTAAACTGTGGGGTAGTGGACGGTTAAGAATTTCTTTGAAGTGTTCCGCCCAACGGGCTTTTATGTCTGCGCTTGTTGTTAGCATTAATCCAGATTTGTCTAGAATTGGTGTTCCACTCGATATATAGGTGTTTGTCAGCATCTTTTGTACAGTATAAAGAGTTCTGCTGTCTCCTGTAATTGCAGCTGTCTCTGCTTTCTCTGCCAAATTGTCTATATAAGCTCTTGTATCTCTTCTTGCTGAACTTTTCACTTTGTTGTCTAATTCTTTGTATGTTGCTTTTGCCAGAACCTTTCCAAGATCTGTCTTTACATTAGTCATGGCTCTCTTCGCTTCTCTTCTTTCTTTGATGTATTTCCACGTGGTGTCTGAGATCCAAGCTCGTTTTTCCATTTTCTTCAGTCCAGCACTTGCTTCTGCTGCTGTCATTAGTATTTTGCTCTATGAGTCCCACATTTCATTGATATCTAAGTCTATTTCACCGAGTGCTGTATAACAATTACTTAGTTCTATGTTAAAATTGTCCTTGATTGCTTCATCTTTCAGTTTACAACTATCAATTTTATGTGTAGTTGATCTCTTCTGTTGGTTTCTAAATTTTAATCTTATTTTCCCAATGCACAGGTTGTGGTCACTATTAACATCAGCACCTCTGTATGCTCTTACATCTATTAATGATGATCTGAATTGTTGTTTAATACATAGGTGGTCAATTTGATTTGAGGTTCTATCATCAGGAGATATCCATGTTGTTTTGTGAATATTTTTGTGTGGAAATAATGGGCCCAAAAAAACTATTGGTCGTTTCAAAATATTTTGAAGGTGTTTAAAATTCCATATCTCTGCAACCAATTGATTAATAATGCTGAAATTTTGCATATGGTCTTGTGATTTTTTGGTCCCAAGAAGTACATTCATTTCCTCACCAACAAACGTATAGTTTTAAATATTCTTTATTTGAAGTATACAAATTTAAGGCATTTGGTCAAACCATATATTTGGAGGAATTACCGCTTCATATGAGTGAGCACCCACGGACTTGCCATCTTGAACGTAATGCGCGCCAATTTCCCTGTTTTAAGCACTAAAAAACACATAAAACGCGTCATAGTTATAATTTTATATCCGGTGCATCCCATTTCCTGTCGTTTTGTTGTGATTTATGTGCAACGGCGTATCCTAATTATTGGGTAATTTCGTTAAATTTGTGATCTGTTAGTCAATGGGTATAAAAGTAAAGTTCCTTACATTGCAATCAGTGGCAATAAAGGTGTATAAATATTTTTGCATAGAAGCTAAGCGTGGAAAACTGTATCGAAGCATCTCAAAGCCAGAAAAGAGAACTATTCACGCATTGGGTATAAGCAAACGCTTTTTCATTTCAAACAAGTGCTTAAAGCTAACGGAGTGTCCAGTTCAATCAAGACTAGGACGCTAGGAAGAAAGAAAGTAGTAGATAGTTTTGACAAGGAAGTGATTAGAAGAGCAATTTGTAAAATGTTCGATTCCAAAGAAACTGTGACTTTAAGAAAACTGAAAATTCGACTGAGAGCAGAAAATGACATTGTTGTGTCGAAAACAACATTATGGAGAACTGTTAGAAGCATCGGTTTTACGTTTAGAAAGTACGATAGTGGTAGAAATGTCATCTGCGAGAAGCCGCACTTAGTTTCTATGAGGAGTAAATATTTACGTGAAGTACGGGAAATGCGTAACCAAGGTTATGATATTGTATTTCTAGATGAATCTTGGATAAATTCTCACCACACAAGTGCCAAGGAATGGCAGTTATCAGATGGAAGTATTAAAAGATGTGTACCCACTGGAAAAGGACAGCGTATTATAATGGCACATGCAGGCAGCCGAAAAGAAGGGTTGGTGAAAAATGCAGAACTTATATTCACCTCTAATTATACTGACAACAGGGACTATCACACCGAGATGAATGGCCATATATTTAGAGAGTGGATTGAAAATACTCTTCTTCCAATTCTAGACAGACCATCCTGTCTGGTAATGGACAACGCGTCGTACCACAACGCTGTGGCAGAAGAAGACAAAATTCCTACATCTACCAGTACAAAAGATGTTATAAAGATTTGGCTAAGAAAGGAAGGAATTCCATTTAACGAGGGATTTTTGAAACCTGAATTACTGTCACTTGTTAAGAAATCGCAAAAGACCAAAGTATTCCAAATAGACAAAATCATTCAACAGCATGGTCATACGTGCTTGAGACTGCCCCCTTATCATCCACAATTAAACCCCATTGAACTCGTTTGGGCAAAAATTAAAGGGCAGGTGGCAGCTGAGAATACAAGTTTTAAACTATGCGATATAAAAGGACTGACATATGCTGCTCTATCACAGATTGACAAAGATTTTTGGTGCAAATGTGAAGATCATGTCTTAAAAGAAGAAAATGACTATTGGAAAAAGATGGACTATCGTTCGTTCAGCCCAGATTAGTAATCAATATGTTAGACTCCTCTGATTCAGAATAAATGAAATAATAATGGACGTTTTTATATGTCCGCATGATCAATCTTTAGCTAAAGTTGATAACGTTTTGAAAATGTAAAGATTCTTGATATGTGTACTGCAGACATGCAAAGAAACTAAATCACTTTCATATGTCTTGTTTACGTAAAATAATGAAAGTCACATGGAAAGACATAAAACGAACAATGTAGCTCTTTACAGTGAAGAGGATCCCGTGCTTACTTCGGACTCTTTAGTCACATGCGTACCCATAAACAATAACTTTGCTTGATATGTCATGCTCGTTATCGCTCGCAACGGATAATTAATTTTTTAAAATGTATTCTTTGTTGTATATTGTTTAAATAGTTTTCATTAATGGAACTGTTTATACGCTGATTTGTTTTAGACCGTCTGTAAAGGCTATAACATTGACATTCTCATAGTATTTTAAAGAAAGTAAACAATAGAAAGTAAACAGTTGATAAACGCCTCCAACTTTCAAGTTGTGTAGAGACGCCTATGCCGAGAAGCTGATTTCCATTAATGTACGGTAAATTATTTTCTCCAGGAGCAAAAGATCCGTAAATTCACTGAGATCAAAGGAAAGTACTGCTTCATGATGAAGCATACTTCCTACATCATTAAATTTTGTGAAATCGGTGGGACCTTGGAAAAACAAGACCAGATGCAAAAAATCAAGTTTGTAAGTGCAGGGAAAGAGGAGATATTTCATGTTAATCGTAAATATTTAGATTTGAAACGACCAATACCACCATTATCTACTGCTAATTTACACATTCTGTATCAGGTCTACGTTTCATTAACAAAATCGTTTTTACGATAGCGGCTTGTTAAACCTCTGATCAACGGTTCTATACCAAGCCGGAGAAAAATAATTCCACCATCTTGGATACAACCGGAAACTCCGGAATATGGTGTTAGTGACCATCAATTTTACAGACCTTCAGCGCATGGTTTTTGGGATAATGTGGTCGGTATTACGCTCGTGCCGTTTTACTTTCCCAGAAAAAAATCCGGTACCCATTAAAGGCTGGGTGAACCAGAAGCCGTCGGTTGGGATCGAACTCTACTTCTTGTCCTTTGTAGTCCAGTAAAGAAGAAGAAGATATTATATATATGACCAGATATCAGAGAATGTCGTATTTGAGTGTCTAATGTACTATGGGGATTGTGCACAGTACTGGAGTACTCTCCCCTCTGTGTGATCAGACAAGAGAGTGCACCAAGTATCGGAGCCAAGTGCTCTCCTAGAGCCCGGTGACAGTGGCTCTATATGCAAGAACAAGAAATAAAAAATAAATGGAATTCTCTGTCAAGAATTTTAACTGTGACTGGACATTGGAATGGTAGCAACGTAGAGAAACGCATGCATCTTATTCTATGCGTGTGTTAGTGACCATACATTTTACAGACACTCGGAACATGATTTTTGGGATAATGTGGTCGGTATTACGCCCGTGTCGCTTTACTTTCCCAGAAAAAAATTCGGTACCCATTTAAGGCTGGGTGAGCAGGAAGCCGTTGGTTGAGATCGTACCCTACCTCTTGTCCTTTGTAGTCCAGTTCACTAACCACTGAGCTATTGCGGCTCCCTACTTTCACTAGTGAGACAGTTAACAAATACACAATGAAGAACAAAGTCTCTAACTAAATATACAGAAAACAAAAATAATTTCTACTGACAAAGCAAAAAGCGAACCCAAAATCATCATCAACAAGGAAAACCCCGCATTTGTAACAAACTATAATGTCTGGGATTTGTAGCATCTGATCAGAATCTCAAACATAAGCTGGAAAGAATAGAGACATGACTGCTGTGTGTGTGAAATAGAAGAAATAACTACGGTGTGTGTGTGTGTGTGAATTAGAAGAAATAACTACGGTGTGTGTGTGTGAATTAGAAGAAATAACTACGGTGTGTGTGTGTGTGAAATAGAAGAAATAACTACGGTGTGTGTGTGTGTGAAATAGAAGAAATAAGTACGGTGTGTGTGTGTGAACTAGAAGAAATAACTACGGTGTGTGTGTGTGTGTGAAATAGAAGAAATAACTACGGTGTGTGTGTGTGAATTAGAAGAAATAACTACGGTGTGTGTGTGTGTGAAATAGAAGAAATAACTACAGTGTGTGTGTGTGAATTAGAAGAAATAACTACGGTGTGTGTGTGTGAACTAGAAGAAATAACTACAGTGTGTGTGTGTGAACTAGAAGAAATAACTACGGTGTGTGTGTGTGTGTGAATTAGAAGAAATAACTACAGTGTGTGTGTGTGTGTGTGAACTAGAAGAAATAACTACGGTGTGTGTGTGTGAACTAGAAGAAATAACTACGGTGTGTGTGTGTGAACTAGAAGAAATAACTACGGTGTGTGTGTGTGAATTAGAAGAAATAACTACGGTGTGTGTGTGTGTGAACTAGAAGAAATAAGTACAGTGTATGTGTGAACTAGAAGAAATAACTACGGTGTGTGTGTGTGTGAACTAGAAGAAATAAGTACAGTGTATGTGTGAACTAGAAGAAATAAGTACAGTGTATGTGTGAACTAGAAGAAATAAGTACAGTGTATGTGTGAACTAGAAGAAATAAGTACAGTGTGTGTGTGTGAACTAGAAGAAATAACTACGGTGTGTGTGTGTGAATTAGAAGAAATAACTACGGTGTGTGTGTGTGTGAACTAGAAGAAATAAGTACAGTGTATGTGTGAACTAGAAGAAATAAGTACAGTGTATGTGTGAACTAGAAGAAATAACTACGGTGTGTGTGTGTGTGAACTAGAAGAAATAAGTACAGTGTATGTGTGAACTAGAAGAAATAAGTACAGTGTATGTGTGAACTAGAAGAAATAAGTACAGTGTATGTGTGAACTAGAAGAAATAAGTACAGTGTATGTGTGAACTAGAAGAAATAAGTACAGTGTATGTGTGTGAACTAGAAGAAATAAGTACAGTGTGTGTGTGTGAACTAGAAGAAATAACTACGGTGTGTGTGTGTGAACTAGAAGAAATAACTACGGTGTGTGTGTGTGTGTGTGTGAACTAGAAGAAATAAGTACAGTGTGTGTGTGTGAATTAGAAGAAATAAGTACAGTGTGTGTGTGAACTAGAAGAAATAAGTACAGTGTGTGTGTGTGAACTAGAAGAAATAACTACGGTGTGTGTGTGTGAACTAGAAGAAATAACTACAGTGTGTGTGTGTGTGTGTGAACTAGAAGAAATAAGTACAGTGTGTGTGTGTGAATTAGAAGAAATAAGTACAGTGTGTGTGTGTGAACTAGAAGAAATAAGTACAGTGTGTGTGTGTGAATTAGAAGAAATAAGTACAGTGTGTGTGTGTGAACTAGAAGAAATAAGTACAGTGTGTGTGTGTGAATTAGAAGAAATAAGTACAGTGTATGTGTGAACTAGAAGAAATAAGTACAGTGTATGTGTGAACTAGAAGAAATAAGTACAGTGTATGTGTGTGAACTAGAAGAAATAACTACGGTGTGTGTGTGTGAACTAGAAGAAATAACTACAGTGTGTGTGTGTGTGTGTGAACTAGAAGAAATAAGTACAGTGTGTGTGTGTGAACTAGAAGAAATAACTACGGTGTGTGTGTGTGAACTAGAAGAAATAACTACAGTGTGTGTGTGTGTGTGTGAACTAGAAGAAATAACTACAGTGTGTGTGTGTGTGTGAACTAGAAGAAATAACTACAGTGTGTGCGTGTGTGTGTGAACTAGAAGAAATAACTACGGTGTGTGTGTGTGAACTAGAAGAAATAACTACAGTGTGTGCGTGTGAACTAGAAGAAATAACTGCAGTGTGTGTGTGTGAACTAGAAGAAATAACTACAGTGTGTGTGTGTGAACTAGAAGAAATAACTACGGTGTGTGTGTGTGAACTAGAAGAAATAACTACAGTGTGTGCGTGTGAACTAGAAGAAATAACTACAGTGTGTGCGTGTGAACTAGAAGAAATAACTACGGTGTGTGTGTGTGAACTAGAAGAAATAACTACGGTGTGTGTGTGTGAACTAGAAGAAATAACTACAGTGTGTGTGTGTGTGTGTGTGTGTGTGTGTGAACTAGAAGAAATAACTACAGTGTGTGTGTGTGTGTGAACTAGAAGAAATAACTACGGTGTGTGTGTGTGTGAACTAGAAGAAATAACTACAGTGTGTGTGTGTGAACTAGAAGAAATAACTACGGTGTGTGTGTGTGAACTAGAAGAAATAACTACGGTGTGTGTGTGTGTGTGTGAACTAGAAGAAATAACTACAGTGTGTGTGTGTGTGTGAACTAGAAGAAATAACTACAGTGTGTGTGTGTGTGTGTGTGAACTAGAAGAAATAACTACGGTGTGTGTGTGTGTGAACTAGAAGAAATAACTACAGTGTGTGTGTGTGAACTAGAAGAAATAACTACGGTGTGTGTGTGTGTGAACTATTGGTCGTTTCAAAATATTTTGAAGGTGTTTAAAATTCCATATCTCTGCAACCAATTGATTGATAATGCTGAAATTTTGCAAATGGTCTTGTGATTTTTTGGTCCCAAGAAGTACATTCATTTCCTCACCAACAAACGTATAGTTTTAAATATTCTTTATTTGAAGTATACAAATTTAAGGCATTTTGGTCAAACCATATATTTGGAGGAATTACCGCTTGATATGAGTGAGCACCCACGGACTTGCCATCTTGAACGTAATGCGCGCCAATTTCCCTGTTTTAAGCACTAAAAAACACATAAAACGCGTCATAGTTATAATTTTATATCCGGTGCATCCCATTTCCTGTCGTTTTGTTGTGATTTATGTGCAACGGCGTATCCTAATTATTGGGTAATTTCGTTAAATTTGTGATCTGTTAGTCAATGGGTATAAAAGTAAAGTTCCTTACATTGCAATCAGTGGCAATAAAGGTGTATAAATATTTTTGCATAGAAGCTAAGCGTGGAAAACTGTATCGAAGCATCTCAAAGCCAGAAAAGAGAACTATTCACGCATTGGGTATAAGCAAACGCTTTTTCATTTCAAACAAGTGCTTAAAGCTAACGGAGTGTCCAGTTCAATCAAGACTAGGACGCTAGGAAGAAAGAAGTAGCAGATAGTTTTGACAAGGAAGTGATTAGAAGAGCAATTTGTAAAATGTTCGATTCCAAAGAAACTGTGACTTTAAGAAAACTGAAAATTCGACTGAGAGCAGAAAATGACATTGTTGTGTCGAAAACAACATTATGGAGAACTGTTAGAAGCATCGGTTTTACGTTTAGAAAGTACGATAGTGGTAGAAATGTCATCTGCGAGAAGCCGCACTTAGTTTCTATGAGGAGTAAATATTTACGTGAAGTACGGGAAATGCGTAACCAAGGTTATGATATTGTATTTCTAGATGAATCTTGGATAAATTCTCACCACACAAGTGCCAAGGAATGGCAGTTATCAGATGGAAGTATTAAAAGATGTGTACCCACTGGAAAAGGACAGCGTATTATAATGGCACATGCAGGCAGCCGAAAAGAAGGGTTGGTGAAAAATGCAGAACTTATATTCACCTCTAATTATACTGACAACAGGGACTATCACACCGAGATGAATGGCCATATATTTAGAGAGTGGATTGAAAATACTCTTCTTCCAATTCTAGACAGACCATCCTGTCTGGTAATGGACAACGCGTCGTACCACAACGCTGTGGCAGAAGAAGACAAAATTCCTACATCTACCAGTACAAAAGATGTTATAAAGATTTGGCTAAGAAAGGAAGGAATTCCATTTAACGAGGGATTTTTGAAACCTGAATTACTGTCACTTGTTAAGAAATCGCAAAGACCAAAGTATTCCAAATAGACAAAATCATTCAACAGCATGGTCATACGTGCTTGAGACTGCCCCCTTATCATCCACAATTAAACCCATTGAACTCGTTTGGGCAAAAATTAAAGGGCAGGTGGCAGCTGAGAATACAAGTTTTAAACTATGCGATATAAAAGGACTGACATATGCTGCTCTATCACAGATTGACAAAGATTTTTGGTGCAAATGTGAAGATCATGTCTTAAAAGAAGAAAATGACTATTGGAAAAAAGATGGACTATCGTTCGTTCAGCCCAGATTAGTAATCAATATGTTAGACTCCTCTGATTCAGAATAAATGAAATAATAATGGACGTTTTTATATGTCCGCATGATCAATCTTTAGCTAAAGTTGATAACGTTTTGAAAATGTAAAGATTCTTGATATGTGTACTGCAGACATGCAAAGAAACTAAATCACTTTCATATGTCTTGTTTACGTAAAATAATGAAAGTCACATGGAAAGACATAAAACGAACAATGTAGCTCTTTACAGTGAAGAGGATCCCGTGCTTACTTCGGACTCTTTAGTCACATGCGTACCCATAAACAATAACTTTGCTTGATATGTCATGCTCGTTATCGCTCGCAACGGATAATTAATTTTTTAAAATGTATTCTTTGTTGTATATTGTTTAAATAGTTTTCATTAATGGAACTGTTTATACGCTGATTTGTTTTAGACCGTCTGTAAAGGCTATAACATTGACATTCTCATAGTATTTTAAAGAAAGTAAACAATAGAAAGTAAACAGTTGATAAACGCCTCCAACTTTCAAGTTGTGTAGAGACGCCTATGCCGAGAAGCTGATTTCCATTAATGTACGGTAAATTATTTTCTCCAGGAGCAAAAAGATCCGTAAATTCACTGAGATCAAAGGAAAGTACTGCTTCATGATGAAGCATACTTCCTACATCATTAAATTTTGTGAAATCGGTGGGACCTTGGAAAAACAAGACCAGATGCAAAAAATCAAGTTTGTAAGTGCAGGGAAAGAGGAGATATTTCATGTTAATCGTAAATATTTAGATTTGAAACGACCAATACCACCATTATCTACTGCTAATTTACACATTCTGTATCAGGTCTACGTTTCATTAACAAAATCGTTTTTACGATAGCGGCTTGTTAAACCTCTGATCAACGGTTCTATACCAAGCCGGAGAAAAATAATTCCACCATCTTGGATACAACCGGAAACTCCGGAATATGGTGTTAGTGACCATCAATTTTACAGACCTTCAGCGCATGGTTTTTGGGATAATGTGGTCGGTATTACGCTCGTGCCGTTTTACTTTCCCAGAAAAAAATCCGGTACCCATTAAAGGCTGGGTGAACCAGAAGCCGTCGGTTGGGATCGAACTCTACTTCTTGTCCTTTGTAGTCCAGTAAAGAAGAAGAAGATATTATATATATGACCAGATATCAGAGAATGTCGTATTTGAGTGTCTAATGTACTATGGGGATTGTGCACAGTACTGGAGTACTCTCCCCTCTGTGTGATCAGACAAGAGAGTGCACCAAGTATCGGAGCCAAGTGCTCTCCTAGAGCCCGGTGACAGTGGCTCTATATGCAAGAACAAGAAATAAAAAATAAATGGAATTCTCTGTCAAGAATTTTAACTGTGACTGGACATTGGAATGGTAGCAACGTAGAGAAACGCATGCATCTTATTCTATGCGTGTGTTAGTGACCATACATTTTACAGACCCTCGGAACATGATTTTTGGGATAATGTGGTCGGTATTACGCCCGTGTCGCTTTACTTTCCCAGAAAAAAATTCGGTACCCATTTAAGGCTGGGTGAGCAGGAAGCCGTTGGTTGAGATCGTACCCTACCTCTTGTCCTTTGTAGTCCAGTTCACTAACCACTGAGCTATTGCGGCTCCCTACTTTCACTAGTGAGACAGTTAACAAATACACAATGAAGAACAAAGTCTCTAACTAAATATACAGAAAACAAAAATAATTTCTACTGACAAAGCAAAAAGCGAACCCAAAATCATCATCAACAAGGAAAACCCCGCATTTGTAACAAACTATAAATGTCTGGGATTTGTAGCATCTGATCAGAATCTCAAACATAAGCTGGAAAGAATAGAGACATGACTGCTGTGTGTGTGAAATAGAAGAAATAACTACGGTGTGTGTGTGTGTGTGAATTAGAAGAAATAACTACGGTGTGTGTGTGTGAATTAGAAGAAATAACTACGGTGTGTGTGTGTGTGAAATAGAAGAAATAACTACGGTGTGTGTGTGTGTGAAATAGAAGAAATAAGTACGGTGTGTGTGTGTGAACTAGAAGAAATAACTACGGTGTGTGTGTGTGTGTGAAATAGAAGAAATAACTACGGTGTGTGTGTGTGAATTAGAAGAAATAACTACGGTGTGTGTGTGTGTGAAATAGAAGAAATAACTACAGTGTGTGTGTGTGAATTAGAAGAAATAACTACGGTGTGTGTGTGTGAACTAGAAGAAATAACTACAGTGTGTGTGTGTGAACTAGAAGAAATAACTACGGTGTGTGTGTGTGTGTGAATTAGAAGAAATAACTACAGTGTGTGTGTGTGTGTGTGTGAACTAGAAGAAATAACTACGGTGTGTGTGTGTGTGAACTAGAAGAAATAACTACGGTGTGTGTGTGTGAACTAGAAGAAATAACTACGGTGTGTGTGTGTGAATTAGAAGAAATAACTACGGTGTGTGTGTGTGTGAACTAGAAGAAATAAGTACAGTGTATGTGTGAACTAGAAGAAATAACTACGGTGTGTGTGTGTGTGAACTAGAAGAAATAAGTACAGTGTATGTGTGAACTAGAAGAAATAAGTACAGTGTATGTGTGAACTAGAAGAAATAAGTACAGTGTATGTGTGAACTAGAAGAAATAAGTACAGTGTGTGTGTGTGAACTAGAAGAAATAACTACGGTGTGTGTGTGTGAATTAGAAGAAATAACTACGGTGTGTGTGTGTGTGAACTAGAAGAAATAAGTACAGTGTATGTGTGAACTAGAAGAAATAAGTACAGTGTATGTGTGAACTAGAAGAAATAACTACGGTGTGTGTGTGTGTGTGAACTAGAAGAAATAAGTACAGTGTATGTGTGAACTAGAAGAAATAAGTACAGTGTATGTGTGAACTAGAAGAAATAAGTACAGTGTATGTGTGAACTAGAAGAAATAAGTACAGTGTATGTGTGAACTAGAAGAAATAAGTACAGTGTATGTGTGTGAACTAGAAGAAATAAGTACAGTGTGTGTGTGTGAACTAGAAGAAATAACTACGGTGTGTGTGTGTGAACTAGAAGAAATAACTACGGTGTGTGTGTGTGTGTGTGAACTAGAAGAAATAAGTACAGTGTGTGTGTGTGAATTAGAAGAAATAAGTACAGTGTGTGTGTGAACTAGAAGAAATAAGTACAGTGTGTGTGTGTGAACTAGAAGAAATAACTACGGTGTGTGTGTGTGAACTAGAAGAAATAACTACAGTGTGTGTGTGTGTGTGTGAACTAGAAGAAATAAGTACAGTGTGTGTGTGTGAATTAGAAGAAATAAGTACAGTGTGTGTGTGTGAACTAGAAGAAATAAGTACAGTGTGTGTGTGTGAATTAGAAGAAATAAGTACAGTGTGTGTGTGTGAACTAGAAGAAATAAGTACAGTGTGTGTGTGTGAATTAGAAGAAATAAGTACAGTGTATGTGTGAACTAGAAGAAATAAGTACAGTGTATGTGTGAACTAGAAGAAATAAGTACAGTGTATGTGTGTGAACTAGAAGAAATAACTACGGTGTGTGTGTGTGAACTAGAAGAAATAACTACAGTGTGTGTGTGTGTGTGTGAACTAGAAGAAATAAGTACAGTGTGTGTGTGTGAACTAGAAGAAATAACTACGGTGTGTGTGTGTGAACTAGAAGAAATAACTACAGTGTGTGTGTGTGTGTGTGTGAACTAGAAGAAATAACTACAGTGTGTGTGTGTGTGTGTGAACTAGAAGAAATAACTACAGTGTGTGCGTGTGTGTGTGAACTAGAAGAAATAACTACGGTGTGTGTGTGTGAACTAGAAGAAATAACTACAGTGTGTGCGTGTGAACTAGAAGAAATAACTGCAGTGTGTGTGTGTGAACTAGAAGAAATAACTACAGTGTGTGTGTGTGAACTAGAAGAAATAACTACGGTGTGTGTGTGTGAACTAGAAGAAATAACTACAGTGTGTGCGTGTGAACTAGAAGAAATAACTACAGTGTGTGCGTGTGAACTAGAAGAAATAACTACGGTGTGTGTGTGTGAACTAGAAGAAATAACTACGGTGTGTGTGTGTGAACTAGAAGAAATAACTACAGTGTGTGTGTGTGTGTGTGAACTAGAAGAAATAACTACAGTGTGTGTGTGTGTGTGTGTGAACTAGAAGAAATAACTACGGTGTGTGTGTGTGTGAACTAGAAGAAATAACTACAGTGTGTGTGTGTGAACTAGAAGAAATAACTACGGTGTGTGTGTGTGAACTAGAAGAAATAACTACGGTGTGTGTGTGTGTGTGTGTGAACTAGAAGAAATAACTACAGTGTGTGTGTGTGTGTGAACTAGAAGAAATAACTACAGTGTGTGTGTGTGTGTGTGTGTGAACTAGAAGAAATAACTACGGTGTGTGTGTGTGTGAACTAGAAGAAATAACTACAGTGTGTGTGTGTGAACTAGAAGAAATAACTACGGTGTGTGTGTGTGTGAACTATTGGTCGTTTCAAAATATTTTGAAGGTGTTTAAAATTCCATATCTCTGCAACCAATTGATTGATAATGCTGAAATTTTGCAAATGGTCTTGTGATTTTTTGGTCCCAAGAAGTACATTCATTTCCTCACCAACAAACGTATAGTTTTAAATATTCTTTATTTGAAGTATACAAATTTAAGGCATTTTGGTCAAACCATATATTTGGAGGAATTACCGCTTCATATGAGTGAGCACCCACGGACTTGCCATCTTGAACGTAATGCGCGCCAATTTCCCTGTTTTAAGCACTAAAAAGCACATAAAACGCGTCATAGTTATAATTTTATATCCGGTGCATCCCATTTCCTGTCGTTTTGTTGTGATTTATGTGCAACGGCGTATCCTAATTATTGGGTAATTTCGTTAAATTTGTGATCTGTTAGTCAATGGGTATAAAAGTAAAGTTCCTTACATTGCAATCAGTGGCAATAAAGGTGTATAAATATTTTTGCATAGAAGCTAAGCGTGGAAAACTGTATCGAAGCATCTCAAAGCCAGAAAAGAGAACTATTCACGCATTGGGTATAAGCAAACGCTTTTTCATTTCAAACAAGTGCTTAAAGCTAACGGAGTGTCCAGTTCAATCAAGACTAGGACGCTAGGAAGAAAGAAAGTAGTAGATAGTTTTGACAAGGAAGTGATTAGAAGAGCAATTTGTAAAATGTTCGATTCCAAAGAAACTGTGACCTTAAGAAAACTGAAAATTCGACTGAGAGCAGAAAATGACATTGTTGTGTCGAAAACAACATTATGGAGAACTGTTAGAAGCATCGGTTTTACGTTTAGAAAGTACGATAGTGGTAGAAATGTCATCTGCGAGAAGCCGCACTTAGTTTCTATGAGGAGTAAATATTTACGTGAAGTACGGGAAATGCGTAACCAAGGTTATGATATTGTATTTCTAGATGAATCTTGGATAAATTCTCACCACACAAGTGCCAAGGAATGGCAGTTATCAGATGGAAGTATTAAAAGATGTGTACCCACTGGAAAAGGACAGCGTATTATAATGGCACATGCAGGCAGCCGAAAAGAAGGGTTGGTGAAAAATGCAGAACTTATATTCACCTCTAATTATACTGACAACAGGGACTATCACACCGAGGTGAATGGCCATATATTTAGAGAGTGGATTGAAAATACTCTTCTTCCAATTCTAGACAGACCATCCTGTCTGGTAATGGACAACGCGTCGTACCACAACGCTGTGGCAGAAGAAGACAAAATTCCTACATCTACCAGTACAAAAGATGTTATAAAGATTTGGCTAAGAAAGGAAGGAATTCCATTTAACGAGGGATTTTTGAAACCTGAATTACTGTCACTTGTTAAGAAATCGCAAAAGACCAAAGTATTCCAAATAGACAAAATCATTCAACAGCATGGTCATACGTGCTTGAGACTGCCCCCTTATCATCCACAATTAAACCCCATTGAACTCGTTTGGGCGAAAATTAAAGGGCAGGTGGCAGCTGAGAATACAAGTTTTAAACTATGCGATATAAAAGGACTGACATATGCTGCTCTATCACAGATTGACAAAGATTTTTGGTGCAAATGTGAAGATCATGTCTTAAAAGAAGAAAATGACTATTGGAAAAAAGATGGACTATCGTTCGTTCAGCCCAGATTAGTAATCAATATGTTAGACTCCTCTGATTCAGAATAAATGAAATAATAATGGACGTTTTTATATGTCCGCATGATCAATCTTTAGCTAAAGTTGATAACGTTTTGAAAATGTAAAGATTCTTGATATGTGTACTGCAGGCATGCAAAGAAACTAAATCACTTTCATATGTCTTGTTTACGTAAAATAATGAAAGTCACATGGAAAGACATAAAACGAACAATGTAGCTCTTTACAGTGAAGAGGATCCCGTGCTTACTTCGGACTCTTTAGTCACATGCGTACCCATAAACAATAACTTTGCTTGATATGTCATGCTCGTTATCGCTCGCAACGGATAATTAATTTTTTAAAATGTATTCTTTGTTGTATATTGTTTAAATAGTTTTCATTAATGGAACTGTTTATACGCTGATTTGTTTTAGACCGTCTGTAAAGGCTATAACATTGACATTCTCATAGTATTTTAAAGAAAGTAAACAATAGAAAGTAAACAGTTGATAAACGCCTCCAACTTTCAAGTTGTGTAGATACGCCTATGTCGAGAAGCTGATTTCCATTAATGTACGGTAAATTATTTTCTCCAGGAGCAAAAAGATCCGTAAATTCACTGAGATCAAAGGAAAGTACTGCTTCATGATGAAGCATACTTCCTACATCATTAAATTTTGTGAAATCGGTGGGACCTTGGAAAAACAAGGCCAGATGCAAAAAATCAAGTTTGTAAGTGCAGGGAAAGAGGAGATATTTCATGTTAATCGTGAACATTTAGATTTGAAACGACCAATAGAAGAAATAACTACGGTGTGTGTGTGTGTGAACTAGAAGAAATAACTACAGTGTGTGTGTGTGTGAACTAGAAGAAATAACTACGGTGTGTGTGTGTGAACTAGAAGAAATAACTACAGTGTGTGTGTGTGAAAGACGATACCGAGAAGAATTACTGACATTCCAGCATCGTCATATACAAGAAAGTTAATACAAGTTAAATTATATAATCATGACAAGCAAAAAATATGGACTAAATATGAATATCAAAAAGACTAAAACTGTGATCATAAAGGAAATACTCAAAACCCACAAGTGGATATCAAAATGGAAGGAATAGACCTGGAGACAGTTCAGAACTACAACTACCTTGGATATACTATAACCAGTGATGGAAAATGTAAAATTGAAATAAACAAAAGAATAGAAATGGCAAAAAGTAATTTTAATGTCATAAAGAACATACTAACACCAAAACAAATAACATCATCATCATCAAGTACTGGGCCTGCTGGCGTAGGTGATCATGTGTCTCCACAACTTTCGATCTCGACAGTTATTTATCATTTCTTTTGTTGACCTTCTGCCAAGGCATTCTCTTAAGCTGTAAGGTATCTTTTCTCTTTGCTTCCCTCTATCTCTTCGTCCCTCAATTTTTCCAGTTGTTACAATATATTCCAGCTGTTCTCTTCTCATTACATGGCCAAAAAATGATGATTGTTTCTTCCTAATATTGGAAATTAGCTCTCTTTTTGCTTTGACCTCTTTCAGAACATTTTCATTACTTTTCTTAGCTGTCCATGGTATCTCAACATTCTTCTGTAAAACCACATTTCTACAGAACTCCAGTGATTTTCTTGTCTGTTATTTTGCTTACAATAGCTTGATGACTATCGGGTATCACCTGTAGCACATGGTGTCCCCTACCGAACGAGGTTTTCCATTTGAATCCCCTCGGGATTCGGTCAGATCCGGTAATTTTACCTGCTGCTGTATGCAGTAAACAGTACAACCTGTGCCTGCCTTGCAGGTAAGCTCGGGAGAGTAAAAGGCTAAGGGTGGGTACCCCGAAGTAAAACAACACCACTGCCTTGTGGGTGAGACTTTTTAGTCAAAGGCTAGCGGAGCCAACCGTAAACAAACCGACGGAAGGCAACAGAAAACCACCGTCGTAACTTCTTTGTACATTCAAACAAATAACACCAGGCTAAAACTAAGAATAGCAACATGTTATGTCTTCTCAACATTCCTTTATGGTGCAGAAACATGGACATTAGACAAGAAAACAGAACAGAGAATGGAAGCCTTTTGAAATGTGGATATATAGAAAAATAGGTAGAATTGGATGAAAGGAAAAGAAAACAAACGATGAAGTCTTAAAACAACTAAAAATGAAAAAAGAACTTCTAAACACAATTCAAACAAGACAAATGCGAATTTTGGGGCCATGTTAAAAGACACAACAGCCTACTAAAAGTAATATTGGAAGGGAAAATACAAGGTAAAAGAGGCAGAGGGAGACCAAGACTAACATGGATGAGTAACATCAAAATATGGACAAACCAGCCTATGACAACTTGCACCGTCAAAGCAGGAGACAGAGCAGAATGGCTCTCCATGGTAGCCAACCTTCGTTGCGGAGATGGCACTCGATGATGATGATGATGGATATGTACTCGTTTAAGCTAGTTAAGTTGACATGTGATGATTATAACGAAGAACATTTAAGAATTTGACGCGAAAATATAAAAAAAAACACCATAAAAACAATTTTTTTTTATAACGTAAGAAACAAACTGATATTTTAATTTGGCCTAAATTATGTAAGAAATCTGCCAGCGCCTACGCCAAATTATATAGCGACCTATTTGTTGACGTCACAAACTCCAGAAAAACATACCGGTTTGGAGTTCGCTAACCCTGCTTACGTGCTGGCCGGTGTGTCTGGGATAGTGGTCGTACACAAGTCCCGCTTGTTCTGGGCTCCCAACCAGGTCTAACTCTTAGGCTTGCTTATTTCCCGTGGTGATAACATCGACGACAACCTACAGATGAATTGATAACTCAATAAGCAGGCAAATCTTTATGCACCTCTTTGAATTGCTGTAACAACTTCCGTTTATCTGCCTGGGGTTTTTTTTTTTAGTTATCGTCTATTTGTTTTTATTTGCAAAGCCTGGCGGTTTTCGTTTAGTCTTATCATCAAAGAGTTTTGTCCCTTTTGCTGCTGACGATCCACCCATTTCATGGTATATGGTAAAGGTTTCACATAGCAAATGTGTCGTTAGGCAAGGACGGACGGTGGGTTCAAACCTTGAGTATGACGTGAAAGCGCGGTGGCAAATTCTGCTGACAAGATCGACTACCGTGCAGCCCTTACCTGAGACATAGGCGACGATACCAAACGACTTTTATCGAATAGAGAGTGCAGTCACTTCCTTACTCCTGTTTCCTCGAAAAGACACATTTAAAACACACATTTAAAATACACATTTAAAACAAGGCAACTGAAACGGTTTAAGCGACTACGTTAGTCTCTGCAAAAACAGTGCCACGAGCAGCCATTTTGATCTTGCGTTGTCGATTGACGGCTGTTAGCAAGGTCAAACTCCAGTGCGAGCCAAGTCGGTAGCATGGGCGACAATTTGAAAAGAAATCACCGAAAAGAGAGTGTCCACAGTCACTTCCAGCACCAATTTACTCGAATAAATAGGGAAAAAATACAAGCATAGGAACCAGTGACAAAACCACACAAACTGGTTTAGTTTGGCACTCTATAAATGGGCCTGCGAACATCTCACGGAAGTCTCGCTACAGCTGTCCATGTCACGTGAAGAGAGAGAGAGATAACAGATGAATGGTGAGAGATAACAGATGAAGGGAGAGAGATAACAGATGAAGGGAGAAATAACAGATGAAGGGAAAGAGATAACAGATGATGGGTGAGAGATAACAGATGAAGGGAGAAATAACAGATGAAGGGTGAGAGATAACAGATGAAGGATGAGAGATAACAGATGAAGGGTGAGATAACAGTTAAAGGGAGAGAGATAACAGATGAAGGGTGAGAGATAACAGTTAAAGGGAGAGAGATAACAGATGAAGGGTGAGAGATAACAGATGAAGGGAGAGAGATAACAGATGAAGGGAGAGAGATAACAGATGAAGGGAGAGAGATAACAGATGAAGGGAGAGAGATAAATGATAACCTGTAAACACACGGCAACTAACAGACAAAAGTTATGCAGAAATAAAATGGGTCAGTTTGGGGTGAGCCTCGCAGGCTAGTGGAAGCCGCTATGGCTCAGTGGTTAGTAAACTGAACCACTAAGAACAATAAGTCGGGTTCGATCCTAGTCGACATCTTCCAGGTTCACCCAGCCTCAAATGGGTACTGGATTTTTCTGGGAAAGAAAAGCTGCATGGGCATATTGCTGACCACACTACCCTAAAATATTAAGTGCCGAGTGTCCATTAAAAAATATGGGCCCTAACAATATATTCTCTAGACGCCACATGCCAGGTCTCTTCTCATGTGGTCTTCTCAAAACAACAGCAACCCACTAGCGGCCGATAGGTCTACAACAGCCGATGATCTAGCCCGGCCTACAGGTCTACAACAGCCGATGATCTAGCCCGGCCTACAGGTCTACAACAGCCGATGATCTAGCCCGGCCTACAGGTCTACAGCAGCCGACGATCTAGCCCGGCCTACAGGTCTACAGCAGCCGACGATCTAGCCCGGCCTATAGGTCTACAACAGCCGACGATCTTGCCCGGCCTACAGGTCTACAAAAGCCGACGATCTAGCCCGGCCTATAGACCTATAACAGCCGATTTTGCGTGAATTTCAAATTTTTTTTTCATATTTTCCACACCGCCAGCCGTGTTCTCAGATGTCCCACGCCATATAGGCAGACATTCTTCGACTTCAGATACATTCTCATTCTCACGAATTGTAACGGTTTTTGGTGCATTTTTTGTTCTATTAATGTTGTCCAGGTAGCGGTCATTTTGTTCTCCTTCTTCTCAATGTCCAACTGACAAGTGCACAGTATGGAACCTTCTGTTTTGTGTTTGTTTAACGTCTTTATCCGAGAGGACTAGGCATCAGATCTCACTATAGGAGAGGACTAGACATCAGATCTCACTATACAGAGAGGACTAGACATCAGATCTCACTATAGGAGAGGACTAGAAATCAGATCTCACTATCCAGAGAGGACTAGACCTCAGATCTCACTATAGGAGAGGACTAGAAATCAGATCTCACTATCCAGAGAGGACTAGACATCAGATCTCACTATCCAGAGAGGACTAGACAACAGCTCTCACCATGGGAGAGGACTAGACAGAGATCTCACTATAGGAGAGGACTAGAAATCAGATTTCACTATATGAGAGGACTAGACAACAGATCTCACTATAGGAGAGGTCTAGAAATCAGATCTCACTATAGGAGAGGACTAGACATCAGATCTCACTATCCAGAGAGGACTAGACATCAGATCTCACTATCCAGAGAGGACTAGACATCAGATCTCACTATCCAGAGAGGACTAGACATCAGATCTCACTATCCAGAGGGGACTAGACAACAGCTCTCACTATCCAGAGAGGACTAGACATCAGATCTCACTATAGGAGAGGACTAGACAACAGCTCTCACTATGGGAGAGGACTAGACAACAGATCTCACTATAGGAGAGGACTAGAAATCAGATTTCACTATATGAGAGGACTAGACAATAGATCTCACTAAAGGAGAGGTCTAGAAATCAGATCTCACTATAGGAGAGGACTAGACATCAGATCTCACTATCCAGAGAGGACTAGACATCAGATCTCACTATCCAAAGAGGACTAGACCTCGGATCTCACTATAGGAGAGGACTAGAAATCAGATCTCACTATCCAGAGAGGACTAGACATCAGATCTCACTATCCAGAGAGGACTAGACCTCAGATCTCACTATCTAGAGAGGACTAGACATCAGATCTCACTATCCAGAGAGAACTAGACATCAGATCTCACTATCCAGAGAGAACTAGACATCAGATCCCACTATCTAGAGAGGGCTAGACATCAGATCTTACTATCTAGAGAGGGCTAGACATCAGATCTCACTATCTAGAGAGGATTAGACATCAGATCTCACTATCCAGAGAGAACTAGACATCAGATCTCACTATCCAGAGAGAACTAGACATCAGATCTCACTATCTAGAGAGGATTAGACATCAGATCTTACTATCTAGAGAGGGCTAGACATCAGATCTTACTATCTAGAGAGGGCTAGACATCAGATCTCACTATCTAGAGAGGACTAGACATCAGATCTCATTATCTAGAGAGGGCTAGACATCAGATCTCACTATCTAGAGAGGACTAGACATTAGATCTCACTATCCAGAGAGTACTAATCATCATATCTCACTATCCAGAGAGAACTAGACATCAGATCTCACTATCTAGAGAGAAATAGACATAAGATCTCACTATCCAGAGACCAGGGGAGGCTAGATCTACGAAGACACCAAGGATTCGATTTTTTAAAAAATCTCCGTCCCCTTTTGATGGGAATCGAACCGGCGACCTTTTTGTCCAACACCGACGTGTTATCTCTAGACCACCCAGCCTCGACGCTTAGTTCGAATAAATATATTGTGAGCGTTTAATGTGGAGAATATATAGCCGGGAATAAATAAATAAATGTATTTATTTATTTAGCCTGGCACCGACTAGGGACGCAAAGATTCCTGCAACACTCAGTCCATAGTGGAAATATACAAAATGACAAGTCCTCTCTGTTAACCGTTTCGTGGGCTGGTCTAGTATTTATTGACTGTGACTATCTTGTTTACATCTTCGTGACAGTTCTATTTCCCTAGTCATTAAGATAGCAACACACACATGGCTGGTCTAGTGTTGACGTCAATGTCGACTTTTCTCCTTGTAATGTTATATGGGTTGATACGGCAAGTGTTGGTCGTTTCTTGATCGTTTCTTCTTCCCTTGGTCGTTTCTTGTGTTACGATCTCAAGCATTACCATCCGAGTTGTATAAAAGGATATTTGTTTTCCGCCATGATTCTGTGCTATAATCTCTGTGATCTATAATCTTTGGCATATAATCTGTGATATACAATCTGTTATCTATAAACTCATTAATCTATACTCTTTAGCGGAAAATGTATGTGATCTATGATCTTGAATCTATGCTCTGATAAAATGTGATATAATCTTTGGCACATAATCTTTGTGATCTGTGGGCTTTTATCTATAACATATGTGGTTTATTATCTATAATTTATGTGATACATTATCTTTGACCTGTAATATTTGAGCCCCCGCACATTATCGTGAGTCCCACGATATACACCATGTATGGTAATGTGTGTCATACATATAGTTCCATTTGTTTTTTTTTATAATTGAGTTATTTGCGGGTCATCATCATTGAGTTATTTGCGGGTATTCATCATTGAGTTATTTGCGGGTCATCATCATTGCACTCCGAACATGTCCATAGGTGCTCAGATCCCCTCCTCAGCAAGTCTCGAAGTGTGTCCAGCGACTGACGACTCCAGTTCTGTGTTGGCTGTTAAGTCTTCTTACACGCCCACTAAGTTTCTTGTTTCTGGCTATGCCCATCTTAACTCCCATCTTTTTCATCCCAAGGAGTGACGTGGACTCATGGTTATCGAAGTCCTGTGTCCTTCCCGTTTCCCGTAGGGCATTGTTGATGTCAACCCGACCCATTCTTCAACGACAGCACACCTAGCCAACCTGTCCGCTCTTTGATTTCCCCATACCCCCGCATGTCATGGAGTATAGACAGAGGTGACCTAACGTATTTTTGACTTCTTTAATAACTCTACCCATTGCATGCGTACCACCTTATTTGTTCTTATGACGCTCATCGAATCACTCAGCATACAGGCGTGGGTGTAGTCTTATAACTAACCACATTAATGCCCTGGTCAGTGCCATCACCTCCATTGTCATGCTACTCGTGGTCATGACGTATGCACCACTGTCTTCCTTGGCTATTCTGCCTGCCAAGCGTGCTGTAAATTCCCATTCACTCCTTTGGTGTCGTCTTACAGATCCGTCTGTATAGATGACTGCATCTTTCTCATCGGTGTTATCGCAGATGAGACAGTTGACCTCGGCATTAACCACGACCGGGTTCTGTTCCCTACTTTTCCTGTCGAGTGTGACAATACACGAGAAAGTCCCCTTGAGTGACGTAGGCACCGGTATCCACTCCTCACCAACGCTGATATTGGTAAGCCCACAGACCTGTTTGATGACATCTTCTGCTCGGCCCACCCATGATTTGTCTCATTTTAGCCTGACTCCTTTCCCTATGTTGAGCTTATGATGCAATGGATGCTCCTTATCTGCACTTATCTTCAGGTATGCTGGTGCCCTCCAGATCTTGATCCTGTCATCCATGGTTGGAAAGTCAAGAAGATACCTCATTGCTACACAGGGAGTGTCCATCGTACACCTCAAGATAATGGCTTTATTCTGTATTTTCTCCAGCTTGTCAATTTGGGTCGTACTGACAGTAAGAACTGCTAGGGCATACTCGATTGGTGCGAGGACTAATCCCTGGAACAGAAAGGTAAGTAGCCTCTGCTCCATGTTGGCAGCTGCCATGACCTTCAAGGCGGCTAATCCTTTAAGGGATTTTGTTATCACATGGTCGACGTGATTCCGAAAACACAGGCTGCGATCTAACTTAACTCCAAGATATGTCATCAACTTTGGTTATTTGGTTATGGAAGGCCCCGGTATCACTGCAAACGAATTAAAATCCATAATTGCTCAACTGCCCGTGCCAACGTAATCATCCGAATCTATCTCCCAAACAAAGAAAGGTAACTGTAGTCCCCATCATATCAATCTCAGCACACGCCAAAAGACATAAGGCGAAACCGCGCAGAAAGTAAACACAGCCAACTGTTCCCTGTCATACGATATCATCATTCATCGAAACCAATTGGAATATCGAAACATGATCAAAACGGATGAGACACACAGCTCACGGTGTGCACATAGCACTTAACTCAGTAGCTCCTGCAACAAGCCGGACTTGGAATATGAGGAAACTGCAACAAGGAAAACTTTTCATGCATAGCCTTCAATTGTTCCCGCCGCCTATCCACCATATACCGGGAGTTCACGTCCTCTTGAAAATGATGATTGTCATATTTGTTTAAAATGTATAGCGCTTGATGATGTTAGGCCATCGTTGTTAACTCCAATTCCGAATATATAGACACACAGTTAGTCGTCAGATTATCCCCGTCGCACATCAAACAACCGACCGTAAGATTAGCGTACGGCCGGTCTATAGTCATCAACTTGTCCCTGGTCACCTCATCAGCTCCCATTCGTACCACCGGTGTATCCGTGTTTAGGATATGGTTGTTAAGGGAGAACAATGCAACTGATGCGTTATTAGGATTAACCAAGGCACTTGATACTCCACACCACAAAGAGATGCGATCGAGATCATTTTGCATTGTGGCGGCGATTTCCCTTCTGTCTCTTCCCTGTCGATATACCAGAATATCATCAGCAAAAGTCATAGTTCTTCCCCTCCCATCCAGCTGTTGTTCCGTGATCGTTATTGTCTACACGTTAAATAGAACTGGTGACAATGGTGAGCCTTGTGGCAGCCCTGGGCAAATGGATGTTGGCTCGGATGACCAACTTCCACATCTGAGTATCACCTTCCTCTGAAATTGTGCAGCGTGCACCACCAGTCTTAGAAGCATGCGGTATTCAAATGGTACTCTGTTGTATGCATCCTCCAGATATATAGCAGCAGCACATGTCTCCTTTCGTCCGTGGAAGCCTTCGGAGACTTTATAGACGAAGACTACTGCGTTGAGCCATGTCTCTTTGTTATATCTTTAACCTCGAGTGTTGGTGGGAATGCACGCATCTGTTCAAGGTGACAGGTGAGGACACGGGCAATTATTTTCTCCAGTAGAATGCCCTATAATCTCTGTGATCTATACTCTTTGGCTTATAATCTTTTGCGATCTATATAGTCTTTGATCCATTATCTCTGTGATCTATAAACCTTGACCTGTAATCTCTGTGATCTATACATGTTTACCTGTATAATAGTCATGTGATATACCCTTTGGCTGTAATCTCTGTGATCTATAAACATTGACCTGTAATCTCTGTGATCTATACATGTTTACCTGTATAATAGTCATGTGATATACCCTTTGGCTGTAACCTCTGTGATCTATAATATGTGATCTTCAGCAACGCTTATGTTCATCTCATGAATTCTAAGTTACGCTATCGCCAAATTTCATTCTGACCACGCCCAATACCCTTAGGTCGGCTCATTGCTGGAGTATGGCGCTTGATGTAAATACTTCAGTATATTCTGTGTGTTCAGAGGGTGGTGTTTAGAGCGTGATATCAGTAGATTATGTGTGTTCAGTGGCTGGTGTTTAGAGCGTGATATCAGTATATTCTGTGTGTTCAGAGGGTGGTGTTTAGAGCGTGATATCAGTAGATTATGTGTGTTCAGTGGGTGGTGTTTAGAGCGTGATATCAGTATATTCTGTGTGTTCAGTGGCTGGTGTTTAGAGCGTGATATCAGTATATTCTGTGTGTTCAGTGGCTGGTGTTTAGAGCGTGATATCAGTATATTCTGTGTGTTCAGTGGCTGGTGTTTAGAGCGTGATATCAGTAGATTCTGTGTGTTCAGTGGCTGGTGTTTAGAGCGTGATATCAGTATATTCTGTTTGTTCAGTGGCTGGTGTTTAGAGCGTGATATCAGTATATTCTGTGTGTTCAGTGGCTGGTGTTTAGAGCGTGATATCAGTATATTCTGTTTGTTCAGTGGCTGGTGTTTAGAGCGTGATATCAGTATATTCTGTGTGTTCAGTGGCTGGTGTTTAGAGCGTGATATCAGTATATTCTGTTTGTTCAGTGGCTGGTGTTTAGAGCGTGATATCAGTATATTCTGTGTGTTCAGTGGCTGGTGTTTAGAGCGTGATATCAGTATATTCTGTGTGTTCAGTGGCTGGTGTTTAGAGCGTGATATCAGTATATTCTGTGTGTTCAGTGGCTGGTGTTTATAGCGGGATATCAGTATATTCTGTGTGTTCAGTGGCTGGTGTTTAGAGCGTGATATCAGTATATTCTGTGTGTTCAGTGGCTGGTGTTTAGAGCGTGATATCAGTATATTCTGTTTGTTCAGTGGCTGGTGTTTAGAGCGTGATATCAGTATATTCTGTGTGTTCAGTGGCTGGTGTTTAGAGCGTGATATCAGTATATTCTGTGTGTTCAGTGGCTGGTGTTTAGAGCGTGATATCAGTATATTCTGTTTGTTCAGTGGCTGGTGTTTAGAGCGTGATATCAGTATATTCTGTGTGTTCAGTGGCTGGTGTTTAGAGCGTGATATCAGTAGATTCTGTGTGTTCAGTGGCTGGTGTTTAGAGCGTGATATCAGTAGATTCTGTTTGTTCAGTGGCTGGTGTTTAGAGCGTGATATCAGTATATTCTGTTTGTTCAGTGGCTGGTGTTTAGAGCGTGATATCAGTATATTCTGTTTGTTCAGTGGCTGGTGTTTAGAGCGTGATATCAGTATATTCTGTTTGTTCAGTGGCTGGTGTTTAGAGCGTGATATCAGTATATTCTGTGTGTTCAGTGGCTGGTGTTTAGAGCGTGATATCAGTATATTCTGTTTGTTCAGTGGCTGGTGTTTAGAGCGTGATATCAGTATATTCTGTTTGTTCAGTTGCTGGTGTTTAGAGCGTGATATCAGTAGATTCTGTGTGTTCAGTGGCTGGTGTTTAGAGCGTGATATCAGTAGATTCTGTTTGTTCAGTGGCTGGTGTTTAGAGCGTGATATCATTATATTCTGTTTGTTCAGTGGCTGGTGTTTAGAGCGTGATATCATTATATTCTGTTTGTTCAGTGGCTGGTGTTTAGAGCGTGATATCAGTAGATTCTGTGTGTTCAGTGGCTGGTGTTTAGAGCGTGATATCAGTATATTCTGTTTTTTGAGTGGCTGGTGTTTAGAGCGTGATATCAGTATATTCTGTTTGTTCAGTGGCTGGTGTTTAGAGCGTGATATCAGTATATTCTGTGTGTTCAGTGACTGGTGTTTAGAGCGTGATATCAGTAGATTCTGTGTGTTCAGTGGCTGGTGTTTAGAGCGTGATATCAGTATATTCTGTGTGTTCAGTGGCTGGTGTTTAGAGCGTGATATCAGTAGATTCTGTGTGTTCAGTGGCTGGTGTTTAGAGCGTGATATCAGAATATTCTGTGTGTTCAGTGGCTGGTGTTTAGAGCGTGATATCAGTATATTCTGTGTGTTCAGTGGCTGGTGTTTAGAGCGTGATATCAGTATATTCTGTGTGTTCAGTGGCTGGTGTTTAGAGCGTGATATCAGTATATTCTGTGTGTTCAGTGGCTGGTGTTTAGAGCGTGATATCAGTATATTCTGTGTGTTCAGTGGCTGGTGTTTAGAGCGTGATATCAGTATATTCTGTGTGTTCAGTGGCTGGTGTTTAGAGCGTGATATCAGTAGATTCTGTGTGTTCAGTGGCTGGTGTTTAGAGCGTGATATCAGTAGATTCTGTTTGTTCAGTGGCTGGTGTTTAGAGCGTGATATTATATTCTGTTTGTTCAGTGGCTGGTGTTTAGAGCGTGATATCAGTATATTCTGTTTGTTCAGTGGCTGGTGTTTAGAGCGTGATATCAGTAGATTCTGTTTGTTCAGTGGCTGGTGTTTAGAGCGTGATATCAGTATATTCTGTTTGTTCAGTGGCTGGTGTTTAGAGCGTGATATCAGTATATTCTGTGTGTTCAGTGGCTGGTGTTTAGAGCGTGATATCAGTAGATTCTGTTTGTTCAGTGGCTGGTGTTTAGAGCGTGATATCAGTAGATGCTGTGTGTTCAGTGGCTGGTGTTTAGAGCGTGATATCAGTATATTCTGTTTGTTCAGTGGCTGGTGTTTAGAGCGTGATATCAGTATATTCTGTGTGTTCAGTGGCTGGTGTTTAGAGCGTGATATCAGTATATTCTGTGTGTTCAGTGGCTGGTGTTTAGAGCGTGATATCAGTATATTCTGTGTGTTCAGTGGCTGGTGTTTAGAGCGTGATATCAGTATATTCTGTTTGTTCAGTGGCTGGTGTTTAGAGCGTGATATCAGTAGATTCTGTTTGTTCAGTGGCTGGTGTTTAGAGCGTGATATCAGTATATTCTGTGTGTTCAGTGGCTGGTGTTTAGAGCGTGATATCAGTATATTCTGTGTGTTCAGTGGCTGGTGTTTAGAGCGTGATATCAGTAGATTCTGTGTGTTCAGTGGCTGGTGTTTAGAGCGTGATTTCAGTATATTCTGTGTGTTCAGTGGCTGGTGTTTAGAGCGTGATATCAGTAGATTCTGTGTGTTCAGTGGCTGGTGTTTAGAGCGTGATATCAGTATATTCTGTGTGTTCAGTGGCTGGTGTTTAGAGCGTGATATCAGTATATTCTGTGTGTTCAGTGGCTGGTGTTTAGAGCGTGATATCAGTATATTCTGTGTGTTCAGTGGCTGGTGTTTAGAGCGTGATATCAGTATATTCTGTTTGTTCAGTGGCTGGTGTTTAGAGCGTGATATCAGTATATTCTGTTTGTTCAGTGGCTGGTGTTTAGAGCGTGATATCAGTATATTCTGTTTGTTCAGTGGCTGGTGTTTAGAGCGTGATATCAGTATATTCTGTTTGTTCAGTGGCTGGTGTTTAGAGCGTGATATCAGTATATTCTGTTTGTTCAGTGGCTGGTGTTTAGAGCGTGATATCAGTATATTCTGTGTGTTCAGTGGCTGGTGTTTAGAGCGTGATATCAGTATATTCTGTGTGTTCAGTGGCTGGTGTTTAGAGCGTGATATCTGTATATTCTGTTTGTTCAGTGGCTGGTGTTTAGAGCGTGATATCAGTATATTCTGTTTGTTCAGTGGCTGGTGTTTAGAGCGTGATATCAGTATATTCTGTTTGTTCAGTGGCTGGTGTTTAGAGCGTGATATCAGTATATTCTGTTTGTTCAGTGGCTGGTGTTTAGAGCGTGATATCAGTATATTCTGTGTGTTCAGTGGCTGGTGTTTAGAGCGTGATATCAGTATATTCTGTGTGTTCAGTGGCTGGTGTTTAGAGCGTGATATCAGTATATTCTGTTTGTTCAGTGGCTGGTGTTTAGAGCGTGATATCAGTATATTCTGTGTGTTCAGTGGCTGGTGTTTAGAGCGTGATATCAGTATATTCTGTGTGTTCAGTGGCTGGTGTTTAGAGCGTGATATCAGTAGATTCTGTTTGTTCAGTGGCTGGTGTTTAGAGCGTGATATCAGTATATTCTGTTTGTTCAGTGGCTGGTGTTTAGAGCGTGATATCAGTATATTCTGTTTGTTCAGTGGCTGGTGTTTAGAGCGTGATATCAGTATATTCTGTTTGTTCAGTGGCTGGTGTTTAGAGCGTGATATCAGTATATTCTGTGTGTTCAGTGGCTGGTGTTTAGAGCGTGATATCAGTATATTCTGTTTGTTCAGTGGCTGGTGTTTAGAGCGTGATATCAGTATATTCTGTTTGTTCAGTTGCTGGTGTTTAGAGCGTGATATCAGTAGATTCTGTGTGTTCAGTGGCTGGTGTTTAGAGCGTGATATCAGTAGATTCTGTTTGTTCAGTGGCTGGTGTTTAGAGCGTGATATCATTATATTCTGTTTGTTCAGTGGCTGGTGTTTAGAGCGTGATATCATTATATTCTGTTTGTTCAGTGGCTGGTGTTTAGAGCGTGATATCAGTAGATTCTGTGTGTTCAGTGGCTGGTGTTTAGAGCGTGATATCAGTATATTCTGTTTTTGAGTGGCTGGTGTTTAGAGCGTGATATCAGTATATTCTGTTTGTTCAGTGGCTGGTGTTTAGAGCGTGATATCAGTATATTCTGTGTGTTCAGTGGCTGGTGTTTAGAGCGTGATATCAGTAGATTCTGTGTGTTCAGTGGCTGGTGTTTAGAGCGTGATATCAGTATATTCCGTGTGTTCAGTGGCTGGTGTTTAGAGCGTGATATCAGTAGATTCTGTGTGTTCAGTGGCTGGTGTTTAGAGCGTGATATCAGAATATTCTGTGTGTTCAGTGGCTGGTGTTTAGAGCGTGATATCAGTATATTCTGTGTGTTCAGTGGCTGGTGTTTAGAGCGTGATATCAGTATATTCTGTGTGTTCAGTGGCTGGTGTTTAGAGCGTGATATCAGTATATTCTGTGTGTTCAGTGGCTGGTGTTTAGAGCGTGATATCAGTATATTCTGTGTGTTCAGTGGCTGGTGTTTAGAGCGTGATATCAGTATATTCTGTGTGTTCAGTGGCTGGTGTTTAGAGCGTGATATCAGTAGATTCTGTGTGTTCAGTGGCTGGTGTTTAGAGCGTGATATCAGTAGATTCTGTTTGTTCAGTGGCTGGTGTTTAGAGCGTGATATTATATTCTGTTTGTTCAGTGGCTGGTGTTTAGAGCGTGATATCAGTATATTCTGTTTGTTCAGTGGCTGGTGTTTAGAGCGTGATATCAGTAGATTCTGTTTGTTCAGTGGCTGGTGTTTAGAGCGTGATATCAGTATATTCTGTTTGTTCAGTGGCTGGTGTTTAGAGCGTGATATCAGTATATTCTGTGTGTTCAGTGGCTGGTGTTTAGAGCGTGATATCAGTAGATTCTGTTTGTTCAGTGGCTGGTGTTTAGAGCGTGATATCAGTAGATTCTGTGTGTTCAGTGGCTGGTGTTTAGAGCGTGATATCAGTATATTCTGTTTGTTCAGTGGCTGGTGTTTAGAGCGTGATATCAGTATATTCTGTGTGTTCAGTGGCTGGTGTTTAGAGCGTGATATCAGTATATTCTGTGTGTTCAGTGGCTGGTGTTTAGAGCGTGATATCAGTATATTCTGTGTGTTCAGTGGCTGGTGTTTAGAGCGTGATATCAGTATATTCTGTTTGTTCAGTGGCTGGTGTTTAGAGCGTGATATCAGTAGATTCTGTTTGTTCAGTGGCTGGTGTTTAGAGCGTGATATCAGTATATTCTGTGTGTTCAGTGGCTGGTGTTTAGAGCGTGATATCAGTATATTCTGTGTGTTCAGTGGCTGGTGTTTAGAGCGTGATATCAGTAGATTCTGTGTGTTCAGTGGCTGGTGTTTAGAGCGTGATTTCAGTATATTCTGTGTGTTCAGTGGCTGGTGTTTAGAGCGTGATATCAGTAGATTCTGTGTGTTCAGTGGCTGGTGTTTAGAGCGTGATATCAGTATATTCTGTGTGTTCAGTGGCTGGTGTTTAGAGCGTGATATCAGTATATTCTGTGTGTTCAGTGGCTGGTGTTTAGAGCGTGATATCAGTATATTCTGTGTGTTCAGTGGCTGGTGTTTAGAGCGTGATATCAGTATATTCTGTTTGTTCAGTGGCTGGTGTTTAGAGCGTGATATCAGTATATTCTGTTTGTTCAGTGGCTGGTGTTTAGAGCGTGATATCAGTATATTCTGTTTGTTCAGTGGCTGGTGTTTAGAGCGTGATATCAGTATATTCTGTTTGTTCAGTGGCTGGTGTTTAGAGCGTGATATCAGTATATTCTGTTTGTTCAGTGGCTGGTGTTTAGAGCGTGATATCAGTATATTCTGTGTGTTCAGTGGCTGGTGTTTAGAGCGTGATATCAGTATATTCTGTGTGTTCAGTGGCTGGTGTTTAGAGCGTGATATCAGTATATTCTGTTTGTTCAGTGGCTGGTGTTTAGAGCGTGATATCAGTATATTCTGTTTGTTCAGTGGCTGGTGTTTAGAGCGTGATATCAGTATATTCTGTTTGTTCAGTGGCTGGTGTTTAGAGCGTGATATCAGTATATTCTGTTTGTTCAGTGGCTGGTGTTTAGAGCGTGATATCAGTATATTCTGTTTGTTCAGTGGCTGGTGTTTAGAGCGTGATATCAGTATATTCTGTTTGTTCAGTGGCTGGTGTTTAGAGCGTGATATCAGTATATTCTGTTTGTTCAGTGGCTGGTGTTTAGAGCGTGATATCAGTATATTCTGTGTGTTCAGTGGCTGGTGTTTAGAGCGTGATATCAGTATATTCTGTGTGTTCAGTGGCTGGTGTTTAGAGCGTGATATCAGTATATTCTGTTTGTTCAGTGGCTGGTGTTTAGAGCGTGATATCAGTATATTCTGTTTGTTCAGTGGCTGGTGTTTAGAGCGTGATATCAGTATATTCTGTTTGTTCAGTGGCTGGTGTTTAGAGCGTGATATCAGTATATTCTGTTTGTTCAGTGGCTGGTGTTTAGAGCGTGATATCAGTATATTCTGTGTGTTCAGTGGCTGGTGTTTAGAGCGTGATATCAGTATATTCTGTGTGTTCAGTGGCTGGTGTTTAGAGCGTGATATCAGTATATTCTGTGTGTTCAGTGGCTGGTGTTTAGAGCGTGATATCAGTATATTCTGTGTGTTCAGTGGCTGGTGTTTAGAGCGTGATATCAGTATATTCTGTGTGTTCAGTGGCTGGTGTTTAGAGCGTGATATCAGTATATTCTGTTTGTTCAGTGGCTGGTGTTTAGAGCGTGATATCAGTATATTCTGTGTGTTCAGTGGCTGGTGTTTAGAGCGTGATATCAGTATATTCTGTGTGTTCAGTGGCTGGTGTTTAGAGCGTGATATCAGTATATTCTGTGTGTTCAGTGGCTGGTGTTTAGAGCGTGATATCAGTATATTCTGTGTGTTCAGTGGCTGGTGTTTAGAGCGTGATATCAGTATATTCTGTGTGTTCAGTGGCTGGTGTTTAGAGCGTGATATCAGTATATTCTGTTTGTTCAGTGGCTGGTGTTTAGAGCGTGATATCAGTATATTCTGTTTGTTCAGTGGCTGGTGTTTAGAGCGTGATATCAGTATATTCTGTGTGTTCAGTGGCTGGTGTTTAGAGCGTGATATCAGTATATTCTGTGTGTTCAGTGGCTGGTGTTTAGAGCGTGATATCAGTATATTCTGTGTGTTCAGTGGCTGGTGTTTAGAGCGTGATATCAGTATATTCTGTTTGTTCAGTGGCTGGTGTTTAGAGCGTGATATCAGTAGATTCTGTTTGTTCAGTGGCTGGTGTTTAGAGCGTGATATCAGTATATTCTGTGTGTTCAGTGGCTGGTGTTTAGAGCGTGATATCAGTATATTCTGTGTGTTCAGTGGCTGGTGTTTAGAGCGTGATATCAGTATATTCTGTGTGTTCAGTGGCTGGTGTTTAGAGCGTGATATCAGTATATTCTGTGTGTTCAGTGGCTGGTGTTTAGAGCGTGATATCAGTATATTCTGTGTGTTCAGTGGCTGGTGTTTAGAGCGTGATATCAGTATATTCTGTGTGTTCAGTGGCTGGTGTTTAGAGCGTGATATCAGTATATTCTGTGTGTTCAGTGGCTGGTGTTTAGAGCGTGATATCAGTATATTCTGTGTGTTCAGTGGCTGGTGTTTAGAGCGTGATATCAGTATATTCTGTTTGTTCAGTGGCTGGTGTTTAGAGCGTGATATCAGTATATTCTGTTTGTTCAGTGGCTGGTGTTTAGAGCGTGATATCAGTATATTCTGTTTGTTCAGTGGCTGGTGTTTAGAGCGTGATATCAGTATATTCTGTTTGTTCAGTGGCTGGTGTTTAGAGCGTGATATCAGTATATTCTGTTTGTTCAGTGGCTGGTGTTTAGAGCGTGATATCAGTATATTCTGTGTGTTCAGTGGCTGGTGTTTAGAGCGTGATATCAGTATATTCTGTTTGTTCAGTGGCTGGTGTTTAGAGCGTGATATCAGTATATTCTGTTTGTTCAGTGGCTGGTGTTTAGAGCGTGATATCAGTATATTCTGTTTGTTCAGTGGCTGGTGTTTAGAGCGTGATATCAGTATATTCTGTTTGTTCAGTGGCTGGTGTTTAGAGCGTGATATCAGTATATTCTGTTTGTTCAGTGGCTGGTGTTTAGAGCGTGATATCAGTATATTCTGTTTGTTCAGTGGCTGGTGTTTAGAGCGTGATATCAGTATATTCTGTGTGTTCAGTGGCTGGTGTTTAGAGCGTGATATCAGTATATTCTGTTTGTTCAGTGGCTGGTGTTTAGAGCGTGATATCAGTATATTCTGTGTGTTCAGTGGCTGGTGTTTAGAGCGTGATATCAGTATATTCTGTGTGTTCAGTGGCTGGTGTTTAGAGCGTGATATCAGTATATTCTGTTTGTTCAGTGGCTGGTGTTTAGAGCGTGATATCAGTATATTCTGTTTGTTCAGTGGCTGGTGTTTAGAGCGTGATATCAGTATATTCTGTTTGTTCAGTGGCTGGTGTTTAGAGCGTGATATCAGTATATTCTGTTTGTTCAGTGGCTGGTGTTTAGAGCGTGATATCAGTATATTCTGTTTGTTCAGTGGCTGGTGTTTAGAGCGTGATATCAGTATATTCTGTGTGTTCAGTGGCTGGTGTTTAGAGCGTGATATCAGTATATTCTGTGTGTTCAGTGGCTGGTGTTTAGAGCGTGATATCAGTATATTCTGTTTGTTCAGTGGCTGGTGTTTAGAGCGTGATATCAGTATATTCTGTTTGTTCAGTGGCTGGTGTTTAGAGCGTGATATCAGTATATTCTGTTTGTTCAGTGGCTGGTGTTTAGAGCGTGATATCAGTAGATTCTGTGTGTTCAGTGGCTGGTGTTTAGAGCGTGATATCAGTATATTCTGTTTTTTCAGTGGCTGGTGTTTAGAGCGTGATATCAGTATATTCTGTTTGTTCAGTGGCTGGTGTTTAGAGCGTGATATCAGTATATTCTGTGTGTTCAGTGGCTGGTGTTTAGAGCGTGATATCAGTAGATTCTGTGTGTTCAGTGGCTGGTGTTTAGAGCGTGATATCAGTATATTCTGTGTGTTCAGTGGCTGGTGTTTAGAGCGTGATATCAGTATATTCTGTGTGTTCAGTGGCTGGTGTTTAGAGCGTGATATCAGTATATTCTGTGTGTTCAGTGGCTGGTGTTTAGAGCGTGATATCAGTATATTCTGTGTGTTCAGTGGCTGGTGTTTAGAGCGTGATATCAGTATATTCTGTGTGTTCAGTGGCTGGTGTTTAGAGCGTGATATCAGTATATTCTGTGTGTTCAGTGGCTGGTGTTTAGAGCGTGATATCAGTATATTCTGTGTGTTCAGTGGCTGGTGTTTAGAGCGTGATATCAGTATATTCTGTGTGTTCAGTGGCTGGTGTTTAGAGCGTGATATCAGTATATTCTGTGTGTTCAGTGGCTGGTGTTTAGAGCGTGATATCAGTATATTCTGTGTGTTCAGTGGCTGGTGTTTAGAGCGTGATATCAGTATATTCTGTTTGTTCAGTGGCTGGTGTTTAGAGCGTGATATCAGTATATTCTGTGTGTTCAGTGGCTGGTGTTTAGAGCGTGATATCAGTATATTCTGTTTGTTCAGTGGCTGGTGTTTAGAGCGTGATATCAGTATATTCTGTGTGTTCAGTGGCTGGTGTTTAGAGCGTGATATCAGTATATTCTGTGTGTTCAGTGGCTGGTGTTTAGAGCGTGATATCAGTATATTCTGTGTGTTCAGTGGCTGGTGTTTAGAGCGTGATATCAGTATATTCTGTGTGTTCAGTGGCTGGTGTTTAGAGCGTGATATCAGTATATTCTGTTTGTTCAGTGGCTGGTGTTTAGAGCGTGATATCAGTATATTCTGTTTGTTCAGTGGCTGGTGTTTAGAGCGTGATATCAGTATATTCTGTTTGTTCAGTGGCTGGTGTTTAGAGCGTGATATCAGTATATTCTGTGTGTTCAGTGGCTGGTGTTTAGAGCGTGATATCAGTATATTCTGTTTGTTCAGTGGCTGGTGTTTAGAGCGTGATATCAGTATATTCTGTTTGTTCAGTTGCTGGTGTTTAGAGCGTGATATCAGTAGATTCTGTGTGTTCAGTGGCTGGTGTTTAGAGCGTGATATCAGTAGATTCTGTTTGTTCAGTGGCTGGTGTTTAGAGCGTGATATCAGTATATTCTGTTTGTTCAGTGGCTGGTGTTTAGAGCGTGATATCATTATATTCTGTTTGTTCAGTGGCTGGTGTTTAGAGCGTGATATCAGTAGATTCTGTGTGTTCAGTGGCTGGTGTTTAGAGCGTGATATCAGTATATTCTGTTTTTCAGTGGCTGGTGTTTAGAGCGTGATATCAGTATATTCTGTTTGTTCAGTGGCTGGTGTTTAGAGCGTGATATCAGTATATTCTGTGTGTTCAGTGACTGGTGTTTAGAGCGTGATATCAGTAGATTCTGTTTGTTCAGTGGCTGGTGTTTAGAGCGTGATATCAGTATATTCTGTTTGTTCAGTGGCTGGTGTTTAGAGCGTGATATCAGTATATTCTGTTTGTTCAGTGGCTGGTGTTTAGAGCGTGATATCAGTATATTCTGTTTGTTCAGTGGCTGGTGTTTAGAGCGTGATATCAGTATATTCTGTGTGTTCAGTGGCTGGTGTTTAGAGCGTGATATCAGTATATTCTGTGTGTTCAGTGGCTGGTGTTTAGAGCGTGATATCAGTATATTCTGTTTGTTCAGTGGCTGGTGTTTAGAGCGTGATATCAGTATATTCTGTTTGTTCAGTGGCTGGTGTTTAGAGCGTGATATCAGTATATTCTGTTTGTTCAGTGGCTGGTGTTTAGAGCGTGATATCAGTATATTCTGTTTGTTCAGTGGCTGGTGTTTAGAGCGTGATATCAGTATATTCTGTTTGTTCAGTGGCTGGTGTTTAGAGCGTGATATCAGTATATTCTGTTTGTTCAGTGGCTGGTGTTTAGAGCGTGATATCAGTATATTCTGTTTGTTCAGTGGCTGGTGTTTAGAGCGTGATATCAGTATATTCTGTGTGTTCAGTGGCTGGTGTTTAGAGCGTGATATCAGTATATTCTGTGTGTTCAGTGGCTGGTGTTTAGAGCGTGATATCAGTATATTCTGTGTGTTCAGTGGCTGGTGTTTATAGCGTGATATCAGTATATTCTGTGTGTTCAGTGGCTGGTGTTTAGAGCGTGATATCAGTATATTCTGTGTGTTCAGTGGCTGGTGTTTAGAGCGTGATATCAGTATATTCTGTTTGTTCAGTGGCTGGTGTTTAGAGCGTGATATCAGTATATTCTGTGTGTTCAGTGGCTGGTGTTTAGAGCGTGATATCAGTATATTCTGTGTGTTCAGTGGCTGGTGTTTAGAGCGTGATATCAGTATATTCTGTTTGTTCAGTGGCTGGTGTTTAGAGCGTGATATCAGTATATTCTGTGTGTTCAGTGGCTGGTGTTTAGAGCGTGATATCAGTAGATTCTGTGTGTTCAGTGGCTGGTGTTTAGAGCGTGATATCAGTAGATTCTGTTTGTTCAGTGGCTGGTGTTTAGAGCGTGATATCAGTATATTCTGTTTGTTCAGTGGCTGGTGTTTAGAGCGTGATATCAGTATATTCTGTTTGTTCAGTGGCTGGTGTTTAGAGCGTGATATCAGTATATTCTGTTTGTTCAGTGGCTGGTGTTTAGAGCGTGATATCAGTATATTCTGTGTGTTCAGTGGCTGGTGTTTAGAGCGTGATATCAGTATATTCTGTTTGTTCAGTGGCTGGTGTTTAGAGCGTGATATCAGTATATTCTGTTTGTTCAGTTGCTGGTGTTTAGAGCGTGATATCAGTAGATTCTGTGTGTTCAGTGGCTGGTGTTTAGAGCGTGATATCAGTAGATTCTGTTTGTTCAGTGGCTGGTGTTTAGAGCGTGATATCATTATATTCTGTTTGTTCAGTGGCTGGTGTTTAGAGCGTGATATCATTATATTCTGTTTGTTCAGTGGCTGGTGTTTAGAGCGTGATATCAGTAGATTCTGTGTGTTCAGTGGCTGGTGTTTAGAGCGTGATATCAGTATATTCTGTTTTTTGAGTGGCTGGTGTTTAGAGCGTGATATCAGTATATTCTGTTTGTTCAGTGGCTGGTGTTTAGAGCGTGATATCAGTATATTCTGTGTGTTCAGTGACTGGTGTTTAGAGCGTGATATCAGTAGATTCTGTGTGTTCAGTGGCTGGTGTTTAGAGCGTGATATCAGTATATTCCGTGTGTTCAGTGGCTGGTGTTTAGAGCGTGATATCAGTAGATTCTGTGTGTTCAGTGGCTGGTGTTTAGAGCGTGATATCAGAATATTCTGTGTGTTCAGTGGCTGGTGTTTAGAGCGTGATATCAGTATATTCTGTGTGTTCAGTGGCTGGTGTTTAGAGCGTGATATCAGTATATTCTGTGTGTTCAGTGGCTGGTGTTTAGAGCGTGATATCAGTATATTCTGTGTGTTCAGTGGCTGGTGTTTAGAGCGTGATATCAGTATATTCTGTGTGTTCAGTGGCTGGTGTTTAGAGCGTGATATCAGTATATTCTGTGTGTTCAGTGGCTGGTGTTTAGAGCGTGATATCAGTAGATTCTGTGTGTTCAGTGGCTGGTGTTTAGAGCGTGATATCAGTAGATTCTGTTTGTTCAGTGGCTGGTGTTTAGAGCGTGATATTATATTCTGTTTGTTCAGTGGCTGGTGTTTAGAGCGTGATATCAGTATATTCTGTTTGTTCAGTGGCTGGTGTTTAGAGCGTGATATCAGTAGATTCTGTTTGTTCAGTGGCTGGTGTTTAGAGCGTGATATCAGTATATTCTGTTTGTTCAGTGGCTGGTGTTTAGAGCGTGATATCAGTATATTCTGTGTGTTCAGTGGCTGGTGTTTAGAGCGTGATATCAGTAGATTCTGTTTGTTCAGTGGCTGGTGTTTAGAGCGTGATATCAGTAGATTCTGTGTGTTCAGTGGCTGGTGTTTAGAGCGTGATATCAGTATATTCTGTGTGTTCAGTGGCTGGTGTTTAGAGCGTGATATCAGTAGATTCTGTGTGTTCAGTGGCTGGTGTTTAGAGCGTGATATCAGTGTATTCTGTGTGTTCAGTGGCTGGTGTTTAGAGCGTGATATCAGTATATTCTGTGTGTTCAGTGGCTGGTGTTTAGAGCGTGATATCAGTATATTCTGTTTGTTCAGTGGCTGGTGTTTAGAGCGTGATATCAGTATATTCTGTGTGTTCAGTGGCTGGTGTTTAGAGCGTGATATCAGTATATTCTGTGTGTTCAGTGGCTGGTGTTTAGAGCGTGATATCAGTATATTCTGTGTGTTCAGTGGCTGGTGTTTAGAGCGTGATATCAGTAGATTCTGTGTGTTCAGTGGCTGGTGTTTAGAGCGTGATTTCAGTATATTCTGTGTGTTCAGTGGCTGGTGTTTAGAGCGTGATATCAGTAGATTCTGTGTGTTCAGTGGCTGGTGTTTAGAGCGTGATATCAGTATATTCTGTGTGTTCAGTGGCTGGTGCTTAGAGCGTGATATCAGTATATTCTGTGTGTTCAGTGGCTGGTGTTTAGAGCGTGATATCAGTATATTCTGTGTGTTCAGTGGCTGGTGTTTAGAGCGTGATATCAGTATATTATGTTTGTTCAGTGGCTGGTGTTTAGAGCGTGATATCAGTATATTCTGTTTGTTCAGTGGCTGGTGTTTAGAGCGTGATATCAGTATATTCTGTTTGTTCAGTGGCTGGTGTTTAGAGCGTGATATCAGTATATTCTGTTTGTTCAGTGGCTGGTGTTTAGAGCGTGATATCAGTATATTCTGTTTGTTCAGTGGCTGGTGTTTAGAGCGTGATATCAGTATATTCTGTGTGTTCAGTGGCTGGTGTTTAGAGCGTGATATCAGTATATTCTGTGTGTTCAGTGGCTGGTGTTTAGAGCGTGATATCTGTATATTCTGTTTGTTCAGTGGCTGGTGTTTAGAGCGTGATATCAGTATATTCTGTTTGTTCAGTGGCTGGTGTTTAGAGCGTGATATCAGTATATTCTGTTTGTTCAGTGGCTGGTGTTTAGAGCGTGATATCAGTATATTCTGTTTGTTCAGTGGCTGGTGTTTAGAGCGTGATATCAGTATATTCTGTTTGTTCAGTGGCTGGTGTTTAGAGCGTGATATCAGTATATTCTGTTTGTTCAGTGGCTGGTGTTTAGAGCGTGATATCAGTATATTCTGTTTGTTCAGTGGCTGGTGTTTAGAGCGTAATATCAGTATATTCTGTGTGTTCAGTGGCTGGTGTTTAGAGCGTGATATCAGTATATTCTGTGTGTTCAGTGGCTGGTGTTTAGAGCGTGATATCTGTATATTCTGTTTGTTCAGTGGCTGGTGTTTAGAGCGTGATATCAGTATATTCTGTTTGTTCAGTGGCTGGTGTTTAGAGCGTGATATCAGTAGATTCTGTGTGTTCAGTGGCTGGTGTTTAGAGCGTGATATCAGTATATTCTGTTTGTTCAGTGGCTGGTGTTTAGAGCGTGATATCAGTATATTCTGTTTGTTCAGTGGCTGGTGTTTAGAGCGTGATATCAGTATATTCTGTGTGTTCAGTTGCTGGTGTTTAGAGCGTGATATCAGTAGATTCTGTGTGTTCAGTGGCTGGTGTTTAGAGCGTGATATCAGTAGATTCTGTTTGTTCAGTGGCTGGTGTTTAGAGCGTGATATCATTATATTCTGTTTGTTCAGTGGCTGGTGTTTAGAGCGTGATATCATTATATTCTGTTTGTTCAGTGGCTGGTGTTTAGAGCGTGATATCAGTAGATTCTGTGTGTTCAGTGGCTGGTGTTTAGAGCGTGATATCAGTATATTCTGTTTTTTGAGTGGCTGGTGTTTAGAGCGTGATATCAGTATATTCTGTTTGTTCAGTGGCTGGTGTTTAGAGCGTGATATCAGTATATTCTGTGTGTTCAGTGACTGGTGTTTAGAGCGTGATATCAGTATATTCTGTGTGTTCAGTGGCTGGTGTTTAGAGCGTGATATCAGTATATTCTGTGTGTTCAGTGGCTGGTGTTTAGAGCGTGATATCAGTAGATTCTGTGTGTTCAGTGGCTGGTGTTTAGAGCGTGATATCAGTAGATTCTGTGTGTTCAGTGGCTGGTGTTTAGAGCGTGATATCAGTATATTCTGTTTGTTCAGTGGCTGGTGTTTAGAGCGTGATATCAGTATATTCTGTGTGTTCAGTGGCTGGTGTTTAGAGCGTGATATCAGTATATTCTGTTTGTTCAGTGGCTGGTGTTTAGAGCGTGATATCAGTATATTCTGTGTGTTCAGTGGCTGGTGTTTAGAGCGTGATATCAGTATATTCTGTTTGTTCAGTGGCTGGTGTTTAGAGCGTGATATCAGTATATTCTGTGTGTTCAGTGGCTGGTGTTTAGAGCGTGATATCAGTAGATTCTGTTTGTTCAGTGGCTGGTGTTTAGAGCGTGATATCAGTATATTCTGTTTGTTCAGTGGCTGGTGTTTAGAGCGTGATATCAGTATATTCTGTTTGTTCAGTGGCTGGTGTTTAGAGCGTGATATCAGTATATTCTGTTTGTTCAGTGGCTGGTGTTTAGAGCGTGATATCAGTATATTCTGTGTGTTCAGTGGCTGGTGTTTAGAGCGTGATATCAGTATATTCTGTTTGTTCAGTGGCTGGTGTTTAGAGCGTGATATCAGTATATTCTGTTTGTTCAGTTGCTGGTGTTTAGAGCGTGATATCAGTAGATTCTGTGTGTTCAGTGGCTGGTGTTTAGAGCGTGATATCAGTAGATTCTGTTTGTTCAGTGGCTGGTGTTTAGAGCGTGATATCATTATATTCTGTTTGTTCAGTGGCTGGTGTTTAGTGCGTGATATCATTATATTCTGTTTGTTCAGTGGCTGGTGTTTAGAGCGTGATATCAGTAGATTCTGTGTGTTCAGTGGCTGGTGTTTAGAGCGTGATATCAGTATATTCTGTTTGTTCAGTGGCTGGTGTTTAGAGCGTGATATCAGTATATTCTGTGTGTTCAGTGGCTGGTGTTTAGAGCGTGATATCAGTATATTCTGTGTGTTCAGTGACTGGTGTTTAGAGCGTGATATCAGTAGATTCTGTTTGTTCAGTGGCTGGTGTTTAGAGCGTGATATCAGTATATTCTGTTTGTTCAGTGGCTGGTGTTTAGAGCGTGATATCAGTATATTCTGTTTGTTCAGTGGCTGGTGTTTAGAGCGTGATATCAGTATATTCTGTTTGTTCAGTGGCTGGTGTTTAGAGCGTGATATCAGTATATTCTGTGTGTTCAGTGGCTGGTGTTTAGAGCGTGATATCAGTATATTCTGTGTGTTCAGTGGCTGGTGTTTAGAGCGTGATATCTGTATATTCTGTTTGTTCAGTGGCTGGTGTTTAGAGCGTGATATCAGTATATTCTGTTTGTTCAGTGGCTGGTGTTTAGAGCGTGATATCAGTATATTCTGTTTGTTCAGTGGCTGGTGTTTAGAGCGTGATATCAGTATATTCTGTTTGTTCAGTGGCTGGTGTTTAGAGCGTGATATCAGTATATTCTGTTTGTTCAGTGGCTGGTGTTTAGAGCGTGATATCAGTATATTCTGTTTGTTCAGTGGCTGGTGTTTAGAGCGTGATATCAGTATATTCTGTTTGTTCAGTGGCTGGTGTTTAGAGCGTAATATCAGTATATTCTGTGTGTTCAGTGGCTGGTGTTTAGAGCGTGATATCAGTATATTCTGTGTGTTCAGTGGCTGGTGTTTAGAGCGTGATATCAGTATATTCTGTGTGTTCAGTGGCTGGTGTTTATAGCGGGATATCAGTATATTCTGTGTGTTCAGTGGCTGGTGTTTAGAGCGTGATATCAGTATATTCTGTGTGTTCAGTGGCTGGTGTTTAGAGCGTGATATCAGTATATTCTGTTTGTTCAGTGGCTGGTGTTTAGAGCGTGATATCAGTATATTCTGTGTGTTCAGTGGCTGGTGTTTAGAGCGTGATATCAGTATATTCTGTGTGTTCAGTGGCTGGTGTTTAGAGCGTGATATCAGTATATTCTGTTTGTTCAGTGGCTGGTGTTTAGAGCGTGATATCAGTATATTCTGTGTGTTCAGTGGCTGGTGTTTAGAGCGTGATATCAGTAGATTCTGTGTGTTCAGTGGCTGGTGTTTAGAGCGTGATATCAGTAGATTCTGTTTGTTCAGTGGCTGGTGTTTAGAGCGTGATATCAGTATATTCTGTTTGTTCAGTGGCTGGTGTTTAGAGCGTGATATCAGTATATTCTGTTTGTTCAGTGGCTGGTGTTTAGAGCGTGATATCAGTATATTCTGTTTGTTCAGTGGCTGGTGTTTAGAGCGTGATATCAGTATATTCTGTGTGTTCAGTGGCTGGTGTTTAGAGCGTGATATCAGTATATTCTGTTTGTTCAGTGGCTGGTGTTTAGAGCGTGATATCAGTATATTCTGTTTGTTCAGTTGCTGGTGTTTAGAGCGTGATATCAGTAGATTCTGTGTGTTCAGTGGCTGGTGTTTAGAGCGTGATATCAGTAGATTCTGTTTGTTCAGTGGCTGGTGTTTAGAGCGTGATATCATTATATTCTGTTTGTTCAGTGGCTGGTGTTTAGAGCGTGATATCATTATATTCTGTTTGTTCAGTGGCTGGTGTTTAGAGCGTGATATCAGTAGATTCTGTGTGTTCAGTGGCTGGTGTTTAGAGCGTGATATCAGTATATTCTGTTTTTTGAGTGGCTGGTGTTTAGAGCGTGATATCAGTATATTCTGTTTGTTCAGTGGCTGGTGTTTAGAGCGTGATATCAGTATATTCTGTGTGTTCAGTGACTGGTGTTTAGAGCGTGATATCAGTAGATTCTGTGTGTTCAGTGGCTGGTGTTTAGAGCGTGATATCAGTATATTCCGTGTGTTCAGTGGCTGGTGTTTAGAGCGTGATATCAGTAGATTCTGTGTGTTCAGTGGCTGGTGTTTAGAGCGTGATATCAGAATATTCTGTGTGTTCAGTGGCTGGTGTTTAGAGCGTGATATCAGTATATTCTGTGTGTTCAGTGGCTGGTGTTTAGAGCGTGATATCAGTATATTCTGTGTGTTCAGTGGCTGGTGTTTAGAGCGTGATATCAGTATATTCTGTGTGTTCAGTGGCTGGTGTTTAGAGCGTGATATCAGTATATTCTGTGTGTTCAGTGGCTGGTGTTTAGAGCGTGATATCAGTATATTCTGTGTGTTCAGTGGCTGGTGTTTAGAGCGTGATATCAGTAGATTCTGTGTGTTCAGTGGCTGGTGTTTAGAGCGTGATATCAGTAGATTCTGTTTGTTCAGTGGCTGGTGTTTAGAGCGTGATATCAGTATATTCTGTTTGTTCAGTGGCTGGTGTTTAGAGCGTGATATCAGTATATTCTGTTTGTTCAGTGGCTGGTGTTTAGAGCGTGATATCAGTAGATTCTGTTTGTTCAGTGGCTGGTGTTTAGAGCGTGATATCAGTATATTCTGTTTGTTCAGTGGCTGGTGTTTAGAGCGTGATATCAGTATATTCTGTGTGTTCAGTGGCTGGTGTTTAGAGCGTGATATCAGTAGATTCTGTTTGTTCAGTGGCTGGTGTTTAGAGCGTGATATCAGTAGATGCTGTGTGTTCAGTGGCTGGTGTTTAGAGCGTGATATCAGTATATTCTGTGTGTTCAGTGGCTGGTGTTTAGAGCGTGATATCAGTAGATTCTGTGTGTTCAGTGGCTGGTGTTTAGAGCGTGATATCAGTGTATTCTGTGTGTTCAGTGGCTGGTGTTTAGAGCGTGATATCAGTATATTCTGTGTGTTCAGTGGCTGGTGTTTAGAGCGTGATATCAGTATATTCTGTTTGTTCAGTGGCTGGTGTTTAGAGCGTGATATCAGTATATTCTGTGTGTTCAGTGGCTGGTGTTTAGAGCGTGATATCAGTATATTCTGTGTGTTCAGTGGCTGGTGTTTAGAGCGTGATATCAGTATATTCTGTGTGTTCAGTGGCTGGTGTTTAGAGCGTGATATCAGTAGATTCTGTGTGTTCAGTGGCTGGTGTTTAGAGCGTGATTTCAGTATATTCTGTGTGTTCAGTGGCTGGTGTTTAGAGCGTGATATCAGTAGATTCTGTGTGTTCAGTGGCTGGTGTTTAGAGCGTGATATCAGTATATTCTGTGTGTTCAGTGGCTGGTGCTTAGAGCGTGATATCAGTATATTCTGTGTGTTCAGTGGCTGGTGTTTAGAGCGTGATATCAGTATATTCTGTGTGTTCAGTGGCTGGTGTTTAGAGCGTGATATCAGTATATTATGTTTGTTCAGTGGCTGGTGTTTAGAGCGTGATATCAGTATATTCTGTTTGTTCAGTGGCTGGTGTTTAGAGCGTGATATCAGTATATTCTGTTTGTTCAGTGGCTGGTGTTTAGAGCGTGATATCAGTATATTCTGTTTGTTCAGTGGCTGGTGTTTAGAGCGTGATATCAGTATATTCTGTTTGTTCAGTGGCTGGTGTTTAGAGCGTGATATCAGTATATTCTGTGTGTTCAGTGGCTGGTGTTTAGAGCGTGATATCAGTATATTCTGTGTGTTCAGTGGCTGGTGTTTAGAGCGTGATATCTGTATATTCTGTTTGTTCAGTGGCTGGTGTTTAGAGCGTGATATCAGTATATTCTGTTTGTTCAGTGGCTGGTGTTTAGAGCGTGATATCAGTATATTCTGTTTGTTCAGTGGCTGGTGTTTAGAGCGTGATATCAGTATATTCTGTTTGTTCAGTGGCTGGTGTTTAGAGCGTGATATCAGTATATTCTGTTTGTTCAGTGGCTGGTGTTTAGAGCGTGATATCAGTATATTCTGTTTGTTCAGTGGCTGGTGTTTAGAGCGTGATATCAGTATATTCTGTTTGTTCAGTGGCTGGTGTTTAGAGCGTAATATCAGTATATTCTGTGTGTTCAGTGGCTGGTGTTTAGAGCGTGATATCAGTATATTCTGTGTGTTCAGTGGCTGGTGTTTAGAGCGTGATATCTGTATATTCTGTTTGTTCAGTGGCTGGTGTTTAGAGCGTGATATCAGTATATTCTGTTTGTTCAGTGGCTGGTGTTTAGAGCGTGATATCAGTAGATTCTGTGTGTTCAGTGGCTGGTGTTTAGAGCGTGATATCAGTATATTCTGTTTGTTCAGTGGCTGGTGTTTAGAGCGTGATATCAGTATATTCTGTTTGTTCAGTGGCTGGTGTTTAGAGCGTGATATCAGTATATTCTGTGTGTTCAGTTGCTGGTGTTTAGAGCGTGATATCAGTAGATTCTGTGTGTTCAGTGGCTGGTGTTTAGAGCGTGATATCAGTAGATTCTGTTTGTTCAGTGGCTGGTGTTTAGAGCGTGATATCATTATATTCTGTTTGTTCAGTGGCTGGTGTTTAGAGCGTGATATCATTATATTCTGTTTGTTCAGTGGCTGGTGTTTAGAGCGTGATATCAGTAGATTCTGTGTGTTCAGTGGCTGGTGTTTAGAGCGTGATATCAGTATATTCTGTTTTTTGAGTGGCTGGTGTTTAGAGCGTGATATCAGTATATTCTGTTTGTTCAGTGGCTGGTGTTTAGAGCGTGATATCAGTATATTCTGTGTGTTCAGTGACTGGTGTTTAGAGCGTGATATCAGTAGATTCTGTGTGTTCAGTGGCTGGTGTTTAGAGCGTGATATCAGTATATTCCGTGTGTTCAGTGGCTGGTGTTTAGAGCGTGATATCAGTAGATTCTGTGTGTTCAGTGGCTGGTGTTTAGAGCGTGATATCAGAATATTCTGTGTGTTCAGTGGCTGGTGTTTAGAGCGTGATATCAGTATATTCTGTGTGTTCAGTGGCTGGTGTTTAGAGCGTGATATCAGTATATTCCGTGTGTTCAGTGGCTGGTGTTTAGAGCGTGATATCAGTAGATTCTGTGTGTTCAGTGGCTGGTGTTTAGAGCGTGATATCAGTATATTCTGTGTGTTCAGTGGCTGGTGTTTAGAGCGTGATATCAGTATATTCTGTGTGTTCAGTGGCTGGTGTTTAGAGCGTGATATCAGTAGATTCTGTGTGTTCAGTGGCTGGTGTTTAGAGTGTGATATCAGTAGATTCTGTTTGTTCAGTGGCTGGTGTTTAGAGCGTGATATTATATTCTGTTTGTTCAGTGGCTGGTGTTTAGAGCGTGATATCAGTATATTCTGTTTGTTCAGTGGCTGGTGTTTAGAGCGTGATATCAGTAGATTCTGTGTGTTCAGTGGCTGGTGTTTAGAGCGTGATATCAGTATATTCTGTTTTTTGAGTGGCTGGTGTTTAGAGCGTGATATCAGTATATTCTGTTTGTTCAGTGGCTGGTGTTTAGAGCGTGATATCAGTAGATTCTGTGTGTTCAGTGGCTGGTGTTTAGAGCGTGATATCATTATATTCTGTTTGTTCAGTGGCTGGTGTTTAGAGCGTGATATCAGTAGATTCTGTTTGTTCAGTTGCTGGTGTTTAGAGCGTGATATCAGTATATTCTGTTTGTTCAGTGGCTGGTGTTTAGAGCGTGATATCAGTAGATTCTGTTTGTTCAGTGGCTGGTGTTTAGAGCGTGATATCAGTATATTCTGTTTGTTCAGTGGCTGGTGTTTAGAGCGTGATATCAGTATATTCTGTGTGTTCAGTGGCTGGTGTTTAGAGCGTGATATCAGTAGATTCTGTTTGTTCAGTGGCTGGTGTTTAGAGCGTGATATCAGTAGATGCTGTGTGTTCAGTGGCTGGTGTTTAGAGCGTGATATCAGTATATTCTGTTTGTTCAGTGGCTGGTGTTTAGAGCGTGATATCAGTATATTCTGTGTGTTCAGTTGCTGGTGTTTAGAGCGTGATATCAGTATATTCTGTGTGTTCAGTGGCTGGTGTTTAGAGCGTGATATCAGTATATTCTGTGTGTTCAGTGGCTGGTGTTTAGAGCGTGATATCAGTATATTCTGTTTGTTCAGTGGCTGGTGTTTAGAGCGTGATATCAGTAGATTCTGTTTGTTCAGTGGCTGGTGTTTAGAGCGTGATATCAGTATATTCTGTGTGTTCAGTGGCTGGTGTTTAGAGCGTGATATCAGTATATTCTGTGTGTTCAGTGGCTGGTGTTTAGAGCGTGATATCAGTAGATTCTGTGTGTTCAGTGGCTGGTGTTTAGAGCGTGATTTCAGTATATTCTGTGTGTTCAGTGGCTGGTGTTTAGAGCGTGATATCAGTAGATTCTGTGTGTTCAGTGGCTGGTGTTTAGAGCGTGATATCAGTATATTCTGTGTGTTCAGTGGCTGGTGCTTAGAGCGTGATATCAGTATATTCTGTGTGTTCAGTGGCTGGTGTTTAGAGCGTGATATCAGTATATTCTGTGTGTTCAGTGGCTGGTGTTTAGAGCGTGATATCAGTATATTATGTTTGTTCAGTGGCTGGTGTTTAGAGCGTGATATCAGTATATTCTGTTTGTTCAGTGGCTGGTGTTTAGAGCGTGATATCAGTATATTCTGTTTGTTCAGTGGCTGGTGTTTAGAGCGTGATATCAGTATATTCTGTTTGTTCAGTGGCTGGTGTTTAGAGCGTGATATCAGTATATTCTGTTTGTTCAGTGGCTGGTGTTTAGAGCGTGATATCAGTATATTCTGTGTGTTCAGTGGCTGGTGTTTAGAGCGTGATATCAGTAGATTCTGTGTGTTCAGTGGCTGGTGTTTAGAGCGTGATATCTGTATATTCTGTTTGTTCAGTGGCTGGTGTTTAGAGCGTGATATCAGTAGATTCTGTTTGTTCAGTGGCTGGTGTTTAGAGCGTGATATCAGTATATTCTGTTTGTTCAGTGGCTGGTGTTTAGAGCGTGATATCAGTATATTCTGTTTGTTCAGTGGCTGGTGTTTAGAGCGTGATATCAGTATATTCTGTTTGTTCAGTGGCTGGTGTTTAGAGCGTGATATCAGTATATTCTGTTTGTTCAGTGGCTGGTGTTTAGAGCGTGATATCAGTATATTATGTTTGTTCAGTGGCTGGTGTTTAGAGCGTGATATCAGTATATTCTGTTTGTTCAGTGGCTGGTGTTTAGAGCGTGATATCAGTATATTCTGTTTGTTCAGTGGCTGGTGTTTAGAGCGTGATATCAGTATATTCTGTGTGTTCAGTGGCTGGTGTTTAGAGCGTTATATCAGTAGATTCTTTGTGTTCAGTGGCTGGTGTTTATAGCGTGATATCAGTATATTCTGTTTTTTCAGTGGCTGGTGTTTAGAGCGTGATATCAGTATATTCTGTGTGTTCAGTGGCTGGTGTTTAGAGCGTGATATCAGTATATTCTGTTTGTTCAGTAGCTGGTGTTTAGAGCGTGATATCAGTATATTCTGTTTGTTCAGTGGCTGGTGTTTAGAGCGTGATATCAGTAGATTCTGTGTGTTCAGTGGCTGGTGTTTAGAGCGTGATATCAGTATATTCTGTGTGTTCAGTGGCTGGTGTTTAGAGCGTGATATCAGTATATTCTGTTTGTTCAGTGGCTGGTGTTTAGAGCGTGATATCAGTATATTCTGTGTGTTCAGTGGCTGGTGTTTAGAGCGTGATATCAGTATATTCTGTTTGTTCAGTGGCTGGTGTTTAGAGCGTGATATCAGTAGATTCTGTTTGTTCAATGGCTGGTGTTTAGAGCGTGATATCAGTATATTCTGTGTGTTCAGTGGCTGGTGTTTAGAGCGTGATATCAGTATATTCTGTTTGTTCAGTGGCTGGTGTTTAGAGCGTGATATCAGTAGATTCTGTGTGTTCAGTGGCTGGTGTTTAGAGCGTGATATCAGTATATTCTGTGTGTTCAGTGGCTGGTGTTTAGAGCGTGATATCAGTAGATTCTGTGTGTTCAGTGGCTGGTGTTTAGAGCGTGATATCAGTAGATTCTGTGTGTTCAGTGGCTGGTGTTTAGAGCGTGATATCAGTATATTCTGTTTGTTCAGTGGCTGGTGTTTAGAGCGTGATATCAGTATATTCTGTTTGTTCAGTGGCTGGTGTTTAGAGCGTGATATCAGTATATTCTGTGTGTTCAGTGACTGGTGTTTAGAGCGTGATATCAGTAGATTCTGTGTGTTCAGTGGCTGGTGTTTAGAGCGTGATATCAGTATATTCTGTGTGTTCAGTGGCTGGTGTTTAGAGCGTGATATCAGTAGATTCTGTGTGTTCAGTGGCTGGTGTTTAGAGCGTGATATCAGTGTATTCTGTGTGTTCAGTGGCTGGTGTTTAGAGCGTGATATCAGTATATTCTGTGTGTTCAGTGGCTGGTGTTTAGAGCGTGATATCATTATATTCTGTTTGTTCAGTGGCTGGTGTTTAGAGCGTGATATCAGTATATTCTGTGTGTTCAGTGGCTGGTGTTTAGAGCGTGATATCAGTATATTCTGTGTGTTCAGTGGCTGGTGTTTAGAGCGTGATATCAGTAGATTCTGTGTGTTCAGTGGCTGGTGTTTAGAGCGTGATACCAGTAGATTCTGTTTGTTCAGTGGCTGGTGTTTAGAGCGTGATATCATTATATTCTGTTTGTTCAGTGGCTGGTGTTTAGAGCGTGATATCATTATATTCTGTTTGTTCAGTGGCTGGTGTTTAGAGCGTGATATCAGTAGATTCTGTGTGTTCAGTGGCTGGTGTTTAGAGCGTGATATCAGTATATTCTGTTTGTTCAGTGGCTGGTGTTTAGAGCGTGATATCAGTATATTCTGTTTGTTCAGTGGCTGGTGTTTAGAGCGTGATATCAGTAGATTCTGTGTGTTCAGTGGCTGGTGTTTAGAGCGTGATATCATTATATTCTGTTTGTTCAGTGGCTGGTGTTTAGAGCGTGATATCAGTAGATTCTGTTTGTTCAGTTGCTGGTGTTTAGAGCGTGATATCAGTAGATTCTGTTTGTTCAGTGGCTGGTGTTTAGAGCGTGATATCAGTATATTCTGTTTGTTCAGTGGCTGGTGTTTAGAGCGTGATATCAGTATATTCTGTTTGTTCAGTGGCTGGTGTTTAGAGCGTGATATCAGTATATTCTGTGTGTTCAGTGGCTGGTGTTTAGAGCGTGATATCAGTATATTCTGTGTGTTCAGTGGCTGGTGTTTAGAGCGTGATATCAGTATATTCTGTGTGTTCAGTGGCTGGTGTTTAGAGCGTGATATCAGTATATTCTGTTTGTTCAGTGGCTGGTGTTTAGAGCGTGATATCAGTAGATTCTGTTTGTTCAGTGGCTGGTGTTTAGAGCGTGATATCAGTATATTCTGTGTGTTCAGTGGCTGGTGTTTAGAGCGTGATATCAGTATATTCTGTGTGTTCAGTGGCTGGTGTTTAGAGCGTGATATCAGTAGATTCTGTGTGTTCAGTGGCTGGTGTTTAGAGCGTGATATCAGTATATTCTGTGTGTTCAGTGGCTGGTGTTTAGAGCGTGATATCAGTAGATTCTGTGTGTTCAGTGGCTGGTGTTTAGAGCGTGATATCAGTATATTCTGTGTGTTCAGTGGCTGGTGCTTAGAGCGTGATATCAGTAGATTCTGTGTGTTCAGTGGCTGGTGTTTAGAGCGTGATATCAGTATATTATGTTTGTTCAGTGGCTGGTGTTTAGAGCGTGATATCAGTATATTCTGTTTGTTCAGTGGCTGGTGTTTAGAGCGTGATATCAGTATATTCTGTTTGTTCAGTGGCTGGTGTTTAGAGCGTGATATCAGTATATTCTGTTTGTTCAGTGGCTGGTGTTTAGAGCGTGATATCAGTATATTCTGTTTGTTCAGTGGCTGGTGTTTAGAGCGTGATATCAGTATATTCTGTGTGTTCAGTGGCTGGTGTTTAGAGCGTGATATCAGTATATTCTGTGTGTTCAGTGGCTGGTGTTTAGAGCGTGATATCAGTATATTCTGTTTGTTCAGTGGCTGGTGTTTAGAGCGTGATATCAGTATATTCTGTTTGTTCAGTGGCTGGTGTTTAGAGCGTGATATCAGTATATTCTGTTTGTTCAGTGGCTGGTGTTTAGAGCGTGATATCAGTATATTCTGTGTGTTCAGTGGCTGGTGTTTAGAGCGTTATATCAGTAGATTCTTTGTGTTCAGTGGCTGGTGTTTAGAGCGTGATATCAGTATATTCTGTTTGTTCAGTGGCTGGTGTTTAGAGCGTGATATCAGTATATTCTGTTTGTTCAGTGGCTGGTGTTTAGAGCGTGATATCAGTATATTCTGTTTGTTCAGTGGCTGGTGTTTAGAGCGTGATATCAGTATATTCTGTTTGTTCAGTGGCTGGTGTTTACAGCGTGATATCAGTATATTCTGTTTGTTCAGTTGCTGGTGTTTAGAGCGTGATATCAGTATATTCTGTTTGTTCAGTTGCTGGTGTTTAAAGCGTGATATCAGTATATTCTGTGTGTTCAGTGGCTGGTGTTTAGAGCGTGATATCAGTATATTCTGTTTGTTCAGTGGCTGGTGTTTAGAGCGTGATATCAGTATATTCTGTTTTTTCAGTGGCTGGTGTTTAGAGCGTGATATCAGTATATTCTGTGTGTTCAGTGGCTGGTGTTTAGAGCGTGATATCAGTATATTCTGTTTGTTCAGTGGCTGGTGTTTAGAGCGTGATATCAGTATATTCTGTTTGTTCAGTGGCTGGTGTTTAGAGCGTGATATCAGTAGATTCTGTTTGTTCAGTGGCTGGTGTTTAGAGCGTGATATCAGTATATTCTGTGTGTTCAGTGGCTGGTGTTTAGAGCGTGATATCAGTATATTCTGTTTGTTCAGTGGCTGGTGTTTAGAGCGTGATATCAGTAGATTCTGTGTGTTCAGTGGCTGGTGTTTAGAGCGTGATATCAGTATATTCTGTGTTTTCACTTAGCGTGACGGAGCTCTTGAATTTTTTTAAAGCACGATTGCACTGAAATCTCCCAGATGTAGTTTATAATAGTATATTGGTAATAATAAAATTGAATGAAAATATATTTTTTCCCAAAGCACGAGGCCCCCTTCTGATGATCAGATTATCTCCTCAAGCAACGTTCTATATAAGGTAAAAAAAATAATAAAGTACCCTCGTCACGCCAAGTGGCGTATAGGGAAATATGGTGTTAGTGACCCTATATTTTACAGACCTTCAGCACATGATTTTTGGGGTAATGTGGTCGGTATTACGCCCGTGCCGCTTTACTTTCCCAGAAAAAAATCCGGTACCCATTAAAGGCTGGGTGAACCGGAAGCCGTCGATTGGGATCGAACCCTTGTTCTTTGTAGTCCAGTCCACTATACACTGAGCTAGAGCGGCTCCCTCTATTTAAAGTGGTTACTGGTAGATGAGGCGAAATGACGTAAGAAGGGCACGCAAATTTCTTGCAATTAAAAAAAATTTCTAAAATTCTGCGCCTGGCTCGCGGAGTTTCGAAAGAAGTAAGGTACACAATCTAATATTTGCGCAAGCAGCGAGCTACTTTAATACTTGCCCACTAAGTCATCTCTTGAGAGTGACTAATATACTTATGGGTCTGCCAAGCGTGCCGTGGTATCTATTCTCACCACAAGTTTCACTCACTAAGTCATCTGTTGAGAGTGACTAATATACTTATGGGTCTGCCTAGTGTGTCGTGATATCTATTCTCACCACAAGTTTCACTCACTAAGTCATCTGATATTAACAACTATCTTATCTTCGTTCCCTGTTAATTTCGCTCTATTCTATTTTCTCATTACTACCTTCAGCACACGCATGGAGATTGAGGCTGTGGCAGAAGCTTTCGCGTGGTTGGTTAAAGAGACCAATAACACATGCGGTCATCTTGACAGTTCACAAAGCCATGCTTTGTCAGATTAACAAGAACACACTACACAGGTAGTGGGTGCACCTACCTGACATGTAGGTCTGATGTTAATAACGTTACTTTGACCGCGGACAAGCGGAAGTTTGTGCCACTAATTTGGCCGACAGGATGGCGAGGTCTACCATTGGGTAGGAAACCTTACAACTGGACATGAATGACATTGGGAGGGCTTTAAAAGAACATTTCTCACAGGATGGCGACAAGGAAGCTGAGGATAACCCACGCGTCAAGGGAATGGTGGAAAACACCGTGTCACGAGGGGAAAAAGCAGGAAAAGCATCTTCGGTGGCAAAGGACGCAAAAAGTTAATTTAATACTGGACAGGAACAATCAAGAGATAACACTTCGATTGTTGCTGGAACGGGTAGCAGAGCCGATATGACAGTCCCCCAGACTGTGATGACGTCAGTCTGAATTAAAGATGAAAAGATTGAGAGATGAAAAGATGAAGAGAAATTGGTTTTATTTTTTAATTTTATTTTATGTGTTTACTAAACTCGTATGCTGCCAGTCAAGAATATTCGAGAAAACCTGCCTTGCTTGTAGTTTTGCTATATTATGTTCTTTCTGTGAACAGCAAATGCTTTATTTACAAAACATTTCAATGTCAACACAGGAGCACCCAGACAAACTCCAGAACATATCCTACAGGACTGGAGCACTGTCAACACAGGAGCACCCAGACAAACTCCAGAACATATCCTACAGGACTGGAGCACTGTCAACACAGGAGCACCCAGACAAACTGCAGAACATATCCTACAGGACTGGAGCACTGTCAACACAGGAGCACCCAGACAAACTGCAGAACATATCCTACAGGACTGGAGCACTGTCAACACAGGAGCACCCAGACAAACTGCAGAACATATCCTACAGGACTGGAGCACTGTCAACACAGGAGCACCCAGACAAACTGCAGAACATATCCTACAGGACTGGAGCACTGTCAACACAGGAGCACCCAGACAAACTGCAGAACATATCCTACAGGACTGGAGCACTGTCAACACAGGAGCACCCAGACAAACTCCAGAACATATCCTACAGGACTGGAGCACTGTCAACACAGGAGCACCCAGACAAACTCCAGAACATATCCTACAGGACTGGAGCACTGTCAACACAGGAGCACCCAGACAAACTCCAGAACATATCCTACAGGACTGGAGCACTGTCAACACAGGAGCACCCAGACAAACTCCAGAACATATCCTACAGGACTGGAGCACTGTCAACACAGGAGCACCCAGACAAACTCCAGAACATATCCTACAGGACTGGAGCACTGTCAACACAGGAGCACCCAGACAAACTCCAGAACATATCCTACAGGACTGGAGCACTGTCAACACAGGAGCACCCAGACAAACTGCAGAACATATCCTACAGGATTGGAGCACTGTCAACACAGGAGCACCCAGACAAACTGCAGAACATATCCTACAGGACTGGAGCACTGTCAACACAGGAGCACCCAGACAAACTGCAGAACATATCCTACAGGACTGGAGCACTGTCAACACAGGAGCACCCAGACAAACTGCAGAACATATCCTACAGACTGGAGCACTCTCAACACAGGAGCACCCAGACAAACTGCAGAACATATCCTACAGACTGGAGCACTCTCAACACAGGAGCACCCAGACAAACTGCAGAACATATCCTACAGGACTGGAGCACTCTCAACACAGGAGCACCCAGACAAACTCCAGAACATATCCTACAGACTGGAGCACTCTCAACACAGGAGCACCCAGACAAACTGCAGAACATATCCTACAGACTGGAGCACTCTCAACACAGGAGCACCCAGACAAACTGCAGAACATATCCTACAGACTGGAGCACTCTCAACACAGGAGCACCCAGACAAACTCCAGAACATATCCTACAGGACTGGAGCACTCTCAACACAGGAGCACCCAGACAAACTGCAGAACATATCCTACAGGACTGGAGCACTGTCAACACAGGAGCACCCAGACAAACTGCAGAACATATCCTACAGGACTGGAGCACTTTCAACACAGGAGCACCCAGACAAACTGCAGAACATATCCTACAGAACTGGAGCACTTTCAACACAGGAGCACCCAGACAAACTGCAGAACATATCCTACAGACTGGAGCACTCTCAACACAGGAGCACCCAGACAAACTGCAGAACATATCCTACAGGACTGGAGCACTTTCAACACAGGAGCACCCAGACAAACTGCAGAACATATCCTACAGGACTGGAGCACTTTCAACACAGGAGCACCCAGACAAACTGCAGAACATATCCTACAGAACTGGAGCACTGTCAACACAGGAGCACCCAGACAAACTGCAGAACATATCCTACAGAACTGGAGCACTGTCAACACAGGAGCACCCAGACAAACTGCAGAACATATCCTACAGGACTGGAGCACTTTCAACACAGGAGCACCCAGACAAACTGCAGAACATATCCTACAGAACTGGAGCACTTTCAACACAGGAGCACCCAGACAAACTGCAGAACATATCCTACAGACTGGAGCACTCTCAACACAGGAGCACCCAGACAAACTGCAGAACATATCCTACAGGACTGGAGCACTTTCAACACAGGAGCACCCAGACAAACTGCAGAACATATCCTACAGGACTGGAGCACTTTCAACACAGGAGCACCCAGACAAACTGCAGAACATATCCTACAGACTGGAGCACTCTCAACACAGGAGCACCCAGACAAACTCCAGAACATATCCTACAGACTACAGCACTCTCAACACAAGAGCACCCAGACAAACTCCAGAACATATCCTACAGGACTGGAGCACTTTCAACACAGGAGCACCCAGACAAACTCCAGAACATATCCTACAGAACTGGAGCACTGTCAACACAGGAGCACCCAGACAAACTCCAGAACATATCCTACAGGACTGGAGCACTGTCAACACAGGAGCACCCAGACAAACTCCAGAACATATCCTACAGAACTGGAGCACTTTCAACACAGGAGCACCCAGACAAACTCCAGAACATATCCTACAGGACTGGAGCACTCTCAACACAGGAGCACCCAGACAAACTCCAGAACATATCCTACAGGACTGGAGCACTCTCAACACAGGAGCACCCAGACAAACTCCAGAACATATCCTACAGGACTGGAGCACTCTCAACACAGGAGCACCCAGACAAACTCCAGAACATATCCTACAGAACTGGAGCACTCTCAACACAGGAGCACCCAGACAAACTCCAGAACATATCCTACAGAACTGGAGCACTTTCAACACAGGAGCACCCAGACAAACTCCAGAACATATCCTACAGAACTGGGGCACTTTCAACACAGGAGCACCCAGACAAACTGCAGAACATATCCTACAGAACTGGAGCACTTTCAACACAGGAGCACCCAGACAAACTCCAGAACATATCCTACAGACTACAGCACTCTCAACACAGGAGCACCCAGACAAACTCCAGAACATATCCTACAGGACTGCAGCACTCTCAACACAGGAGCACCCAGACAAACTCCAGAACATATCCTACAGACTACAGCACTCTCAACACAGGAGCACCCAGACAAACTCCAGAACATATCCTACAGAACTGCAGCACTCTCAACACAGGAGCACCCAGACAAACTCCAGAACATATCCTACAGGACTGCAGCACTCTCAACACAGGAGCACCCAGACAAACTCCAGAACATATCCTACAGGACTGCAGCACTCACAACACAGGAGCACCCAGACAAACTCCAGAACATATCCTACAGGACTGCAGCACTCTCAACACAGGAGCACCCAGACAAACTCCAGAACATATCCTACAGGACTGGAGCACTCTCAACACAGGAGCACCCAGACAAACTCCAGAACATATCCTACAGGACTGCAGCACTCTCAACACAGGAACACCCAGACAAACTCCAGAACATATCCTACAGAACTGGAGCACTTTCAACACAGGAGCACCCAGACAAACTCCAGAACATATCCTACAGAACTGGAGTACTTTCAACACAGGAGCACCCAGACAAACTCTAGAACATATCCTACAGAACTGGAGCACTTTCAACACAGGAGCACCCAGACAAACTCCAGAACATATCCTACAGAACTGGAGCACTTTCAACACAGGAGCACCCAGACAAACTCCAGAACATATCCTACAGAACTGGAGTACTTTCAACACAGGAGCACCCAGACAAACTCTAGAACATATCCTACAGGACTGCAGCACTCTCAACACAGGAACACCCAGACAAACTCCAGAACATATCCTACAGACTACAGCACTCTCAACACAGGAACACCCAGACAAACTCCAGAACATATCCTACAGGACTGGAGTACTTTCAACACAGGAGCACCCAGACAAACTCCAGAACATATCCTACAGAACTGGAGTACTTTCAACACAGGAGCACCCAGACAAACTCCAGAACATATCCTACAGAACTGGAGCACTTTCAACACAGGAGCATCCAGACAAACTCCAGAACATATCCTACAGAACTGGAGCACTTTCAACACAGGAGCACCCAGACAAACTCCAGAACATATCCTACAGAACTGGAGTACTTTCAACACAGGAGCACCCAGACAAACTCCATATCATATCCTACAGAACTGGAGTACTTTCAACACAGGAGCACCCAGACAAACTCCAGAACATATCCTACAGGACTGCAGCACTCTCAACACAGGAGCACCCAGACAAACTCCAGAACATATCCTACAGGACTGCAGCACTCTCAACACAGGAGCATCCAGACAAACTCCATATCATATCCTACCGGACTGCAGCACTCTCAACACAGGAGCATCCAGACAAACTCCATATCATATCCTACAGAACTGCAGCACTCTCAACACAGGAGCATCCAGACAAACTCCATATCATATCCTACAGAACTACAGCACTCTCAACACAGGAGCATCCAGACAAACTCCATATCATATCCTACAGAACTGCAGCACTCTCAACACAGGAGCATCCAGACAAACTCCATATCATATCCTACAGAACTGCAGCACTCTCAACACAGGAGCATCCAGACAAACTCCATATCATATCCTACAGAACTACAGCACTCTCAACACAGGAGCATCCAGACAAACTCCATATCATATCCTACAGAACTGCAGCACTCTCAACACAGGAGCATCCAGACAAACTCCATATCATATCCTACAGAACTACAGCACTCTCAACACAGGAGCATCCAGACAAACTCCATATCATATCCTACAGAACTGCAGCACACTCAACACAGGAGCACCCAGACAAACTCTAGAACATATCCTACAGAACTACAGCACACTCAACACAGGAGCACCCAGACAAACTCTAGAACATATCCTACAGAACTGCAGCACACTCAACACAGGAGCACCCAGACAAACTCTAGAACATATCCTACAGAACTGCAGCACACTCAACACAGTAGCACCCAGACAAACTCTAGAACATATCCTACAGAACTGCAGCACACTCAACACAGGAGCACCCAGACAAACTCTAGAACATATCCTACAGAACTGCAGCACACTCAACACAGGAGCACCCAGACAAACTCTAGAACATATCCTACAGAACTGCAGCACTCTCAACACAGGAGCACACAGACAAACTCCAGAACATATCCTACAGAACTGCAGCACACTTAACACAGGAGCATCCAGACAAACTCTAGAACATATTCTACAGAACTGCAGCACACTCAACACAGGAGCACCCAGACAAACTCTAGAACATATTCTACAGAACTGCAGCACACTCAACACAGGAGAATCCAGACAAACTCCAGAACATATCCTACAGAACTGCAGCACTCTCAACACAGGAACACCCAGACAAACTCCAGAACATATCCTACAGAACTGCAGCACTCTCAACACAGGAACACCCAGACAAACTCCAGAACATATCCTACAGGACTGCAGCACTCTCAACACAGGAGCATCCAGACAAACTCCATATCATATCCTACAGAACTACAGCACTCTCAACACAGGAGCATCCAGACAAACTCCATATCATATCCTACAGAACTACAGCACTCTCAACACAGGAGCACCCAGACAAACTCCAGAACATATCCTACAGAACTACAGCACTCTCAACACAGGAGCATCCAGACAAACTCCATATCATATCCTACAGAACTACAGCACTCTCAACACAGGAGCATCCAGACAAACTCCATATCATATCCTACAGAACTACAGCACTCTCAACACAGGAGCATCCAGACAAACTCCATATCATATCCTACAGAACTGCAGCACTCTCAACATACAAAGAACACAAATTTTGTCTACAAAGCAACCCTGCGTGAAAAGTTACAGGGAACCGGTGATCATGTCAAGCAATTTCTTGTTCGTGACCCAATCCTGGTCTAAATGTGTAGCAAAAGCTGATCGCTGCAGAAAAAGAAGAAAAAAGAAGAAGTTGATAACAAAGCAAGTTCATGGTGAAGTTGAAAATACACGTAGAAGAGCAGCATCGAGAGATGGACAAATAACAGCCTATCAGAATACATCAACAAGGCACACGATCAACCTTCAATGCGGAGACGATGTTTCATCAAGAAACTAATGAAACTATAGTTCGTTCAGAAATTCGTGTCCACAGAGTTGATCATTTATCTCGGAAAATGTTTGATGAATTTCTATAAATCTTTTTCATGAAATCTTATTTATTCACCGACCTTCACATTTTATCACATTTATACCAGTAGACGCACATTTTGCTGAAAGCTTACGTGCACTTCCACAAGTTTCGTCATTTGACCTCTGTGAAATAATAACCAACTAGGAATATTCATGAAATGTCTTGGTCAGGTATATTCTGCTCTGACACTTTTTCCTGGAGTTAATCGGAATAGTTCTTATCAGCAAATAATAATTAGAAAAATAAGGAGGCGAAAGAAAAAGAAGGCGAGAACTATTTTTTTAAATCGAAAATTAGTTTCGTTTGTGGACGGTGACTGAGAACAGATTCATCGACATGAAAGACAAGAAGATCTAAAATAACAGATGGAGAACATCGGGGAAACCCGAACAGCATCTTGGTGCAGCCTGAGAATGGGCAGGTGTAGAGACTAATCTTAAAATACGACGACATTAGTCGTTATATGGACAAGATAAATAAGATCAAGAGCTATTTTACAATTTAAAAATATATGTTTCACCTTTTCAACGATGTCATTAAAACAGTATTTAAAAAAACAACAACAACAGAAAAACAGTTTCGAAAAAAACCGTACAAATAAACTCGCAATGTTAAAGGATGTTGATTTTGACCAAATTTGCAGTTTAAGAAAACCTCGTGGGGGAAAAAAAAGAAGAAAAAATACATCATGGGCAGTAAGAAAACATTGAATATTTAATGAAAGCGTGGGTCATGAAAGAAAAAGTCTACGCAGAAAATATGTATTAATAGAAACTTGAAATGGGAGTTTCCCTGATATGCATGGAATAGATTCTATTATTTTGTTTTGTAAACAAATTATGCACATTAAATAAATAACAGATGATGGAACGAAGATGAGAATATAGATGAAGATGTTAAGAATGAAGGAGGAGTAGTCTCTGTCAGTCATAGTTGACTATGGATTTTGTAGTAGTAGCCTCCGTCAGTCATAGTTGACTATGGATTTTGTAGTAGTAGCCTCCGTCAGTCATAGTTGACTATGGATTTTGTAGTAGTAGCCTCCGTCAGTCATAGTTGACTATGAATTTTGTAGTAGTAGCCTCCGTCAGTTATAGTTGACTATGGATTTTGTAGTAGTAGCCTCCGTCAGTCATAGTTGACTATGGATTTTGTAGTAGTAGCCTCCGTCAGTCATAGTTGACTATGAATTTTGTAGTAGTAGCCTCCATCAGTTATAGTTGACTACGTATTTTGCAGCGCCCCTAGAAATGCTATTTATTTCTTTTCTTTCCCCGTGTGTTCACTTTTTCTATGAATCTGTCTGCTTCTTGTTTGAGTTGCAGCTTTAGAGTGTGTTTCAAAAGATTGCGGTCAGCAGCTATGTCTTCCCAGGCTGCAGGGTTTATGTTCAGAGTCTTCATGTCATGTTTACACAATAATAACATCAGATGGGAGATGCACCACAGAAATAAAAAGCAGAATAGCTCAGGCCAAAATAGCATTTCAGAAAATGAAAAATATCTTATGCAACACATCTATGTCAATAAAAATGAGAAAGAGAGTTCATCGGTGCTATATAGAACCAATTCTGACCTATGGAAGCGAATCATGGACAGTAGACAAACAAATGAAAAGACGATTAGAGGCCACAGAGATGGGATTTCTCAGAAGAATGTTGAAAGTTCCCTGGACAGCTAAAAGACCAATGAGGAAGTTCTCAAAGAGGCCAACACAAAAAGGGAGCTCTTAAAAAACATAAAGAAGCAATCAACATTTTTCGGGCACATCATGAGAAAAGGAAAGTTGGAATATTTGGTTACAGCTGGTAAAATAAAAGGAAAGAGAAATCGTGGACGACAACGAGAGAAAATACTGGATAGCTTGGTGTCATGTCATGGAAAACAGTCAACAACAGAACTGACACGATGCACTGTAGATAGAAGATTGTGGAGGGACATGATCACCTACGGCAACCGGTATGGTACATGATGATGATGATGATAAATCGGAGTTTTGGGAGCCCCCTAGTTCTTTTGCCACCTGCTAGTTGTCCATAAAGCATATTTTTTGGTATGCGGCCATCTTTCATACGGTGTAGTGGTCATGCCAACGTAACCTACGTTGTTTGAGCAGTGTGTAGATGTTCGGGAGGCCTGTGTAATTGAGGACCTCCACGTTTGTCACTTTGTCCTTCCAGGTGATATCAAGAATGCAGCGCTAGCATCGCATCTAGGATGTATTTAGCTTTCTCTCTTGCTTTGTCCATGCATAATTCGCTGCCATTAAAAAAAAGACTCATGTTGCGGGCGTTATAAACAGCGGCCTTTGTTTTAGTTGTCAGTTGGCTGTTCGCTGTTTGCTGTTTTGCCAAACGCACCTAGAAAGACTGTCGAAGGTGGTAGCAGCTTCACCGAAGCGGGTGTCAAGAATGTAATTGATAACATAAACAAGAACGGGGAGTAAAAGAATTAGTTGATAATATTGAAGTACACATTTCTGTGATTTTATTGTTTTAAACAATAGCTTGGGGGCGGGGCAGGGGGCGTGTCAGTATCAGGAGGCAACGAATTTAATGTCCGTGGGAGGAGCTTGTCAAAAATATTGTTTTCTCTTTCTTTGTGCACATCGACAAGTGTTTTCAATTTGAGGACCCCCAATTCAAATTGATGGCAGGACAAAATCACTAATTTAGAACTATAGGAAGGTACCAGATAAATACTAGTGGACAAAGGGATATAAAAAAGACGATGGCGCTGGATAGGACACACCCTGCGGAAGTCAGCTGAGAGTATTACACAACATGCTCTTTTTTTGGAATTCCCAGGGCAAGAGACAAAGTGGAAGACCAACATATTCTTAGTGAAGACAGATGGGAGCAGAGATGAAGGTGCTGGAGAAGACATGAAATGATCTTAAAAGAATGGCAAGAAACAAAACGACTTGGAATGTGTTTATTGAAGACCTATGCTCCACAGGGAACTGAAAGTGTTCGTTGAAGACCTGTGCTCCATAGGGAGCTGAAAGTGTTTGTTACAGACCTATGCTTCACAAGGAACTGAAAGTATTTGTTGAAGACCTATGCTATACAAGGAACTGAAAGTGATTGTTGAAGACTTATGCTCCACAGGGAGTTGAGATGAAGAAGAAGAAGAAGAAGAGGATGAGATTTTACAGTTTACTATAAGGAACAACGCAACACATCTACACCCATTCAGAGTGGGGGATAAAGAAGATTTATTTTTCTTCCTAAAATCGTCAAGCGATCGCAAGAAAGAAAGAAAAGAAGATTTGATAGAAAATTGAAAGCTAGGAATTTCATCAGCATCCTGGAATTATGGGAAGGGGTGAGTGGATGTGGAAATAGAACGATGGCTTAAACTATTAATAGCCACCTGACTTTATATGCATCCACAGGAGGTGGGGAACAGAATAGATAGAGAGATGTTGTTGGCTGACGAATCTACATGGAATTAAGAAGCACATTTCTGTGCACGATACTTTCAACTTTCCAGCATTATTAACATCAACGGAAATTCTGGCCACCGTTTTTTCCCGCCATTTTTTTAGATAAGTGTTCAGTTTTCATATGACGGTGAATGAGTATATATGGAAATGTCCAGTCTGCAATGACGTCATGCCGTTCTAAAATCTAACCGAAATATATGACGTCACATAAAACACCCTGTGTGCCAGGAAAAATAAAGAACACAGTCAACAGCTCTCTATCCTCGACGCTGAAAGGATAAAGACTGTAGAGAACAAGAACAAACAATATAATATGTTCAAGGTACAGAGTGGCAAGAGTATAGAGTCAGAAAACTACACTCACGCCTGCATACTGAGTGATTCGATGAGCATGATAAGAAAAGTGGAGGCGGGATCTGTATGCAGGCAATGAATGGAGTCATTACAGAAGTCAAAAATACGTAGAGTCACCTTTGTCTAAGTTCCTCATTACAGAAGTCAAAAATACGTAGAGTCACCTTTGTCTAAGTTCCTGGACACTGCGGGACTTCATGAGAAGGGGATCTGAGCACCTATGGTCATGTTCGGAGTACAATGTCGATGATCCGCAAATAACCTGCACCATCAAAGGAAGAGACAGAGCGGAATGGCGCTCCATGGTAGCCAACCTTCGATGCGGAGACAGCACTCAATGATAATGATGATGAGAAATGAACCAAGCAAAAGCCAAATCAGTAACAATCATAACCAGCAGGACAAGCTGGCACAGAGAGAAGACCTGGCAGTTCCCCGGTTCGCTTGCCTCCAAAAGTCTCCATTTTCTCAGCTCTGACTTTGATTTTGTTGAACGTTTCAGGCGCTGTCTATCTCCGGGGAAGCATTTCTTCCCATTGAATATTCCCTCTAGCTATTTGATAAGTAAGTCTTTTCAAAGTGTTGTTATTTTTGTCCATGAGATGAACAATTTAACGCTTTAGTTGGATATTTATTTTATTTTTTATTAGACACGGAGTTATTGAAATAAAATAAATGATAGCCACGAGCTGAGCTCAAGATCAAGAAATGCTTGAAATGGCACGTGGAGACCGGCGTGAATCTCCCAGTTCTATTCTTTTACTGAACTGGAGCTCAGATTTATTTAGTTAGAACTGTTATAACCCGGTCATTTCTTAGACTGTCTACTTTGTTGTAAATGGACTGAAATGAAATATCCATTCAGTCATAAATACCTACAGTTAAAGATTAGTATAGTATATATTATAGCTCGTTTCAAATCACTTGCCCAACTTCAAAACGCTATTGATATTGCTCAGTAACCGTTTGTTAAAAACTGTTGAAATTTTCCAAATGTTATTAGAATGCAAAAGACCCTTTAAATGTCTATTTAACAAATATCTTGCAGCTGCAGTTTTCTTAAAGCAGCGAATTTCTTTGATTTTGATGTTTGTCAAAATTGTAAATTGTGAACCCCTAAATAATAGAAATTACCGTAGTTGCTGGTCTATGATTAATTTTCACTAGGTAAAGGCGTTGCCGTAATGGGGAAATACCAGGAGAATTATTGTCTTCTCAGTTCGAGGACGGACGATAATATCAAGGTATACCTGTATGTCCAATTTTCATAGTTGTGTGGTCCTGAAAAGGGCCGTTTGTTGAACTAATTTAAGGTAATATAGGGGCCAACATTGTGGGGGCTATATACTTTCATTCTGAATCAGACGAGTCTAAAAGATTAATAACTGTTTGGGGTTGAACATCCCACAAACCATCATTTTTCCAATATTCCTCTTCCTGTTTTAAGACGTGGTCTTCACATTTAGCCCAATAATCTTTGTCTATATTTAATAAAGCGAGATTAGCAAGAGTCTTTACATCGCATATTTTGAATGTTGTATTTTCATCTGCCACTTGTCCTTTTAATTTTGCCTAGATTAGTTCTATTGGATTTAAATGAGCATGGTAAGGTGGCAGCCTCAAACTTATATGACCGTGCTCTTGGATAATCTTATCTATTTGAAAAATCTTTGTCCTCTGTTTTTGCTTTACTAGAGATAGTAATTCAGGTTTTAAGTACATGTTATTAAATTGTATGTGCTCCTTTGTGAGCCATATCTTAATAGCATCTTTTGTACTGGATGACGTCTGGACTTTATCTTCAAGTGCAACAATGTTGTGGTACGCTGCATTGCCCATTATTAGGCAAGATGGTCGATCTAGTGATGGGAGAACAGAATTTTCAATCCAATGTCTAAATATGTGACCATTCATCTCAGAGTGATAATCCCGATTGTCTATGGATTTTGAAAGAAAAATGAGCTCTGCATTCTGTATTAGTCCATGTTGTCGACTACCTGCATAAGCAATTATCAAGCGCTGTCCTTTGCTGCTAGGTATTAATCTCTTAATCTTTCCATCTGATGACTGCCATTCCCTTTGGTTAGTGTGGTGAGCATTGATCCATGTTTCATCCAAGTACACAATATCATAACCTTGCTTGCGCACCTCTTTTACTTCACGTAAATACTTGCTTCTCATGACTACTATATGTGGCTTCTCACAGATGATGTTTCGTCCATTGGAATACTTTCTGAATGTAAAGCCTGCAGCTCTCACATTCCTCCATAATGTAGACTTTGATATTTCAATACTGTTGTTCTTTTTCAGTGAAATTTTTAATTTTCTTATTGTAACAGTTTCATTCATACCCAACATTTTGTGAATTTCACTTCTAATAAGTTCACTGTCGAAATTATCCAACATTTTTGCTCTTCCTTGTGATTTTGTACATTTTGAACATTGACGGTCACGTGCTTAAATCCAGCGATTAAATGACCGTTTAGATAAATCCAAAATGTGTCTTGTCCTATTCTCAGGGTTTTCTAAAGAATGAAATAATCTTCCTCGTTTAGCCTCTTTGCAAAAATAGTCATACATTTTGATTGCGATGTAAACTGCAGAATTTCATTTTAAGACTCATGATAAATGTTATCGTTCCACGTCTACACCTATGAATGAACGGAAATGGAACACACAATTTCTCAAGTGTCTAATTGTGTCAAAAAAACCACGGCGAAAGCGTGCAAACTCGTCAATTTTACCGTGTATGGATTTTTACCCGCTATTTTTAACTTAAAATACTGTAAACATTAAGTTTTGACTACATCAATGGGTCGTTATACATTTATATAAATCAAATAAGCAACAATAATAACCAAATGTTTTTTTTTTAATGAAATTAATTCCCTGTTGGGTTCTAATCATTATAACTTTACATGCAAATTTTGAACAACTTACAACAAGCGGTTAAAAAGCTATCGATTTTAAAATTTTGGCACGAGTTATGAAACAAGCTATAGATTTTGATTTAGATAGTTCCCGTTGAACGGTATGATCGCCAGTCTTGTCATTGTGAGCGGCGTAGTGAGCTCGTTACGGTCGGTTACTAGTAATTATGATGAGACTGTAACTAACTAGCTGTTTGTAGTTAGTGATTGTAGTAATCCATCCACTCGCTCAGTTTTTTTTTTTTTTTTTGGATCTGCGTCAATTAAGTCTCGTTTTAATTTAATTTATATATTAAGTGAGTAATTTCCACATATTATCTATTAACCTCCTACTATAACCAGTGGTTGAAAATGTAAAACTGAAATAAACAAAAGAATTGTAATGGCAAAAAAAGTAATTTTAACGTGAACAGACATCAAAACAAATAACACCAGGGTTAAAACTAAGAATAGCAACATCATTTATGTTATGTCTTCTCAACATTCCTATATGGTGCAGAAACATGGACATTAGACAAGAAAACAGAACAGATAATTGATGCCTTTAAAAATGTGGATATATAATAGAAGAATAGGTAGAATTGAATGGAGGGAAAATAAAACAAACGAAGTCTTAAAACAACTGAAAATGAAAAGAGAACTACTAAACACAATTCAAACAAGACAAATGCGATTTTTGGGCCATTTTAAAAGACACAACAGCTTACTAAAAGTAATCCTGGAGGGTAAAATACAAGGTAAAAGAGGCAGAGGTAGACCAAGACTAACATGGACGAGTAACATCAAAAGATGGATAAACCAGCCTATGACAACCTGCACCATCAAAGCAAGAGACAGAGCAGAATGGCGCTCCATGGTAGCCAACCTTCGTTGTGGAGATGGCACTCGATGATGATGATGATTATCCTCCGATATGTAGCACATCACTCTCTTGTTTCATCTTCTCATGTCTTATCCCTCAGTTTATTTCTCCTTGATTTACCTGGACCACTCATCATAGATGTAGTAGAGTTTATCATTATTTCATTGTCCGTTTGTGTTGTTCTTGTTTTCTGAGGAAGGCCGCATGTTGGCCGAAAGGTCAGTATTTTGTTATATTCCTTTTTTGTAAAGCTGTCACCATACCATATAGAAATGTACATTACATCCCACTGCTTGCTACTGCTGCCAGCTTTACCGCAGCACTGCAATTATTTGTCTGTTCCCTAGTACTGTGTTAGCTGCTGATCTTTGTTCTGTTGTTGCAGAATTATAATAATTTTTTGTTTATGACTAGCATTCAGTCCATCACCTCTCAGCCATCTGCTTGTGCCATACAATCAATATGATGAGATTTGAATTGCTTCATTGATTGTTGTGTAGTAAACGATAATCAATAAATAATTGTGATAGTTGCTCTGTGAGGTTAGGCTCTGTTTTCTTGAGGTGACCACAGCACTTTTTTTCTTTTTTATATTTCTTATTTCCTCTTTGCTGAAAGTTGCAGTTCCAACATTTTAATGAACATCTTCATTTCTTATTCTGTCGTTTCTAGTCATTTCTTATTCTGTCGTTTCTAGTAATGACTTGTGATCTTTATATCTAGTGACATGTCTCATATGTGGCTGGCTGTAATGACTTGTGATCTTTTTAGTTGTTTTAAGACTTCATTGCTTGTTTTCTTTTCTTTCCATCCAGTTCTACTTATTCTTCTATAAATCCACATTTCAAAGGCTTCAATTTTCTGTTCTGTTTTCTTGTCTAATGTCCATGTTTCTGCACCATACAGGAATATTGAGGAGACGTAGCATTTTGCTATTCTTAGTTTTAGTTCTGGTGTTATTTGTTTTGATGTTAGTATATTTTTCATGGCATTAAAATTACTTTTTGCCATACCTAATCTTTTGTTTATTTCAGTTGTGCATTTTCCATCACTGGTTATAGTATGTCCGAGGTAGTTGTAGATCTGAACTGTCTCCAGATGTATTCCTTCAACTTTGTTATTTATTTGTAGGTCTTGAGAATTTTCTTTGTTTATGATCGTAATTTTAGTCTTTTTGATATTCATATCTAGTCCATATTTTTTGCTTGTCTTGTTTATTACATTAAGTAATTGTTGTAGATCTTTAGGATTTTCTGCTAGTAGTACAGTATCGTCAGCATATCTTAGGTTATTGATTATCTTTCCATTAATTTGTAGGCCTGGTATCTCTGAGATGTTTTTAAAGATTTGCTCAGTGTACAGATTGAACAAGCTTGGTGATAGGATGCATCCCTGTCTTACTCCTCTGTTTATATCAATGGGTGTAGAGTTCTCTTTGTTATATTTTATTATTGCTGTTTGCTTCCAATACAAATTACATATTAGTGGTATGTCTGTATCGTCTAGATTTATATCCTTTAGGCAGTCTATAAGTTAATTATGGTGTTTTCTAGCGAAAGCTTTGGTGTAGTCTATGAAGCAGGCATATATTGGTTTGTTTACTTCTATGTATTTTTCAATCAATGTTCTCATGCTGAATATGGCTTCTTTTGTCTCGCTGTTTTTCCTAAATCCTAATTGCTGCTCATGTAATTCAGTATTGATTTTATTCTGAATCCTTCCTTGAATAACTTTTAGCAAGATTTTTGTAACATGGCTCATTAGGCTCATTGTTCTAAAGTCACTGCAATCAACTGTACCATTCTTTTTAGGTAATGCAATGAAAGTTGTTTTTAGTTCATTTGGTATGTATCCTGTATGGTATATGTCATTGCATATGTCTGTGATCACTTCAATGCCAAAATGTTCTAGTGCCTGTATCATTTCTATCTGTATATTGTCAGGCCCTGCTGCTTTTCCCTTTTTCTAAAGAGAATAATTAATAATATTTTGTTAAACTGTTAATCATCAGTTAGAAATTAAATACATGAATGTTAAAAGGACACCATACAAAAGAATCCAATGTGTGATTTGTCGTGGCCATAAAAGAACATCAACTTAATAGATGTGACAAACTGATGGAGCCTCGTGTGCATATCATCAGAGTATTAACCAGCTGTTTTCATGCCATCTAGATCCTTGGTTGATTTCTCTAGCTGTTTCAGCTTTGCCGAAAACTACAGTGATCAAATCACACTTATTTCTGACTACTGTGGTTTAGCATTGCAATGTTAACAACACTTGTCACTGCATGATACAGCAAATCCTATTGGACTGTCTTTGCTATTTTATCATCCAAATCACATTCAATGAGCAACTTGATCAATGAGGATGTCTCTTAATTTTGTGAGTAACATTCCCACTATTAATGAAGAAAATCACTGGAGTCTGTAGAAATGTGGTTTTACAGAAGAATGTTGAGAATACCATGGACAGCTAAGAAGAGTAATAAAAATGTTCTGAAAGAGGCCAAAGCAAAAAGAGAGCTAATTTCCAATATTAGGAAGAAACAATCATCATTTTTTGACAATGTAATGAGAAGAGAACAACTGGTATATATTGAAACAACTGGAAAAATTGAGGGACAAAGAGATAGAGGGAAGCAAAGAATGATATCAAGTTTAAATTTATAAAAAAAATTATAAATAACTGTCGAGATCGAAAGTTGTCGAGAGACATGATCACCTACGTTAGCAGGCCTGATACTGGATGATGATGACTATTAATGAAGCTGTATTTTCACTTCTCTACTTCGTCAGGACTTTACGATGTCCATCGCATTAGATTCATGACAGGATTCTGTTACTATCTCATCCACCCATTTTCAAAACACAACGAGCCTTTAATAAAGTTGCAAGAACACCAGACCCAAGTGCTGGCTACGAAAAAGATGGATTGATGGAATATTAGAAACACTAGGAAACATAACAGCAGAGGTTAACAGAAGAGCAAAAGATGGATTGATGAAATATTCTAAACACTAGGAAACATAACAGCAGGAGAGGTTAACAGAAGAGCAAAAGAGGGATTGATGAAATATTAGAAACACTAGGAAACATAACAGCAGGAGAGGTTAACAGAAGAGCAAAAGATGGATTGATGAAATATTAGAAACACTAGGAAACATAACAGCAGGAGAGGTTAACAGAAGAGCAAAAGATGGATTGATGGAATATTAGAAACACTAGGAAACATAGCAGCAGAGGTTAACAGAAGAGCAAAAGATGGATTGATGAAATATTAGAAACACTAGGAAACATAACAGCAGTAGAGGTTAACAGAAGAGCAAAAGAGGGATTGATGAAATATTAGAAACACTAGGAAACATAACAGCAGGAGAGGTTAACAGAAGAGCAAAAGATGGATTGATGAAATATTAGAAACACTAGGAAACATAACAGCAGGAGAGGTTAACAGAAGAGCAAAAGATGGATTGATGGAATATTAGAAACACTAGGAAACATAGCAGCAGAGGTTAACAGAAGAGCAAAAGATGGATTGATGAAATATTCGAAACACTAGGAAACATAACAGCAGGAGAGGTTAACAGAAGAGCAAAAGAGGGATTGATGAAATATTAGAAACACTAGGAAACATAACAGCAGGAGAGGTTAACAGAAGAGCAAAAGATGGATTGATGAAATATTCGAAACACTAGGAAACATAACAGCAGGAGAGGTTAACAGAAGAGCAAAAGATGGATTGATGGAATATTAGAAACACTAGGAAACATAACAGCAGCAGAGGTTAACAGAAGAGCAAAAGATGGATTGATGAAATATTAGAAACACTAGGAAACATAACAGCAGCAGAGGTTAACAGAAGAGCAAAAGATGGATTGATGGAATATTAGAAACACTAGGAAACATAACAGCAGCAGAGGTTAACAGAAGAGCAAAAGACCACAAATTATATCACCCTTTGATGCTGAAAGATAAATGAAGAAGGAAAGAAGAATTGTGGTGGATAATTGTACGGATATTAGAATGTCCTGATATTCAGACTCACAATGAAAATACACAGATTTATATTACACATGATGAGAATAACATATTTTGTATGTGTGTGTGTTTTTTTGTTGTGTTTTTTTTAATCCTAATGCTCATTTTGGTAGATTAAATTTGATACAAATATGACAATGTTCTCTCCATGCTTTACTAGACACATATAGGGTCATATAATGACCAAGGTACAATTTTGGGTGATGTCGTAACAAGCCTTTGCTTCCAAGAAAATATCTCTGGTACCCATTTGTAGAGGCTGGGTGAACCCTGGAGCCTTGTTGGTCTGAAAAAAATCAGCCATTTCTGGGAATCGAACCTGGACCCTAGATGCAAGAACAATAAGAAAAATAACCTCTACAGAGATGAAATGTGTTAGACGAGTGACAGGAAACAGCCTGAGAGATAAGATCAGAAATGAAGAACTGAGAAAAAAAGCTAGGAATAGCCCCCACCATAGGATATATAAGGAAACAACAGATAAAATGGTTTGGCCACGTGACAAGGCAGAAAGATCAAAACACTACACAACGAGCCTTCAACAAACGTTGTGAGAACACCAGACCCAAGGGTCGACCACGAAAAAGATGGGTTGATGGAATATTAGAAGCACTAGGAAACATAACAGCAGCAGAGGCGAACAGAAGAGCAAAAGACCGCAAATTATATCTCCCCTCGATGCTGAAAGATAGATGAGGAAGGAAAGAAGAAGAAGAAGAACCTGGACACTTATGATCAGGAAGCAATCACACTAACTACCTAGCCAGTGAAGTTCTTAACCCTAGATTACAACAACATATGTAAGCATAAATTTAGGAAAATTTGACATTTTGCCATATTCAAACATTTCTCCCCCACCCCCCTCTTTGTACCTTCCTGTTTACCCGAGTGTTGTTGGATTTGTTTCCATTGCTGTTGGATGTTTTTTTTTTTTTTCTTGATCGTGAGATACATTGTTTAATGCAGAAAAAAAAAAATTGGCAGTGTTTTCCTTTTTTTTTTTTTACTGTGCCCAGGGAAATTTACTGGCCATCAGCAATCAAACAACCCTTTGTGACTGGGAAACACAGCAAATAATGCTATGTGGTACGGAACATACTGACAAACTTTCAGTGACTGTACTGATAGACATTGTAACACCTCTGGTATATGAGGTGAAACTCAGGTCATAAGTCAACCTAAGTCAGGGGCTTCAAGTCCCTGTGTTTTTTGCCTAGTGTGAACACAGGATCCTGTCAAGAGTTCAGAGAAATTACTGTTTTAGAGCATCTTTGTTACATTTAAATGGTAGTAATTTTTACTACAGTATCGTAACTGGGAGAGTTAGAGATAGGTCTTGTAATTAAGGGTAATGGAGGTATTTATAATTATAGTAAAAAAAAATAAAGAGCCCCCGTCACGCCAAGTGGCTTTTAGGGAATATGGTGTTAGTGACCATAAATTTTACAGACCTTCGGCACATGATTTTTGGGGTAATGTGGTTGGTATTACGCCTGTACCACTTTACTTTCCCAGAATAAAATCCAGTACCCATTTAAGGCTGGGTGAACCCGGAAGCCGTTGGTTGGGATCGAACCCTATCCCTTGTCCTTTGTAGTCCAGTTCACTAACCACTGAGCTAGCTAACTAAGTATAAATAACTGAAACTTCCCAAATAAACAGTAAGTAATAATAGGAAGTATATTCTTCTTAAAGTTACAACATTGTGACTTTTCTTACCTTTACAGACTCAAGCTAATCAAAGCAGGTGTTGTTGCCCTGTGTTTATCACATGAGGAGTACATAAAACATTGTTACCTCAAGTTGTAGACAGCCTGAAAGTAAGTCTGTCTGTATGTCTGTTATTATCTTGTTGTCTTGCTTTGTGTTTTTCTGAAATGATCTGTCATGATATCATGTCCAATAACGTTATCTGTGTGTGAAGAAAGATCCTGTAGTTTTATTTAGATTCTAGAATTAACGATATATGGCTTTGGGGAGAAGTTCGTGCTGGCTATGAGAATGGTGCCAGAGTTTTTTTGGGGGGACTGTCGGTCTGTCTGTCATGAAAACTGTAAACCACGTCACACAAGTGTATCCAGTTGTCATGGAAAATTAGGAACCTGTCATGTTACTACCATGTCACCCATAAATGTATCAATTATAGGAAATTTGGTCTGCCTGTTATGATACTAAATGCATAACCTATAAATGTACAAATCATCATGGGAAAGTTGATCTGCCTCTCATGATACTAAATATCTATCTATCTATCTATTGACCTTTCGAGCCGTAGCCAGCCCATAGGGCGTAGACCAAAATACACCTTCTCCTATCTGAATTTTTGTTCTAGCAGCTTTTCTTTTAAAGATATTTTATCAAATCTCGCCATCTGTCTCTGTTCTGTGCAAGCAGCTCTATCTCATTGAGGGAGCCGAATCCTGCTGCTCTTGTCTCTCGCATCAATGTTCTTCTTAGTGTCTCCCTGGATCTTCCTCTTTTTCTCTTACCTGTTGTTTCCCATATGAGGGCTTGCTTTGCTATTCGGTTATTATCTCTTCTCATCACATGTCCAACATATGACCATCGTCTTTTCTTTATTACTGAAGATATTAGTGGTTGATTGGCGATTTCTCTAATTTCTTCGTTTGTTTTGAATTCGTTCCACGCTATACCAAGTATTTTCCTTAGACATTTATTTTCGAATGCGTTCAACTTTGTTTCTATATCTCTTGTTGTTTTCCAGCTTTCACACGCATACTAACTATACTACCTATAAATGTATAAAGTGTCATGGGAAATTTTACTGCCTGTCATGTTACTTCTTCAGACTTGTGATCATGTGTACGTGTCTCTTGTCTTGTTTGGAGGGGTAAGGACATCATGACACATGATGAGCTGGTTGTAGAATCAGTACTTGTATATGGAGGGATAAGGGCAACATCATGACACATGATGAGCTGATCTTTACTTGTGTATACATGTGTTCCCTGATTTTTTCCCCTAAACCTACACCGTGACTGGCACATTGTTCATAGACCACAAGCCATGACGGGTAGCCTCTGGCATGACGGGTAGCTCTGCCTCAATATAAATGTTAAATAATGATGTTAGAATCAGCCCGTAACTAAACAGTCCATGTAGGCTCATGGTGGGGCAAATAAACATTTAAAAATGTTAAATTTAAAGTGCTTGACTGTACAAGCTTTATGGTTCATCTCATTATTATTTGTCTGTATTTGTCACTTTCACTGATGTTAATTATTGATGTCAGTGTGACAAACATGAAATTTATGAATCAGCTGAAAATGAAAAAAGAACTACTTGATACAATAAAAAAAACAGCTGAAATTTGTGGGGCATGTGAAGAGACACAAAACCCTACTAAAAGTTGTCCTGGAGGGGAAGGCACTGGAGGGGAAGGCACAAAGTAGGCAAGGCAGAGACAGACCAAGACTGATGTGGACTGATAACATCAAAAGATGATCAGGTATACCTATGATGACATGCACTATCAAGGCAAGAGACAGAGTAAAATGGCGCTCTATTGTAGCCAATCTTCGATGTGGAGACTGCACTTAATGAATGAATGGCACTTCATGGTAGTCAACTTTTATTGTGGAGATGGCACCCAATAAATGGCGCTCCATGGTGGTCGACCTTCGATGTGGAAATGACTCTCCATGGTAGCCAACCTTCGATGTGGAAATAGTGCTCTGTGGTAGTTAACCTTCGATGTGGAGATGGCACTCCATGGTAGTCAAGCTTCGATGTGGAAATAGTGCTCTGTGGTAGTTAACCTTCGATGTGGAGATGGCACTCCATGGTAGTCAACCTTCAATGTGGAAATAGTGCTCTGTGGTAGTTAACCTTCGATGTGGAGATGGCACTCCATGGTAGTCAAGCTTCGATGTGGAAATAGTGCTCTGTGGTAGTTAACCTTCGATGTCGAGATGGCACTCCATGGTAGTCAACCTTCGATGTGGAGATGGCACTCCATGGTAGTCAACCTTCAATGTGGAAATAGTGCTCTGTGGTAGTTAACATTCGATGTGGAGATGGCACTCCATGGTAGTCAACCTTCAATGTGGAAATAGTGCTCTGTGGTAGTTAACCTTCGATGTGGAGATGGCACTCCATGGTAGTCAAGCTTCGATGTGGAAGTAGTGCTCTGTGGTAGTTAACCTTCGATGTCGAGATGGCACTCCATGGTAGTCAACCTTCGATGTGGAGATGGCACTCCATGGTAGTCAACCTTCGATGTGGAGATGGCGCTCCATGGTAGTCAACCTTCGATGTGGAGATGGCACTCCATGGTAGTCAAGCTTCGATGTGGAAATAGTGCTCTGTGGTAGTTAACCTTCGATGTGGAGATGGCACTCCATGGTAGTCAACCTTCAATGTGGAAATAGTGCTCTGTGGTAGTTAACCTTCGATGTGGAGATGGCACTCCATGGTAGTCAAGCTTCGATGTGGAAATAGTGCTCTGTGGTAGTTAACCTTCGATGTCGAGATGGCACTCCATGGTAGTCAACCTTCGATGTGGAGATGGCACTCCATGGTAGTCAACCTTCAATGTGGAAATAGTGCTCTGTGGTAGTTAACATTCGATGTGGAGATGGCACTCCATGGTAGTCAACCTTCAATGTGGAAATAGTGCTCTGTGGTAGTTAACCTTCGATGTGGAGATGGCACTCCATGGTAGTCAAGCTTTGATGTGGAAATAGTGCTCTGTGGTAGTTAACCTTCGATGTCGAGATGGCACTCCATGGTAGTCAACCTTCGATGTGGAGATGGCACTCCATGGTAGTCAACCTTCGATGTGAAGATGGCGCTCCATGGTAGTCAACCTTCGATGTGGAGATGGCACTCCATGGTAGTCAACCTTCGATGTGGAGATGGCACTCCATGGTAGTCAACCTTCGATGTGGAGATGGCGCTCCATGGTAGTCAACCTTCGATGTGGAGATGGCGCTCCATGATAGTTAACCTTTGATGTGGAGGTGGCGCTCCATGGTAGTCAACCTTCAATGTGGAGATGGCGCTCCATGGTAGTCAACCTTCGATGTGGAAATAGTGCTCTGTGGTAGTTAACCTTCGATGTGGAGATGGCACTCCATGGTAGTCAACCTTCGATGTGGAGATGGCGCTCCATGGTAGTCAACCTTCGATGTGGAGGTGGCGCTCCATGATAGTTAACCTTTGATGTGGAAATGGCACTCCATGGTAGTCAAACTTCGATGTGGAGATGGCGCTCCATGGTAGTCAACCTTCGATGTGGAGACGGCGCTCCATGATAGTTAACCTTTGATGTGGAGATGGCGCTCCATGGTAGTCAACCTTCAATGTGGAGATGGCACTCCATGGTAGTTAACCTTTGATGTGGAAATGGCGCTCCATGGTAGTCAACCTTCAATGTGGAAATAGTGCTCTGTGGTAGTTAACCTTCGATGTGGAGATGGCACTCCATGGTAGTCAACCTTCGATGTGGAGATGGCGCTCCATGATAGTCAACCTTTGATGTGGAGATGGCACTCCATGGTAGTCCACCTTTGATGTGGAGATGGCGCTCCATGATAGTCAACCTTTGATGTGGAGATGGCACTCCATGGTAGTCAACCTTTGATGTGGAGATGGCACTCCATGGTAGTCAACCTTTGATGTGAAGATGGCACCCCATGGTAGTCCACCTTTGATGTGGAGATGGCGCTCCATGATAGTCAACCTTTGATGTGGAGATGGCGCTCCATCATAGTCAACCTTTGATGTGGAGATGGCACTCCATGATAGTCAACCTTTGATGTGGAGATGGCACTCCATGGTAGTCCACCTTTGATGTGGAGATGGCGCTCCATCATAGTCAACCTTTGATGTGGAGATGGCACTCCATGATAGTCAACCTTTGATGTGGAGAAGGCACTCCATGGTAGTCCACCTTTGATGTGAAGATGGCACCCCATGGTAGTCAACCTTTGATGTGGAGATGGCGCTCCATGATAGTCAACCTTTGATGTGGAGATGGCACTCCATGGTAGTCCACCTTTGATGTGAAGATGGCACCCCATGGTAGTCAACCTTTGATGTGGAGATGGCACTCCATGATAGTCAACCTTTGATGTGGAGATGGCACTCCATGGTAGTCAACCTTTGATGTGGAGATGGCACTCCATGGTAGTCAACCTTTGATGTGGAGATGGCACTCCATGGTAGTCAACCTTTGATGTGGAGATGGCACTCCATGGTAGTCAACCTTTGATGTGGAGATGGCACCCCATGGTAGTCAACCTTTTATGTGGAGATGGCACTCCATGGTAGTCAACCTTTGATGTGGAGATGGCACTCCATGGTAGTCAACCTTTGATGTGGAGATGGCGCTCCATGGTAGTCAACCTTTTATGTGGAGATGGCGCTCCATGGTAGTCAACCTTTTATGTGGAGATGGCACCCCATGGTAGTCAACCTTTGATGTGGAGATGGCACTCCATGGTAGTCAACCTTTGATGTGGAGATGGCGCTCCATGGTAGTCAACCTTTTATGTGGAGATGGCACCCCATGGTAGTCAACCTTTTATGTGGAGATGGCACCCCATGGTAGTCAACCTTTGATGTGGAGATGGCACTCCATGGTAGTCAACCTTTGATGTGGAGATGGCGCTCCATGGTAGTCAACCTTTGATGTGGAGATGGCACTCCATGGTAGTCAACCTTTGATGTGGAGATGGCACTCCATGGTAGTCAACCTTTGATGTGGAGATGGCACTCAATGATGATTGGAAGGAGCTCAGTGGTTAATGAACTGAACCACTTAAGACAGGAGATCAGGTTTGATCCCTTTCAATGGCTTCTAGGTTCATCCAGCCTTGAATGAATACCAGGTTTCACCGGGAAGGTAGGGTGGTCGGTTGTGGCACTGACTACATCATCCATCAAAAGTGAGTGCCATTGCTATATTATGAACACTAACACCATATTCCCTATATGGCTTGCAATGCAGAGATGAGCCTTTATTTATATTTAATTTGGGCCACAAACTGCCAACAGTGTCTGGGCTGGATGTGGTCACTGAACCATAACTGACCTTCAGGATCAGTGAAACAGATGTCCTCAGGACTCTGTTAAATTGCTGCCTCCCTCTCCCCCACCTGTGATGAGGTCTGGAAACTAACTAGCCTGGCCGGGTATATATGAATCAAAGAGGGAAGGCACATTCAGAACTTGATAAATTGCCTTGCTGAAATTGTATGTGCTGGGCTAAAAACGTCAAATATCGCAGCTTGCAGTAAATAACAGCGCAATTAATCTAGGTCACTTTAGTGTCCTATTAATGGAAGACGTTACAGAGGAGTAGTCGTCAGGTTAACGCATGCCATTTCTTGCCTGCTCTTTTGAATTACCAATGCCAGGGGTCCTATAGCATGCTCCTGTTTTTTGCAGTTATCTGTTTTGGCTAGACATAGATTCCGGCTGCTCAGGGAGGGTTAAGCCACAAAACAACCTCCACTTCCTGTGGCAGGTTTTCAAACCCTGGACCTTCCTATCCAGTAGCCAGCTCTTATCTCTAGTCCACACACACCCCCAGAAGACTTGTTATTCTTGTTTGAACTTTGTGGTTTTTGTTCATTTCAAATGAAGCAATCATTGCATCTTTTACTATATTTAAATTAATTCTTCGGCCATTATCAAATGTATCATCTCTCATTAATCTCATCATCATCATCATTATCGGGTGCCGTCTCCGCAACGAAGGTTGGCTACCATGGAATGCCATTCTGCTCAAGTCTCTTGCTTTGATGGTGCAGGTTGTCATAGACTGATTTGTCCATCTTTTGATGTTACTCATCCATGTTAGTCTTGGTCTGACTTTGCCCCTTTTACCTTGTATTTTCCCCTCCAGGATTACTTTTAGTAGGCTGTTGTGTCTTTTAACATGGCCCAAAAATCGCATTTGTCTTGTTTGAATTGTGTTTAGTAGTTCTCTTTTCATTTTTAGTTGTTTTAAGACTTCATTTGTTTTTTTTTCTTTCCATCCAATTCTACCTATTCTTTTCTATATATCCACATTTCAAAGGCTTCAATTCCCTGTTCTGTTTTCGTGTCTAATGTCCATGTTTCTGCACCATATAGGAATATTGAGAAGATGTAACATTTTGCTATTCTTAGTTTTAGCCCTGGTGTTATTTGTTTTGATGTTAGTATGTTCTTTATGACATTAAAATGACTTTTTGCCATTCCTATTCTTTTGTTTATTTCAGTTGTACAATTTCCATCACTGGTTATAGTATGTCCAAGGTAGTTGTAGTTCTGAACTGTCTCCATGTCTATTTCTTCAATTTTGATATCCACTTGTGGGTTTTGAGTATTTCCTTTGTTTATGATCATAGTTTTAGTCTTTTTGATATTCATGTTTAGTCCATATTTTTTGCTTGTCATGTTTATTTCATTAAGTAATTGTTGTAGATCTTTAGGATTTTCTGCTAGTAGTACAGTATCGTCAGCATATTTTAGGTTATTTATTATTTTTCCATTAATGTTTAGGCCTGACATCTTTGTGATGTTTTTAAAGATTTGCTCAGTGTATAGATTGAACAAGCTTGGTGATAGGATGCATCCCTGTCTTACTCATCTTTTTATATCAATGGGTGTAGAGTTCTCTTTGTTATATGTTTTTATTGCTGTTTGCTCCCAATACAAATTACATATCAGTCTTATGTCTGTATCATCCAGATTTATATCTTTTAGGCAGTCTATAAGTTAATTATGGTGTTTTCTATCAAAAGCTTTGGTGTAGTCTATAAAGCAGGCATATATTGGTTTGTTTACTTCTATGTATTTTTCAATCAATGTTCTCATGCTGAATATGGCTTCTTTTGTCCCACTGTTTTTTCCTGAATCCAAATTGCTTCTCATCTAATTCAGTATTGATTTAATTCTGAATCCTTCCTTGTATAACTTTTAGCAAGATTTTTTGTAACATGGTTCATCAGGCTTATTGTTCAAAAGTCACTGCATTCAACTGCTCCATTCTTTTTAGGCAATGCAATGAAAGTTGATATTTTTAGTTCATTTGGTATGTATCCTGTGTGGTGTATGTCGTTGTATATGTCTGTAATCACTTCAATGCCAAAATCTTCTAGTGCCTGTATCATCTCTTTCTGTATGTTGTCAGGTCCTGCTGCTTTTCCCTTTTTTATTGTTTTTATAGCTTTTTTTCACCTCAGATTTTAAGATTTTATAGCCAGATGTACATTTTATAACTGGTTTATATAACTTGTCCCTTTGATCATGAAATAGTTCTGTTATATATTCCTGCCATCTATTTATAATATTGTGGTTTTACAGAATAATAGTTGAGAGTACCATAGACTGCTAAGAAGAGTAATGAAGATCTTCTGAGAGAGGTCAGAGCAAAAAGAGAGCTAATTTCCAATATTAGGAAGAAACAGTCATCATTTTTTGGCCATGTAATGAGAAGAGAACAGCTGGAATATATTGTAACAACTGGGAAAATTGAGGGACGAAGAGATAGAGGGAAGCAAAGAGAAAAAATACCAGACAGCTTAAGAGAATTGCTTGGCAAAAGGTCAACAACAGAAATGATGATGATCTATAATATCTTTATTGTCTGTTAGCATTTTTCCATTTTTGTCTGCAATCCACCTTCTGTGGCTTTTTTTATTTTTATTAGTCATTCTCTTTGTTTCTGTGTGCATCCCTCTTAAGTCTTGTTTGCTTTCCATAGTTTCTATTTCTATACATTTTTGGCTGAGCAAGTCTTATTTTGCCTTTTTGCACATTTTACGTATTTATTTATCTATTTTTATTGTATTGGGCAGTGTTCTTCACTTGTCTCCTTTCTTCCATTTTTTTAAAGATAGTGTTAGTTATCCATTTTTGTTTTTTGTTCTTTTCTCTTTTGGGTAAGGTGTCACAGGTTTCTTGTATGCTTTTCTTTATGCATTGCCATTTGGTTGTTACTTTTTCATCAGGATTTTCTCTTCTGTATTGCTCAATTCCTTCTTCTAGCAGCTTCTGGTATGTGTTCTTTACTTGTATTGTATAGGTATCTATAATTAGTATTAGTAATTAATTTCTTTTTGATTTAAAGCTGTTATATCTAGTGGATTATCATTAATCTACTTGCACAAAAATGCTTGAGAAGTAGTTGACTTTGCTTTTATCATGATTGTGTTAAACCATGGGCAACCATTTATTGTATGAGGGCCCGATCTGAAAACTATGAAAACACCAAAGGCCAGATACCACCACCTAATGAAGCCATGGTTTTCAATTACCTAATATGCATTCACAAGTGCTTGCAATGTAAAAGTCTTGTCAGTGATGGGGAGAGGAAGACAGAAACATGGGTGGAAGATACTTCAACAATAATTTATAAATCAAATTGTTGCCAGTTTGGGCTGGAGCATTTTTGTGTCTATTGTTTCTTTTATCTCAGGGAATGGAGTGTATGGTCATTTTGAAATCAAGCATAAGGGCTGGTCAAAATAGCTTGCCGGGCCAGTTCTGGCCCACGGGCCGCAGGTTTCCCACCTCTGTGTTTAACAGTATATCATGTAACAGATTGTCAATGTTGATAGAATGTTTCTTGTTTGCAACCTGTTCAGCTGTATTGACTTGATATTGCTGAGAATCCAGCTTGATATGGGTCACCTAGAGTGTTGTACCTGTGATCAATAAGGCTTCATTTTATCGACAAACCCGTTGAAGTGGCTAAGCCATATACACCACTGATCTGTCTGTTCACAGGTTTATGGTCTCTCTTTCTTTTGTCTGCTCTTATATAATCCCATAAATGTGGAGTTTGTGTTTTGTCTTAGGTTTCTCCTGACACCATGAACTCTGTTGCTGTCAGTGATTGTGTCATTTTATGTCTATTGAGCCAAGATTGAGGCAGACCTTTAGTGAGCCAAGATTGAGGCAGGCTATTTTATGTCTAGTGAGTCAAGATTGAGGCAGGCTATTTTATGTCTAGTGAGCCAAGATTGAGGCAGGCTATTTTATGTCTAGTGAGCCAAGATTGAGGAAGGCTATTTTATGTCAAGTGAGCCAAGATTGAGACAGGCTATTTTATGTCTAGTGAGCCAAGATTGAGGTAGGCTATTTTATGTCTAGTGAGCCAAGATTGAGGCAGGCTATTTTATGTCTAGTGAGCCAAGATTGAGGCAGGCTATTTTGTCTAGTGAGCCAAGATTGAGGCAGGCCATTTTATGTCTAGTAAGCCAAAATTGAAGCAGGCCATTTTATGTCTAGTGAGCCAAGATTGAGGCAGGCCATTTTATGTCTAGTGAGCCAAGATTGAGGCAGGCCATTTTATGTCTAGTGAGCCAAGATTGAGGCAGGCCATTTTATGTCTAGTGAGCCAAGATTGAGGCAGGCCATTTTATGTCTAGTGAGCCAAGATTGAGGCAGGCTATTTTATGTCTAGTGAGCCAAGATTGAGGCAGGCTATTTTATGTCTAGTGAGCCAAGATTGAGGCAGGCCATTTTATGTCTAGTGAGCCAAGATTGATGCAGGCCATTTTATGTCTAGTGAGCCAAGATTGATGCAGGCTTAACAGAATGAACTATGTACTCTCTTTCTCACTTCTATTGACACAGATTTTTTGCACAAGATATTCATGTTCTGAAATGCTCTTTTGGCCTGAGCTATTCTGATGTTTATTTCTGTGGTGCATCTTCCATCTGATGCTGTTAGTTTGTCGCAAGCAGGCCACAATTTGTGCATGTGAAGAAGCTGGTGATCTCACTATCATTAACCTTCTGTGGTACATCTTCCATGTGAAGAAGCTAGTGATCTCACTAACATTAACCTTCTGTGGTACATCTTCCATGTGAAGAAGCTGGTGATCTCACTAACATTAACCCTCTGTGGTACATCTTCCATGTGAAGAAGCTAGTGATCTTACTAACATTAACCCTCTGTGGTACATCTTCCATGTGAAGAAGCTAGTGATCTCACTAACATTAACCTTCTGTGGTACATCTTCCATGTGAAGAAGCTAGTGATCTTACTAACATTAACCCTCTGTGGTACATCTTCCATGTGAAGAAGATAGTGATCTCACTAACATTAACCCTCTGTGGTACATCTTCCATGTGAAGAAGCTAGTGATCTTACTAACATTAACCCTCTCAATCACACTCACCTATGTACCTCATTTATTGTGCTGGATTGTCATTGTCAGCCTGTGGTCACGTCACTACAACAGCACTGTGACTCTTCTCTGCTAATTGATGTTCATTATTATCTCATTATTTCTTGTGCTTGTCCTTGTTACACTCTATAGGCTGCCTCTGTTGTGAGCGCCACCATACAGTTTAACTGATATTCTTGCTTCATGTGGGGCAAGGCTGGAAGCTGTCAGTGGCTCATAACTCATGGTTTGGTGGGTCAGAACCATCCAGTCCCTATTCCACCTCTTCACAATGCCAAATAATCATTTCGAAGAGAAGATCGCAGCACCTATGGATGTGTCCGGAGAGCTGTGCTGATGGTCCTAATTTAACATAACTTCTGTCTTCAGCTCAACATCTATGTCTTCTCCATGCCATTTGTGGAAACACTCGCTTTAAGGTCACCATTGTCTACATCCCAGGACATGTGGGAGTACGGGAAAGTGAAAGAGCGAACAGGTTGGCTAGCTGTGCTATTGTTGAGGACGGTCAACCAATGGATCGGGCGGATATCATCAATGCCCTCCAGGAAGTGGGAAGACACAGGACTTCAACAACCATGAGTCCATGTCACTCCTTCGGTTGAAAGAGATGGGAGTTAAGATGGGCACAGTCATAAACGAGAAACTTAGTGGGCGTGTAAGAAGACTGATTAACCAACACAGAACTGGAGTCGTCAGTCGCTGGACACTGCAAGACTTGCTGAGGAGGGGATCTGAGTACCTATGGACATGTTCGGAGTACAATGATGATGACCCGCTAGTAACTCAATAACTGACTCACTTGGCCAGATTGCTTTGTCTGTTTCCAGAAGCAGCACTAGGTAATGTCTGATTCATGTGCAGATCTGGGGGCGTTCACTTATATGTTAGTCACTCTCAAACTGCTGCTTCAGTCCCCATTATCTGAGTCATGTTACCACTATTCTCATGAAGCTACTTCTTGTCAGATTATTTCTCCTTTTGAATTCTTCTCTGTCCACAGTATGGAAATCCATATATAATTTTCTGCAAGCAATCTTTGTGATTGTTTATCATTTGTCCATGATTGACATTCATAAAGCAATATTGATTGTCACGCCGATACAAGACTTATTTTTAATTGTCAGTGCCAGTCATATATTTGTTGAGAACACGCTCGCAAGCTTGTCAGCCTTGTGGAATGTTCTATATCAGCGGGCAGTCCACCTAACAAAATAGAATATGTGTACCTGACTCATTGAATGTTGACAAGGCGAAAACAATGAAGAAAGGTCTCAACTTATGTTATGAACTAGTACGATGAAGTTGAATGCTTCTTTCTGGCAGTCCCCACTGCGGGGTCAATGGCTCATAGCTGATTAAGACCCCAGTTAACATCTCACTTGACCTTCCTGGTAACAGTTTGCATCAAAACACAAGCAAACAATGTTAGGATCGCCGTGGTCTCGGCATCTGTTGGGTCTGTTCATATAGTAGACCTGTTATTTCTTTATCTCTAGATTGGAATTTAAAAGTTGATGACAATAGCCACCCGAGTTTGTATGTTTGGTGTGTTCCTGAGTTTCCATTTCTGGATTGAGGGTGGGGGGGGGGTGGCCTGGAAGTGCAGCTGACTTTTTGCTGAGTGTCCGAAGTGGGGTATTAATCCGCTTTGGGTCGCTTACCCTACGGCTACACTAGCGTTACCTTGCCTAGAGAGGGACCAGACACGACACCCCATGCCAGCCCTCCCTTGTCACTTACCAATCAACAAGTGGTGGGGCTTACACTCCTACAAAGTAGGGTGACATCTTTACAAAGAAAGGGATCGATACCAAATATTGGACATTTCGACATACTATGCGGGCTTCTGCCGAAAACAGGACAGCACAGACAACGAAATCAAGATATGCGCTATTACATGTTCTTAAGTTATAAAACTAATACTGACAAGGAGGGGATGCAAGATAAGAAAATATGTACGGAGAATATACTGTTTTACGTGAGTGGGGGAGAGAGAGAGAGAGAGTATCAGTATTGGCCTGTGGAATGTATTCAGGGGGTAAAGTAAAAGGAAACTCTCCAACCATTCTATAACAAACCGTTAGACTAGTTTCTTTTCTCAACCCTTAATAAAAACATCCTTTAATTGCTCATACATAAACCTATATATCTGATAGCAGCGTCTAGTGTCGGGCGCATTGTCAAGGAGACATGATAACAATCACATTGTTGACAAACCATAAATATAAATGTGTCTGCTTAAAATTCACTTCGATGAACCACAGTCATAAGAGCTGTCGTCTATATAGTGTCTATAATCTTCTGCTTGATTTAGACTTCAATCTGGGTCAAATGGGAGATAAATCGTGTCTACGTGGTAGGCTCTCTTGTTGGTCGGCAAATTAAACACAATTGAAGCAAAAATATAAATAAAGAAGGGTGGAAAGAGAAGAAAACAATTGATGGTCTTAAAACAACTAAAAATGAAAAGAGAACTACTAAACACAATTCAAAGAAGTCAAATGAGATTTTGGGGCATGTAAAAAGACTCAGCAGTCTGTTAAAAGTAATCTTGGAAAGAAAAATACAAGGTAAAAGAGGCAGACCAAGACTAACATCAAAAGATGGACAAGTCAACCTATGACAACCTGCACCATGAAAGCAAGAGACAGCGCTCAATGGTAGTTAACCATCGATGCGGAGACGGCACTCAGTGGTAATGATGATAAAAAAAAATGAGCGCTCTTGAACACAATCTTCAGTCCACTGTTGTAGTGTCAGCATACATGGACAATAGGTTCATCAAACACCACGCCAGCTGTACAGGCAAATAATACATTGGTTTGAAATGGAAGAAAAGTGAATGATGGAAGGAAACTTCCGGGACGATAGATCAGCGAATCATTTCAGGGGAAGAGCTATGTTTACCTTATTCTGAACAAAAAAAAACTGAACAAATAATGAACAACAGAGGAAAAAACTGAACAAATAATGAACAACAGAGGGGAAAAAACTGAACAAATAATGAACAACAGAGAAAAAAAACTGAACAAATAATGAACAACAGAGAAAAAAACTGAATAAATAATGAACAAAAGAGGAAAAAAACTGAACAAATAATGAACAACAGAGAAAAAAAACTGAACAAATAATGAACAACAGAGAAAAAAAACTGAATAAATAATGAACAACAGAGAAAAAAAACAAACAATAGACAGCCGGAAGCAGGATCCAATACAAGTTTGATCCTGCATCGCGATGTCTATTGTTCTTTGTTTTTCTATTGTTCATTATTTGTGACATGTTTTTGTCGGAGTATTGTAAATATAGCTCTTCCCCAGAAATGATTTTAGTTATATGTTGTTAGATTTGGGTTTTCTACAATGTTTGGTGGGCACAACTCTGTCCTGCTGAAGCTATTGCCATCAGTAGATCTATGGGACCACTCAGTGATACGATATTTGAGCAAGTCCCTGGAGACTAGGAACTGAATTTTGTGTATTAATCCGCTTTTCCCAGGCAACCGTGTGGGCAGGGGTCCCTCGCCGCACAGGCAGATAACTCCGCCTTTGGATGCACTCATTTGTTTTCCGTCGATGAGTAATTGACGTTTCAAGTCGGACCTCACTGCTGAGACCTGGGATGGTTGCCACAGAGAGAAATCACAAATAAAAATCCCAACTGGTGTTGTACTCAAAACTTCTCTGTCTCAAGACCGGCGTCTTGCCTTGAGACCAACCAGTCTCTTACCTGGATGGTTTGGGAGTACTGTAGACAGACCTGGATGGTTTGGGTGTACTGTAGACAGACGTGAATGATTTGGGAGTACTGTAGACAGACCTGGATGATTTGGGAGTACTGTAGACAGACGTGAATGATTTGGGAGTACTGTAGACAGACCTGGATGATTTTGGAGTACTGTAGACAGACCTGGATGATTTGGGAGTACTGTAGACAGACCTGGATGATTTTGGAGTACTGTAGACAGACCTGGATGATTTGGGAATACTGTAGACAGACCTGGATGATTTGGGAATACTGTAGACAGACCTGGATGATTTGGGAATACTGTAGACAGACCTGGATGATTTGGGAGTACTGTAGACAGACCTGGATTATTTGGGAATACTGTAGACAGACCTGGATGATTTGGGAGTACTGTAGACAGTCTTGGATGATTTGGGAGTACTGTAGGCAGTCACATAGAGTGATGATGTTTTAAAGGGGATGGTTGGGTGGGCCCAAGTGAGAAAGGAGAAAGGGTGAAAAAAGGTGAGAGAGGGACCTAAGGCAGAAAGAATGAAAGGGATAATGGCGTAAAAGTGCTTGGCTGCTGTTAGGCTGATAAGGGTTAACTTTTTTGTTATGTGAAGGTTAAGATGTAAAATGTAAGAGAGCAATGAAAAAAAGAATAGAAATGGCACAAAAACAATTGTAACAAACATGGGAAATGACATCAAAGAAAATAACATCAAACTAAAACTACAAATGGTTAAAGATTATGTTTACTCAACATTCCTGTATGGTGCAGAAACATGGACGTTCAAATGCCGGCTGCATCAATTGGGATTTTTGTTTGTGATTTCTCTCTGCAACAACCGCTTCAGGTCTAAGCAGTGAGGCCCGGCTTGAAACGTCGATTACTAATCGACTGGAAAAATATGAGTACATCCGAAGTCGGAGTTATCTGCCTCTGCGTCGAGGGACACCTGTCCACACGGCTGCCAGGGAAAATCGGATCAATGTGCAAAATTCAGTTCCTAGTCTCAAGGGACTTATCTGGGGGAGAACGCTGGTTATCACGAAAGAAAAGGGAAAGAAACAAGAACAAAACTATTCCGAGACAGTAAAGTTTTTTTTTTTCATTAGATTGTCCATGTTTCACAGCCATATGTTGCTACGGGGAAAAAAAAAAAAAAAGTTTTGTTGCTATATCAGTTCCTTGCCATGTATTATTGTACAGTAGTTTTTTTTTAAGTTCTGCCTCTTTAATATATCCTAATAACAAGGGGAGGCAATTCAAGAGTAAAGAGTGAAAGGAAAGAGACAGAAGACTAGTAGAATGCTAAAGAGAGTGCCATGGAAGGAAGTAAACATAAACAAGTATAACTTACTAACCGTTATATTTTATTAAACGTACGCAAAAAAATATATATCAAGTGCAGTCGCACTGACAGCAGTAACAGGATGTGGGGCATCATAGCTGGACGTTACAACTAAAGGGGTGTGTGCTCTCTCTCCTCTGCCTGACATCACGTTCGTGAACTATATGCTCTTCTTCCTTTTCTTCTTCTTGGTGTTCAGCCGTTAAATGGACGTAAATGCCATGTGCTGTTAGTTTACGACTTTTAGCCCAACACCTACATCTTTGGCTTTTGCTGATCACATTTTGGCCTGGGCGCCGGCCATTTATGGTCTATTTTTTTTAAGTTTTTAAGAGCCAATGGTTCTTTAACGTGGTTTGAGTGCACATGGGGTCTCCTGCCATTGTGTGTGTGGGTTGTTTACCGTTATCCGGGAGATGTCACTTGCCAGAGACTCGAGTAAAGTAATGCCATGAATTCAAAGTGAATAACTGCCAAGGTCTGTGCCGGGAGTCGAACCTCGACCCGGTTTCAAAGCTCATCTGAAGCGGTGGTTTGTCAAAGATAAGAAAATGTAATCCCTGCTTTCTTTATATGACGTTATCCTCCTCTCATCTCTTTGCTAATGAGATCCGATGTTTAGCCTTCTCAGATAACGGCAATAAGCAGGAGGGCCCGTCTGCACTCGCGTACGTTAAAGAACCCTTGGTAGTTAAATTCGAAAAAGATTATACCAAAGATATGTGCCGCTGCCCGGACGAAATTGTCATAAAAACCAACCCACATCGTGGATCTCAGGTCGTGCTACGGAGTTCGTGTATGTGGGTCAGGATTATCCTCGGATTTTCCCGACATTCTAGAGAGGGGGCGGGGGGGGGGGGACATCGGAGCACCTATCTATGAATTCGTCCGGTGTGCAGTAATCCCAATTGGTCACATATTTGGTGAAGACGAAAGAAGTCTCAAAATGGAATCAAGAAGAGAGTTAAGGTCAATCCAGTGCCATTTATGTTTTTTCTCAGGCCCCTCAGCTGAGGGGTTCCCCGAGAACAACCCAATGCTTGTGACGTCTTGAGCAAAGCTAGTTATAGTCGGCTGACATAGTTTTACCCACAACCTCCCCTGCTCTCAATGCTGAAAACGTCATAAGCGTGTGCCCCACACCTCAGCTTGCAGGCATGAACACAGCCAACTACAGATATAATCACGCCTGAGGGCTGGGGTATAATTCTTGGAAAACCACCAACTAGAGTGACGTTTCCAGCTTTGCGAGCAGGGGTGGTTGTGGGTAGAGGAAGTGAGCCGTCTATAGCGCACATAACTGATAATGTCACTCTAGTTGGTCGGGTTTTCCAATGGTATTATCTGACCGGGGATACTTCCGTGAGTGACATGCCACCTTGTAGTTACCTCAAGTTTGTCACTTGCCCCGTTTGCTTGTTGTCTTTTCCATGAAGATTTCTACCTTCTTGTCTTGCTACGATCCAGACTCCTCTTTTCTTAGTGCAAGTCTTCACATTGTAATCTGTGCTTGTTTCCTTCACGTCAAACAAATGTTGATTGAGGTGGCTTCCTGTTGTGCCTGTTACAGTTTAGGTATCGCGATAAAGGAGCTCTCCTGTGTTTTGTTGACGTCATCATCACGACTACTTCACGCACGTTTGTTTATATTTCTCTCATATTGAGAGTCAGGGAAGAGGCAAATAATTGCAGTGCTGCTGTAAAGCTGATAGCAAACAGCATGATTTTGTTTTGTTCATGTTTTGTAAAGCTGTCACCTTATAGGAGTGTAGGCCACATTCCGACACTTGCTACTTGCTGTTTGTCACGTCGCTGGTTGTTTCTATTTCTTCATTCATGGTATGGTATGTTCTCACGCCACAGCAACAAGTCGGGATTGTTTTGTCCAGCAAGGTAGGGTCAACATCTTCATCGTCATCCATCTTGAAATAGACGTTAAATCAGCGTTATCTTGTGGTTTACAGCACGCTTCAGTATATGCGTCTTTCAGCCCATTAAATCCGACTTTAACCTGGATACCGGGATTGCAGGTGTCCGGTTAGCGCAATCGATAGGCGGTTGGCTTACCACGGCAACAGCCGGGGTTCGTACCCTGGCGAGGACACCTGGGTTTTACTAATTCCCTAAAAATTAGTGGGAGCCGCGATAGCTCAGTGGTTAGTGAACTGGACTACTACGGACAAGGGGTAGGGTTCGATCCCAACCGACGGCTCCGGGTTCACCCAGCCTTAAATGGGTACCGGATTTTTTCTGGGAAAGTAAAGCAGCACGGGCGCAATACCGACCACATTACCCCAAAAATCATGTGCTGAAGGTCTGTAAAATATAGGGTCACTAACACCATATTTCCCTATACGCCACTTGGCGTGACGGGGGTACTTTACTTTACTTTTACTACCGGGATTGCTGTCACCAAGATTTGGAGTTGGATTATCATCAAGTATTGACGCTCACACAACGGTTGACCACTGTTAGCTCCGGTGCCCTACTTAACGACTGATTCATGCGTCCTGTCTTCATTACAGCGTTCCTGTTCGTGAACTACTCACCTCTAGATACCAAGGAGCGGTCTCACATTCTCGTGTCAGCTGATTTCTTCAAAAACCTCCTGATTGTTTTCACAGACTCGTCTATCGTCGGCCATTCATTGGCTACTGGTCAATTGTGTGAACCGTTCTCTTGATATCCTGCTGGTTTACAACCTTCGCCGGGTTCACAGTGTGGTGGCAAGTCAATTTGGTGGCGGGGACAACAATCCTGCTATACACATCCTGCTGCCCCACGTGCTCTCTATTGTTTCCTGCATGTTTGTTTGTTTTCCCCCCAAGTTGCTAAATTAACGCCTAAATTAAAGAGATGGGGGCGCTGAAAAAGATAGCATGGGGGGAAGAGGTGAACAAGGCTTGAATAGATGTTGTCAAAATAAACATTGAGTGAACAGCGTTACATTTATGAAGAATTAATGACATGGTAGAAGTATATGTGTGACCTATGGTATCTTGACATACAGTCGGGCATGGTTGCCAGTAAATGGATATCGATTAATGTGTAGATGTGTAGGGCGTTTGGTCACATTCTCTCTTGGTTCAACCTGCCAGTGCATCGACTACAGAATGGGCTAGGCTCATTGTTGTTGCTTGACCTCGTCTAGTTTAGTTTAGTTTAGTTTAGTTTAGTTTAGTTTAGTTTAGTTTAGTTTAGTCCAGTTTAGTATAGTTTAGTTTAGTTTATTCCAGTCCAGTTTAGTTTAGTTTAGTCCAGTCCAGTTTAGTTTAGTTTTGGTCTAGTCTAGTCGACAGGTCATCCTCATTGTACATCGGTCAAGTCCATAAGTGCTCAGATCTCCTCCGAAGTATATCCATCAACGTGTAGCGACTAACGTCATCGATGTTGTGTTGGTTGACAAGTCTTCTTTAGATTCCCACGTAGCGCTCTCGTCTGGCATCTCCCACCTTGACATGATATACGTGAAGTCTGTTCATGGCTGCGGACTCAGGGTCTTTGTTTTTTCGTCCAGAGTCTTTGAGGACATTCACAATGTCACGCGGTCCATTGCACTTCCGCACTCAACATCATCCAAACAGGCAAGTCTGTCAGCACGTTCATTACCTCTCACACCCGCGTGTCCTGGCACGAAAAAGAAGCAGACACTTTTTAGACTAGACCTGCCCAGAGACTCTACCCATTGCTGTCGAGCACATCCAGTTGCGATATTTTGAGCATACTCATGGAGTCAGTGAGGAAACACAACATGTGTATAAGGTTGTATCTTAAGCCACATTAATGCTTTTGTAACCGTCATAATTTCCATGGTCAAACTACTTGTAGTCTGTGCGAAAGCTACACTGCCTTCCTTCACATTTCTGTCTCCAACATGAGCCGTGAAAGCCTACGAGCTCCGTACGTGCCGAATAACAGACCCATCTGTGTCACTGCATCACTATCAGGAGAATTCTCGAAAAGCAAGATCTGCATTTCTGGCACAACGCCCAATTGCTTTGTTTGTCTACACTCTCTACCTAGTGTCAGGGCGGTGAGAAATGACGTACTGCACTCTGACGTCACTCGTACCTATTCTTCTCCTAGTGTCCTCGGTTGAACACACCTGTTGAACAATATCCACTGCCTGCCCCATCCATGATTTTCCTCTTTAAAAGCGCTGCCTCTTGTACCCATAAATTCACGATGTAGCGATGATGTGGGTCTGCACTGATTTGAAAGTAGGCACGTGCTCGGTCAAGTCTTATCTGTCTGTCATGGTGGGCACATCGACGAGGTCACGACCTATACTCAGTATTGTTTGTGCACCCAAGGATGATATGCATTGTCACATTTTGTCTCCTTTCCAATCGTTCTGTTTGCGTATTGCTGAGATTCAGGATCGCTAGTACATGCTCGATCACAAACAATACCAGCCCCTGGTACAAGATGAGGCTGTTCAATTTGTGCTGATACCATCACCCTCATTGCAGCTAATCGCCTTCTGACTTTTTATCATTTTTTCTTTTGTTACGTTCGCCAGCTTGTGCTCTGTGACGAAGTCCCTAGACACTAGGAACTGATTGTTGCGTGCCGTTCTCTCCAGAGACAATTCTTGTGATAGTGCCTAAATCTTGTCCAAGTACACGGCCTAAACAAATCATGAATTGACCAGTTATCTATGTGCACAATATATCTTGGTTCTCATTCTTCCTGTGTCCTGACTTTTGTTTGATGTAAACTACATTGTTTCCTCCAGTTGGCTGTCACTGTTCCTGTGTGCTGACTTTTGTTTGATGTAAACTACATTGTTTCCTCCAGTTGGTTGTCACTGTTCCTGTGTGCTGACTTTTGTTTGATGTAAACTACATTGTTTCCTCCAGTTGGTTGTCACTGTTCCTGTGTGCTGACTTTTGTTTGATGTAAACTACATTGTTTCCTCCAGTTGGTTGTCACTGTTCCTGTGTGCTGTCTTTTGTTTGATGTAAACTACATTTTTTCCTCCGGTTGGTTGTGACTGTTCCCGTGTGCTGACTTTTGTTTGATGTAAACTACATTTTTTCCTCCGCTAATTTATATCAAAACGATTTTAATGTTTCATTTCTATAGTTCTCACTCATTCAAATCCTTACTCAACCACTTAAAGACGTATGCATGCCAAGAGACCCCAACTTTGATTTGTGCGTTGTGATGGACGTTTGTCAAATGTTTAGAAAAGCTATATTGGTTGTGTTCATCATTTAGGTGATGTTAACTGACTCACTGCCATCTGGTTACTATGTTTCCTAGATATGTGAATGTAACTAATTGCTTTAGCTAAATTGCAGTTCTCTATTTTGACTTGTGCTATCGCGCACACCATGATGTTTGCATAAACATTTATCCAATCAAAACCATTTAACTCCATATGTTCCTATCACTTGGCGGAAGCGACTGGCATTGCATCATAGGTTCATTCTATTTCGAGTAACTCTGCACCTCCATCCCCATTTCCTCGCCCCACCGATGACCGGACAGGCGCCAGTTTGGCTACAAACCAATCCCTTTGGGGCGGGGGTCTTTGATGTAGTATTTCATCATCACTACCATCCCTATTTCTCTACCCCACCATGGATTGAGGCTGACTCGGCTGAAGCGGCAACTGAGGTCATATCTCGTTTATGTTCAGTTTAAAATAAAATCATCTCATTCATGATAATATACAATTTTTGTTGATACTCAGTGTTCGTTATATTTATTTTTATTTTTATCCCGCTTATCTGAGTGGTTAATCTAAACACCTGTCATTTTTTGTTTCTCTGTTGTCTCATAGTATCCCGCTTATCTGATTGGTTAATCTAAACACCTGTCATTTTTTGTTTCTCTGTTGTCATAGTATTCCGCTTATCTGATTGGTTAATCTAAACACCTGTCATTTTTTTGTTTCTCTGTTGTCATAGTATTCCGCTTATCTGATTGGTTAATCTAAACACCTGTCATTTTTTTGTTTCTCTGTTGTCATAGTATCCCGCTTATCTGATTGGTTAATCTAAACACCTGTCATTTTTTTGTTTCTCTGTTGTCATAGTATTCCGCTTATCTGATTGGTTAATCTAAACACCTGTCATTTTTTTTGTTTCTCTGTTGTCATAATATCCCGCTTATCTGATTGGTTAATCTAAACACCTGTCATTTTTTGTTTCTCTGTTGTCATAGTATCCTGCTTATCTGATTGGTTAATCTAAACATCTGTCATTCACATCTTTTACCAGATGATAACTAAACGTAGACCATGAGAGGATATTATTGATATCAGTTTGGTCAGTCTTATACTGAAGCTGTTATTTATTGTCACATTTCTGTTGAGGCTAGAGCATATTAGATAACCGTTCATGTGTTGAGACTTGACGGTACAAGTTGACTTTATTATTTATGTTTTTGTTTCCCTAAATGGTGCTAATGTGTGTTTAAACTAGTTACATAATGCATGTTTATGTTGACAATAAAAAGTCAAGAGCCCCGTCACGCCAAGTGGCGTATAGGGAAATATGGTGTTAGTGACTATACATTTTACAGACCGTCAGCACATGATTTTTGGGGTAATGTGGTCGGTATTACGCCCGTGCCGCTTTACTTTCCCAGAAAAAAAATCCGGTACCCATTTAAGGCAGGGTGAACCCAGAAGCTGTCGGTTGGGATCGAACCTTACCCCTTGTCCATTGTAGTCCAGTTGACTAAGCACTTGATGTTGACAATACCGAGGTGTTATTTCATTGGTGTTGCTCATTACAAAGTAACACTTTAGCTCTAAACCCCACAGCCCGTATCTACCCCTGTTACACTAACTCCTCTCTTTTTACATTTTTTAATAACTGGTCACCAATCCTCTTCATCATATATATGGACAAAATAAATCAGGAAACAACCAACAATAAGGACACAATCAAATAATAACATAGAGGTTAGAAAACTCCAACATCAACGAGCTACTCTTCGCAGATGACCAATGCCTAATATATGAGGATGAAAACCTTCTACAACAGCATTTAACATCTCTAGACAAAAATTGCACAAACTACAGTATGAAAATTAACACAGCAAAAAAAAAAAGAGGCTATAAGAATAAGCAAATTAAGACACCCAGTAAACATTAAGATCAAAGATAAAGAAATAAAACAAGTAGAGGAATTCAAGTATTTAGGCACAATGTTCACAGAAGATGGAAAACTAGACAGAGAAATGGACATGAGAATACAAAAAGCAAATGCTGTCACATACCAGCTTTCACCATTGCTAAGACATCCAAACATTTCTATGCCAGCTAAACAACAAATAATAAATAGCATTTTCATACCAACTTTGTGCTATGAAAGTCAAACATGGACCTTTCTAACACACTCACATTTAAGAAAGATCAATACATGTGAGATGCGATGCTTGAGAAAAGTAACAAACACAAGAAGAGATAGAATACCAAATGAAACCATAAGAAAAATGGTTGGAACTAAACCCTGCCAAGAATATATAGAACAACAACAACTTAAATGTTTGGGCCACCTGGTCAGAATGAATCTGCACCAATCACCATCAAGGGCGTTCTTCTCGAGAATGCATGAAAAAGACCTAGAAGAAGATAGATAGATGCAGTGACAGAGACATGTAACAACAAAGGAAAATCACTAATTCAGACAGTTCGAGCAGCTCAAGAACGACAAATGATATAACCACGACACCTTTTCGGCATCAGTGAGAATGAGAACAGAAGAAGATGAACTGGTTAATGGAGTTCTTCTGCTAAGTCGCTGCTAAAATTCGAGAGGCACTTTTTGGAAAATTTCCCATACCCAAATTCTTGTTTGCTTCAGTTATATTTCTAATAATAGAACTATCTATTCTTTCTCTTAGACTAGGTTTAGTTATTCTGAAATCATTGAACATCTTTTTTATCATAGCTTTCATTTCTTGTTTTTTGTCTTCATTCTGTAAATAACAGATATTTTGAGTTGTGTTTAGTAGTTCTCTTTTCATTTTTAGTTTTAAGACTTCATCATTTGTTGTCTTGTCTTTCAATTCAATTCTTCTATAAATCCATACTTCAAAGGCTATAATTTTCTGTTCTGTTGTCTTGTCTTACAATCTAATTCTTCTAGAAATCCATACTTCAAAGGCTTCAATTTTCTGTTCTGTTGTCTTGTCTTTCTCTTCAACCAAATCAATAAAATGTCTGTCAAGTACACTATTGCGCTTGTGAAGTGAGCAAATCAGACCATTTATGATGTCATTCTCATACGCGAAGTACAGATTTTCAAGTCATTCTTTTAAATAGTGAAAATAGTTTTGTGGAAAAAAATTAATTAAATGAAAAAAAAAGTAAATAACATTTCATTATAGCATCAAGACAAAGCTTGTGAAATCATGGGGCAACTATCACCACTATTGTCTGAGGAAGAAATAGCTCTCTATAAGCAAAACATAATGGCAACAGAGGCCAACAAAATACTGCACATTGTATCACCCTTAAACGCTAGAGGCAAATGTGGAAGGTAAGAAAAAGAAGAAAAAACAAATCAAGACAGCCAGCAAATAACGTTTCATGTCCATCATAAAAGTAGTTAGGTCGTTTGTGACAGGTCGGGCCAGCGCTGTGTGGCTATGCGGTCACATTACCGAGGCTTGTTAGAGGGCCGCAAACATCCGTTATTGATGAGTTTCATTCTAGCCTTGGGGGATAACGTGTACGCCTATCGCGCAGGAAGTTGCTGGTTTGTTCCCACGTTGACGCGGTTCTCAAATTATGCGAGTCTAGCTATCGGAAAGGGACGATAATGTGTGTGCAGTGTTAACCGTGTGCACACGATATTTAATTGTCATTCATTCATCCCCAACCAAATACTATATGGTGATACACGATAATAATACACGGAAAAAGACAAATCAGCAGACCTAAACTACGACATAGATAAGTATCTCCCTCTGCGATCAAGACTCAATCAGAGTAGAATTCCAGACTCTCATGAAGTCAGCTGTCTGTTTAAGTGATTCGATTGCCGCGTATAGTTTTCTCTTCCAGGGAGGTGTGTGTGGACCACATTGCTCTTCTCAGGTCTGTGTACTGGGGACTATCCTGTAGAACATGTTTTGTAGTCATATTGTCCAGTGGCATAGGCTGGTTGTACCTATCTTGAATTTGGTGAACTTATGATTTCTCATTCTATTGTGGCCAGTGCGTAGGCGAAGTATGATGACTTGATCCGTCATTCTCGTTATGCTTTGGGTGTTCTCGTTTCCATTTTTCATGGAACTGACCTTTGAGGGTGGATTTGGCTTCATCATAACAGAGCGGATAGTTCTCTTGTGGTAATCTCCCTCCCTCTTTAGCTAATTTGGATGTTCGTTCCCAAACATCCCAAAAGATGTATCTGTTAATCATCTCCGAATGACTTCTCCATCTGTGTAAATGACTGGGAACATCTGGCAAGTGATCGCACATCATGGAGAGCATGTATAAGGAATGGTATAACATCATTTGAGACTGTGTTAAGGTAAAACTTAGAAGAGAAAAGACTCATTAGAAAGGATGGAAAACCCTATGGACCAGTGGGCCTGACTTGTTCATTCTGTGGCCGTGTGTGTTTGTCAAACATTGGTAGAATTAGTCACGAGAGAAGCTGTTCGACAAAAACAAAACCTTAAAAAAAAATACACAATAGCCTCCACTAGACCGTCTGACAAGACGAAAAGGACCATACATTCATTGCGTGCCGTCCCCACATTGAGGGTTTGCTAACATGGAGCGCCATTTTGCTCTGTCACTGCCTTGATAGTGCATGTTGTTGCACCTGTCCACCTTTTGATGGTATCCGTCCACTTTAGTTTTGGTCTACCTTTGCCTTGTCTACCTTGTATATTCCCTTCCAAGATCTCTTTTAGTTGGGTGCTGTGTCCCACAAATGTCTTTTAGTTGGGTGCTGTGTCCCACAAATGTCTTTTAGTTGGGTGCTGTGTCCCACAAATGTCTTTTAGTTGGGTGCTGTGTCCCACAAATGTCTTTTAGTTGGGTGCTGTGTCCCACAAATGTCTTTTAGTTGGGTGCTGTGTCCCACAAATGTCTTTTAGTTGGGTGCTGTGTCCCACAAATGTCTTTTAGTTGGGTGCTGTGTCCCACAAATGTCTTTTAGTTGGGTGCTGTGTCCCACAAATGTCTTTTAGTTGGGTGCTGTGTCCCACAAATGTCTTTTAGTTGGGTGCTGTGTCCCACAAATGTCTTTTAGTTGGGTGCTGTGTCCCACAAATGTCTTTTAGTTGGGTGCTGTGTCCCACAAATGTCTTTTAGTTGGGTGCTGTGTCCCACAAATGTCTTTTAGTTGGGTGCTGTGTCCCACAAATGTCTTTTAGTTGGGTGCTGTGTCCCACAAATGTCTTTTAGTTGGGTGCTGTGTCCCACAAATGTCTTTTAGTTGGGTGCTGTGTCCCACAAATGTCTTTTAGTTGGGTGCTGTGTCCCACAAATGTCTTTTTCCAATTGTGTTAAGTAGCTCTTTTTACCTTCAGCCTTCTCCATTCGGTCCCCGCTGGGAGCAGTGTGGGTTGTACACGTGGCTGGGAACAAAAAATACCCCCCAATGTCGACCCAGCCGTTGGCAGAAATGGGTACCAGGGTTTTACCCTGGGAAGGTGAGGAAAGTTGCTTCGCATGAGTTTAGATGCTTGAGGCGACACTATATAGAAACCTCCGAACATTTCTGGACAGGCGGCCGAGCACATATGGGTGGAGACTCGCGTGCTAAGACGCCGGTTCAAGTCTTGTACTTTACCTTTACTATCTCTCAATTTTCCCATATACCCATACTTCAAATGCTTCTTTTTCTGCCGTTTTTTTTTTATGTAATGTATATGTTACTGCACCATACAGGAATTGTGAGTATATATTAGTGTAGAAAACGTTAATAATTACACATCAAGAAATGTTTGGCGAAAACTACGAAGACAACCATAATTATATAAAATGTAAACCATCTTTCTAATAATAATAATTATAATAATACGGAGAAGAAGAGGAAAATAACGAGCTTCTATTGGCAGACGATCCGGTACTAACACACGGAGAAATAAAAGTATTACAAGAACGGTGTTGTAGACGTACCAGCACAGGTACCCATCATGAAAACCCAGAGGACACAAGTTATGAATGATGGCAAAGAAAAAGAGAACATCAACATAACAATAATAAGATGTAGACATTTAAAAAGGTTAAGGAATTTAATTTCATTCGGAGTCTAGTGACAGAAAATAATTCACTAGCATCAGAAATAGACTCAAGATGCAACAAAGCTTGTCAAATCATCTGACAGCTATCACCACTATTGTCCAACAAAAAATTATCACTCTCGAGGCAAAACGGGCACTCTGCAATAATCCTTATCACAGCTTTGTGCTACTAATGTCATCAAATTATATGAGAATATCAAACCCAAGGGCCGACCACGAAAGGATGGATTGATGTAATAATAGAAACACTAGAAAACATAACAGCAGGAGAAGCCAACAGAAGAGCAAAAGATGGATTGATGGAATATTAGAAACACTAGGAAACATAACAGCAGGAGAGGTCAACAGAAGAGCAAAAGATGGATTGATGGAATATTAGACACACTGGGAAACATAACAGCAGGAGAGGTCAACAGAAGAGCAAAAGATGGATTGATGGAATATTACAAACACTAGGAAACATCACAGCAACAGCAAGGGGAGGGGGGCAACAGAAGAGCAAAAGATGAATTGATGGAATATTAGAAACACTAGGAAACATAACAGCAGGAGAGGTCAACAGAAGAGCAAAAGATGGATTGATGGAATATTAGAAACACTAGGAAACATAACAGCAGGAGAGGTCAACAGAAGAGCAAAAGATGGATTGATGGACTATTAGAAACACTAGGAAACATAACAGCAGGAGAAGCCAACAGAAGAGCAAAAGATGGATTGATGGAATATTACAAACACTAGGAAACATAACAGCAAAGGGAGGGGGGGGGGGCAACAGAAGAGCAAAAGATGAATTGATGGAATATTAGAAACACTAGGAAGCATAACAGCAGCAGAGGCCAACGGAAGAGCAAAAGATGGATTGATGGAATATTAGAAACACTAGGAAACATAACAGCAGAATAGAGGTCAACAGAAGAGTGAAGGATGGATTGATGGAATATTAGAAACACTAGGAAACATAACAGCAGAATAGAGGTGAACAGAAGAGCAAAAGATGGATTGATGGAATATTAGAAACACTAGGAAACATAACAGCAGCAGAGGCCAACAGAAGAGCAAAAGATGGATTGATGGAATATTAGAAACACTAGGAAACATAACAGCAGGAGAGGTCAACAGAAGAGCAAAAGATTAATTGATGGAATATTAGAAACACTAGGAAACATAACAGCAGCAGAGGCCAACAGAAGAGCAAAAGATGGATTGATGGAATATTAGAAACACTAGGAAACGTAACAGCAGGAGAGGCCAACAGAAGAGCAAAAGATGGATTGATGGAATATTAGAAACACTAGGAAACATAACAGCAGGAGAGGCCAACAGAAGAGCAAAAGATGGATTGATGGAATATTAGAAACACTAGGAAACATAACAGTAGAAGAGGCCAACAGAAGAGCAAAAGATGGATTGATGGAATATTAGAAACACTAGGAAACATAACAGCAGGAGAGGCCAACAGAAGAACAAAAGATGGATTGATGGAATATTAGAAACACTAGGAAACATAACAGCAGGAGAGGCCAACAGAAGAGCAAAAGATGGATTGATGGAATATTAGAAACACTAGGAAACATAACAGCAGGAGAGGCCAACAGAAGAACAAAAGATGGATTGATGGAATATTAGAAACACTGGGAAACATAACAGCAGGAGAGGTCAACAGAAGAGTAAAAGATGGATTGATGTAATATTAGAAACACTGGGAAACATAACAGCAGGAGAGGTCAACAGAAGAGTAAAAGATGGATTGATGGAATATTAGAAACACTAGGAAACATAACAGCTGGAGAGGCCAACAGGAGAGCAAAAGATGGATTGATGTAATATTAGAAACACTAGGAAACATAACAGCAGGGGAGGCCAACACAAAAGACCCTAAACTGTGTCTCCCCGCGACGCTTAAAGGCAAATAAAGAGGGCAGCAGAAGAAGAGGAAAATAATAAATAACTTTACTTTAATTAACGTGGGGTTGGGGTGGTGGGGGGTGTGATGCTCTCTGGTGCAGCGCAGTTTGTGCACAGCAGTTGATAGATGATATCTTAGTAGTCTTGGTTAATTTTCTCATCCCTGAAACATGATTTGAGTACAATTCTGCTAATAATAGATTGATCATTGCCATAGGCTGTCACTGAAACTGTTAACAAAAATTATGGTTCTTCTTCTTCTTCTTCTATCCTTCCTCTGCTGCCGTTGGCGTCGAGGGGAGAAACAATCTGCGATTCTTTGCTCTTCTGTTGGCCTCTTCTGGTGCTATCCCTCCTACTGACTCTAGTATTCCCTTTATCCATCTCTTTCTCGGTCTTCCTCTTAATCTGGCGTTTTCGTAGCGTTTGTTTATGGCTCTTTGATTCATTGTTAGTTCTTTTTGTCTTGTTATGTGGCCGAACCAATTTATCTGTTGTTTCTTTATGTATTCGATGGCTGGTTCAATTTCGAGTTTCTTCCTCAGGTCAGTGTTTCTTACTCTGTCCCTTAAGCTGTTTCCTGTCATTCTTCTGACACATTTCATTTCGGTGGTCGTTATCTTTCTTATTGTTCTAGAGTCCAGCGTCCAATTCTGGCACTGATAGCACAGAGTTGGTAGGAAAATTGATTTGTATATTGCCCTTTTTGCTTCCGTAGTTATGTCTTTGTTTTTCAATAGTGTTGATACTTGGCCTATAACTTGGCTTGCTTTGTTACACCTTATATCTATCTCGGTCTCTTGGTTATTGTCTTGTGTTAACGTGCTACCCAGATATTTAAAATTGTCAACTTGCTTCAAAGACGTATTATCTATTATGATGTTTAGTTTTTCTTTCTTTCTCGCTATTGCCATTACTTCGGTTTTGCTTATGTTGATCTTCATGTTGTATTGTTTACAAGTGTTGTTTAGCCTGTTGATATGTTCTTGTAGGTCCTCAGTTGTTTCATGTATCAGAACTTGGTCGTCTGCAAATAGTATTTCATTTATTTCTTCCTCTCTACTGTTGTTTTCTGGTACGTATATTTAGTTCTCTTTTGTGTTATCGTTTTTTATCATCAGTGTTGGTATATTTCCTTTGATTGGGCATGCTAATTTGCATATATTGTCCATATATGTGATGAAAAGTAAGGGGGAAAGCACGCAGCCTTGTCTTACTCCGGAGTTAATGGTGAAATGTTTAGAGTAGCCTGCTGAAGATCTTACTGTAGTGCGACGACTTTCATAGAGGCTCTTACATATCTCTACTAGGTGGTGACTCACTCCGTACAAGGGCAATACGGACCATAGTTGTTCCCTGTCCACCCTATCGAACGCCTTTTCTTGGTCAATAAAACGCGTTCGATAGGGTGGACAGGGAACAACTATGGTCCGTATTGCCCAAAAATTCTGGTTACAGTATGATAATGTTACACCAGAAAGGGTCAAATGTTGAAATACTTATCCTCATAAATGTTATTGGGCTATATAATAATAATGGCAGCATAAGAATGAACTGTTCGTGAATATTCATATGTTTGTACAATGTCACAAATTCTAACCCCTCCTATTAATCTTAAGTGTGAGTGTAATGAGGCTTCCTCAGGACATCTCCATTCATGCTTGTTCCAACAATTTAATGATCATGACAAAAATGCCACTTTGAGATTATAATAAACAACCGTGAAAGATTGTTTATTTTGAAGAGAAAATTGCTGCAATGGACACTGTCGTGGACAATGTCTGAACACACTGGTGATGGTCGTGGACAATGTCTGAACACACTGGTGATGGTAGTGGACAATGTCTGAACACACTGGTGATGGTCGTAGACAATGTTTGAACACACTGGTGATGGTCGTGGACAATGTCTGAACACACTGGTGATGGTCGTAGACAATGTCTGAACAGACTGGTGATGGTCGTAGACAATGTTTGAACACACTGGTGATGGTCGTGGACAATGTCTGAACACACTGGTGATAGTCGTAGACAATGTTTGAACACACTGGTGATGGTCGTAGACAATGTTTGAACACACTGGTGATGGTCGTAGACAATGTCTGAACACACTGGTAATGGTCGTAGACAATGTCTGAACACACTGGTGATGGTCGTGGACAATGTTTGAATACTAGTGATGGTCGTGGACAATGTTTGAACACACTGGTGATGGTCGTAGACAATGTCTGATTACACTGGTGATGGCCGTGGACAATGTTTGAATACACTGGTGATGGTCGCGGACAATGTATGAATACACTGATGATGATGTAGACAATGTTTGAATACACTGGTGATGGTCGTGGACAATGTCTGAATACACTGGTGATAGTCGTAGACAATGTTTTAATACACTGGTGATGGTCGTAGACAATGTTTGAATACACTGGTGATGGTCGTAGACAATGTTTTAATACACCGGTATGGTCGTAGACAATGTCTGAATACAATGGTGATGGTCGTAGACAATGTTTGAATACACTGGTAATGGTCGTAGACAATGTTTTAATACACCGGTATGGTCGTAGACAATGTTTGAATACACCGGTGATGGTCGTAGACAATGTTTGAATACACTGGTGATGGTCGTAGACAATGTTTGAATACACTGGTGATGGTCGTAGACAATGTTTGAATACTGGTGATGGTCGTAGACAATGTTTGAATACACTGGTGATGGTCGTAGACAATGTTTGAATACACTGGTGATGGTCGTAGACAATGTTTGAATACACTGGTGATGGTCGTGGACAATGTTTGAACACACTGGTGATGGTCGTAGACAATGTTTGAATACACTGATGATGATGTAGACAATATTTGAATACACTGGTGATGGTCGTGGACAATGTTTGAATACACTGATGATGATGATGTAGACAATGTTTGAATACACTAGTGATGGTCGTAGACAATGTTTGAATACACCGGTGATGGTCGTAGACAATGTTTGAATACACTGTCGATGGTTGTAGACAATGTTTGAATACACTGTCGATGGTTGTGGACAATGTTTGAATACACTGTAGATGGTCGTGGACAATGTTTGAATACACCGGTGATGGTTGTAGACAATGTTTGAATACACTGGTGATGGTCGTAGACAATGTTTGAATACACTGTAGATGGTCGTGGACAATGTTTGAATACACTGTCGATGGTCGTGGACAATGTTTGAATACACTGTCGATGGTCGTGGACAATGTTTGAATACACTGTAGATGGTCGTGGACAATGTTTGAATACACTGGTGATGGTCGTGGACAATGTTTGAATACACTGGTGATGGTTGTAGACAATGTTTGAATACACTAGTGATGGTCCTAGACAATGTTTGAATACACTAGTGATGGTCGTAGACAATGTTTGAATACACTAGTGATGGTAGTAGACAATGTTTGAATACACTAGTGATGGTCGTAGACAATGTTTGAATACACTAGTGATGGTCGTAGACAATGTTTGAATACACTAGTGATGGTCGTAGACAATGTTTGAATACACTGGTGATGGTCGTGGACAATGTTTGAATACACTGGTGATGGTTGTAGACAATGTTTGAATACACTAGTGATGGTCGTAGACAATGTTTGAATACACTAGTGATGGTCGTAGACAATGTTTGAATACACTAGTGATGGTCGTAGACAATGTTTGAATACACTGGTGATGGTCGTGGACAATGTTTGAATACACTGGTGATGGTCGTAGACAATGTTTGAACAGACTGGTGATGGTCGTAGACAATGTTTGAACACACTGGTGATGGTCGTGGACAATGTCTGAACACACTGGTGATAGTCGTAGACAATGTTTGAACACACTGGTGATGGTCGTAGACAATGTTTGAACACACTGGTGATGGTCGTAGACAATGTCTGAACACACTGGTAATGGTCGTAGACAATGTCTGAACACACTGGTGATGGTCGTGGACAATGTTTGAATACTAGTGATAGTCGTGGACAATGTTTGAACACACTGGTGATGGTCGTAGACAATGTCTGATTACACTGGTGATGGCCGTGGACAATGTTTGAATACACTGGTGATGGTCGCGGACAATGTTTGAATACACTGATGATGATGTAGACAATGTTTGAATACACTGGTGATGGTCGTGGACAATGTCTGAATACACTGGTGATAGTCGTAGACAATGTTTTAATACACTGGTGATGGTCGTAGACAATGTTTGAATACACTGGTGATGGTCGTAGACAATGTTTTAATACACCGGTATGGTCGTAGACAATGTCTGAATACAATGGTGATGGTCGTAGACAATGTTTGAATACACTGGTAATGGTCGTAGACAATGTTTTAATACACCGGTATGGTCGTAGACAATGTTTGAATACACCGGTGATGGTCGTAGACAATGTTTGAATACACTGGTGATGGTCGTAGACAATGTTTGAATACACTGGTGATGGTCGTAGACAATGTTTGAATACTGGTGATGGTCGTAGACAATGTTTGAATACACTGGTGATGGTCGTAGACAATGTTTGAATACACTGGTGATGGTCGTAGACAATGTTTGAATACACTGGTGATGGTCGTGGACAATGTTTGAACACACTGGTGATGGTCGTAGACAATGTTTGAATACACTGATGATGATGTAGACAATATTTGAATACACTGGTGATGGTCGTGGACAATGTTTGAATACACTGATGATGATGATGTAGACAATGTTTGAATACACTAGTGATGGTCGTAGACAATGTTTGAATACACCGGTGATGGTCGTAGACAATGTTTGAATACACCGGTGATAGTTGTAGACAATGTTTGAATACACTGTCGATGGTCGTGGACAATGTTTGAATACACCGGTGATGGTCGTAGACAATGTTTGAATACACCGGTGATGGTCGTAGACAATGTTTGAATACACTGTCGATGGTCGTGGACAATGTTTGAATACACTGTCGATGGTTGTAGACAATGTTTGAATACACTGTCGATGGTTGTAGACAATGTTTGAATACACTGTCGATGGTTGTAGACAATGTTTGAATACACTGTCGATGGTTGTAGACAATGTTTGAATACACTGGTGATGGTCGTGGACAATGTTTGAATACACTGGTGATGGTCGCGGACAATGTTTGAATACACTGATGATGATGTAGACAATGTTTGAATACACTGGTGATGGTCGTGGACAATGTCTGAATACACTGGTGATAGTCGTAGACAATGTTTTAATACACTGGTGATGGTCGTAGACAATGTTTGAATACACTGGTGATGGTCGTAGACAATGTTTTAATACACCGGTATGGTCGTAGACAATGTCTGAATACAATGGTGATGGTCGTAGACAATGTTTGAATACACTGGTAATGGTCGTAGACAATGTTTTAATACACCGGTATGGTCGTAGACAATGTTTGAATACACCGGTCGGTGATGGTCGTAGACAATGTTTGAATACACTGGTGATGGTCGTAGACAATGTTTGAATACACTGGTGATGGTCGTAGACAATGTTTGAATACTGGTGATGGTCGTAGACAATGTTTGAATACACTGGTGATGGTCGTAGACAATGTTTGAATACACTGGTGATGGTCGTAGACAATGTTTGAATACACTGTCGATGGTCGTGGACAATGTTTGAACACACTGGTGATGGTCGTAGACAATGTTTGAATACACTGATGATGATGTAGACAATATTTGAATACACTGGTGATGGTCGTGGACAATGTTTGAATACACTGATGATGATGTAGACAATGTTTGAATACACCGGTGATGGTCGTGGACAATGTCTGAATACACTGGTTATAGTCGTAGACAATGTTTGAATACACTGGTGATGGTCGTGGACAATGTTTGAATACACTGATGATGATGATGTAGACAATGTTTGAATACACTAGTGATGGTCGTAGACAATGTTTGAATACACCGGTGATGGTCGTAGACAATGTTTGAATACACCGGTGATGGTTGTAGACAATGTTTGAATACACTGTCGATGGTCGTGGACAATGTTTGAATACACCGGTGATGGTCGTAGACAATGTTTGAATACACCGGTGATGGTCGTAGACAATGTTTGAATACACTGTCGATGGTCGTGGACAATGTTTGAATACACTGTCGATGGTTGTAGACAATGTTTGAATACACTGTCGATGGTCGTGGACAATGTTTAAATACACTGTAGATGGTTGTAGACAATGTTTGAATACACTGTCGATGGTCGTGGACAATGTTTGAATACACTGTCGATGGTTGTAGACAATGTTTGAATACACTGTCGATGGTTGTGGACAATGTTTGAATACACTGTAGATGGTCGTGGACAATGTTTGAATACATCGGTGATGGTTGTAGACAATGTTTGAATACACTGGTGATGGTCGTAGACAATGTTTGAATACACTGTAGATGGTCGTGGACAATGTTTGAATACACTGTCGATGGTCGTGGACAATGTTTGAATACACTGTCGATGGTCGTGGACAATGTTTGAATACACTGTAGATGGTAGTGGACAATGTTTGAATACACTGGTGATGGTCGTGGACAATGTTTGAATACACTGGTGATGGTTGTAGACAATGTTTGAATACACTAGTGATGGTCGTAGACAATGTTTGAATACACTAGTGATGGTCGTAGACAATGTTTGAATACACTAGTGATGGTAGTAGACAATGTTTGAATACACTAGTGATGGTCGTAGACAATGTTTGAATACACCGGTATGGTCGTAGACAATGTTTGAATACACCGGTGATGGTCGTAGACAATGTTTGAATACACTGGTGATGGTCGTAGACAATGTTTGAATACACTGGTGATGGTCGTAGACAATGTTTGAATACTGGTGATGGTCGTAGACAATGTTTGAATACACTGGTGATGGTCGTAGACAATGTTTGAATACACTGGTGATGGTCGTAGACAATGTTTGAATACACTGGTGATGGTCGTGGACAATGTTTGAACACACTGGTGATGGTCGTAGACAATGTTTGAATACACTGATGATGATGTAGACAATATTTGAATACACTGGTGATGGTCGTGGACAATGTTTGAATACACTGATGATGATGATGTAGACAATGTTTGAATACACTAGTGATGGTCGTAGACAATGTTTGAATACACCGGTGATGGTCGTAGACAATGTTTGAATACACTGTCGATGGTTGTAGACAATGTTTGAATACACTGTCGATGGTTGTGGACAATGTTTGAATACACTGTAGATGGTCGTGGACAATGTTTGAATACACCGGTGATGGTTGTAGACAATGTTTGAATACACTGGTGATGGTCGTAGACAATGTTTGAATACACTGTAGATGGTCGTGGACAATGTTTGAATACACTGTCGATGGTCGTGGACAATGTTTGAATACACTGTCGATGGTCGTGGACAATGTTTGAATACACTGTAGATGGTCGTGGACAATGTTTGAATACACTGGTGATGGTCGTGGACAATGTTTGAATACACTGGTGATGGTTGTAGACAATGTTTGAATACACTAGTGATGGTCCTAGACAATGTTTGAATACACTAGTGATGGTCGTAGACAATGTTTGAATACACTAGTGATGGTAGTAGACAATGTTTGAATACACTAGTGATGGTCGTAGACAATGTTTGAATACACTAGTGATGGTCGTAGACAATGTTTGAATACACTAGTGATGGTCGTAGACAATGTTTGAATACACTGGTGATGGTCGTGGACAATGTTTGAATACACTGGTGATGGTTGTAGACAATGTTTGAATACACTAGTGATGGTCGTAGACAATGTTTGAATACACTAGTGATGGTCGTAGACAATGTTTGAATACACTAGTGATGGTCGTAGACAATGTTTGAATACACTGGTGATGGTCGTGGACAATGTTTGAATACACTGGTGATGGTCGTAGACAATGTTTGAACAGACTGGTGATGGTCGTAGACAATGTTTGAACACACTGGTGATGGTCGTGGACAATGTCTGAACACACTGGTGATAGTCGTAGACAATGTTTGAACACACTGGTGATGGTCGTAGACAATGTTTGAACACACTGGTGATGGTCGTAGACAATGTCTGAACACACTGGTAATGGTCGTAGACAATGTCTGAACACACTGGTGATGGTCGTGGACAATGTTTGAATACTAGTGATGGTCGTGGACAATGTTTGAACACACTGGTGATGGTCGTAGACAATGTCTGATTACACTGGTGATGGCCGTGGACAATGTTTGAATACACTGGTGATGGTCGCGGACAATGTTTGAATACACTGATGATGATGTAGACAATGTTTGAATACACTGGTGATGGTCGTGGACAATGTCTGAATACACTGGTGATAGTCGTAGACAATGTTTTAATACACTGGTGATGGTCGTAGACAATGTTTGAATACACTGGTGATGGTCGTAGACAATGTTTTAATACACCGGTATGGTCGTAGACAATGTCTGAATACAATGGTGATGGTCGTAGACAATGTTTGAATACACTGGTAATGGTCGTAGACAATGTTTTAATACACCGGTATGGTCGTAGACAATGTTTGAATACACCGGTGATGGTCGTAGACAATGTTTGAATACACTGGTGATGGTCGTAGACAATGTTTGAATACACTGGTGATGGTCGTAGACAATGTTTGAATACTGGTGATGGTCGTAGACAATGTTTGAATACACTGGTGATGGTCGTAGACAATGTTTGAATACACTAGTGATGGTCGTAGACAATGTTTGAATACACTAGTGATGGTCGTAGACAATGTTTGAATACACTGGTGATGGTCGTGGACAATGTTTGAATACACTGGTGATGGTTGTAGACAATGTTTGAATACACTAGTGATGGTCGTAGACAATGTTTGAATACACTAGTGATGGTCGTAGACAATGTTTGAATACACTAGTGATGGTCGTAGACAATGTTTGAATACACTAGTGATGGTCGTAGACAATGTTTGAATACACTGGTGATGGTCGTGGACAATGTTTGAATACACTGGTGATGGTCGTAGACAATGTTTGAACAGACTGGTGATGGTCGTAGACAATGTTTGAACACACTGGTGATGGTCGTGGACAATGTCTGAACACACTGGTGATAGTCGTAGACAATGTTTGAACACACTGGTGATGGTCGTAGACAATGTTTGAACACACTGGTGATGGTCGTAGACAATGTCTGAACACACTGGTGATGGCCGTGGACAATGTTTGAATACACTGGTGATGGTCGCGGACAATGTTTGAATACACTGATGATGATGTAGACAATGTTTGAATACACTGGTGATGGTCGTGGACAATGTCTGAATACACTGGTGATAGTCGTAGACAATGTTTTAATACACTGGTGATGGTCGTAGACAATGTTTGAATACACTGGTGATGGTCGTAGACAATGTTTTAATACACCGGTATGGTCGTAGACAATGTCTGAATACAATGGTGATGGTCGTAGACAATGTTTGAATACACTGGTAATGGTCGTAGACAATGTTTTAATACACCGGTATGGTCGTAGACAATGTTTGAATACACCGGTGATGGTCGTAGACAATGTTTGAATACACTGGTGATGGTCGTAGACAATGTTTGAATACACTGGTGATGGTCGTAGACAATGTTTGAATACTGGTGATGGTCGTAGACAATGTTTGAATACACTGGTGATGGTCGTAGACAATGTTTGAATACACTGGTGATGGTCGTAGACAATGTTTGAATACACTGGTGATGGTCGTGGACAATGTTTGAACACACTGGTGATGGTCGTAGACAATGTTTGAATACACTGATGATGATGTAGACAATATTTGAATACACTGGTGATGGTCGTGGACAATGTTTGAATACACTGATGATGATGATGTAGACAATGTTTGAATATACTAGTGATGGTCGTAGACAATGTTTGAATACACCGGTGATGGTCGTAGACAATGTTTGAATACACCGGTGATGGTTGTAGACAATGTTTGAATACACTGTCGATGGTCGTGGACAATGTTTGAATACACCGGTGATGGTCGTAGACAATGTTTGAATACACCGGTGATGGTCGTAGACAATGTTTGAATACACTGTCGATGGTCGTGGACAATGTTTGAATACACTGTCGATGGTTGTAGACAATGTTTGAATACACTGTCGATGGTTGTAGACAATGTTTGAATACACTGTCGATGGTCGTGGTCAATGTTTGAATACACTGGTGATGGTTGTGGACAATGTTTGAATACATTGTCGATTGTTGTAGACAATGTTTGAATACACTGTCGATGGTTGTAGACAATGTTTGAATACACTGTCGATGGTTGTAGACAATGTTTGAATACACTGTCGATGGTCGTGGACAATGTTTGAATACACTGGTGATGGTCGCGGACAATGTTTGAATACACTGATGATGATGTAGACAATGTTTGAATACACTGGTGATGGTCGTGGACAATGTCTGAATACACTGGTGATAGTCGTAGACAATGTTTTAATACACTGGTGATGGTCGTAGACAATGTTTGAATACACTGGTGATGGTCGTAGACAATGTTTTAATACACCGGTATGGTCGTAGACAATGTCTGAATACAATGGTGATGGTCGTAGACAATGTTTGAATACACTGGTAATGGTCGTAGACAATGTTTTAATACACCGGTATGGTCGTAGACAATGTTTGAATACACCGGTCGGTGATGGTCGTAGACAATGTTTGAATACACTGGTGATGGTCGTAGACAATGTTTGAATACACTGGTGATGGTCGTAGACAATGTTTGAATACTGGTGATGGTCGTAGACAATGTTTGAATACACTGGTGATGGTCGTAGACAATGTTTGAATACACTGGTGATGGTCGTAGACAATGTTTGAATACACTGTCGATGGTCGTGGACAATGTTTGAACACACTGGTGATGGTCGTAGACAATGTTTGAATACACTGATGATGATGTAGACAATATTTGAATACACTGGTGATGGTCGTGGACAATGTTTGAATACACTGATGATGATGTAGACAATGTTTGAATACACGGTGATGGTCGTGGACAATGTCTGAATACACTGGTTATAGTCGTAGACAATGTTTGAATACACTGGTGATGGTCGTGGACAATGTTTGAATACACTGATGATGATGTAGACAATGTTTGAATACACTAGTGATGGTCGTAGACAATGTTTGAATACACCGGTGATGGTCGTAGACAATGTTTAAATACACCGGTGATGGTTGTAGACAATGTTTGAATACACTGTCGATGGTCGTGGACAATGTTTGAATACACCGGTGATGGTCGTAGACAATGTTTGAATACACCGGTGATGGTCGTAGACAATGTTTGAATACACTGTCGATGGTCGTGGACAATGTTTGAATACACTGTCGATGGTTGTAGACAATGTTTGAATACACTGTCGATGGTCGTGGACAATGTTTGAATACACTGTAGATGGTTGTAGACAATGTTTGAATACACTGTCGATGGTCGTGGACAATGTTTGAATACACTGTCGATGGTTGTAGACAATGTTTGAATACACTGTCGATGGTTGTGGACAATGTTTGAATACACTGTAGATGGTCGTGGACAATGTTTGAATACATCGGTGATGGTTGTAGACAAAGTTTGAATACACTGGTGATGGTCGTAGACAATGTTTGAATACACTGTAGATGGTCGTGGACAATGTTTGAATACACTGTCGATGGTCGTGGACAATGTTTGAATACACTGTCGATGGTCGTGGACAATGTTTGAATACACTGTAGATGGTAGTGGACAATGTTTGAATACACTGGTGATGGTCGTGGACAATGTTTGAATACACTGGTGATGGTTGTAGACAATGTTTGAATACACTAGTGATGGTCGTAGACAATGTTTGAATACACTAGTGATGGTCGTAGACAATGTTTGAATACACTAGTGATGGTAGTAGACAATGTTTGAATACACTAGTGATGGTCGTAGACAATGTTTGAATACACTAGTGATGGTCGTAGACAATGTTTGAATACACTAGTGATGGTCGTAGACAATGTCTGAATACAATGGTGATGGTCGTAGACAATGTTTGAATACACTGGTAATGGTCGTAGACAATGTTTTAATACACCGGTATGGTCGTAGACAATGTTTGAATACACCGGTGATGGTCGTAGACAATGTTTGAATACACTGGTGATGGTCGTAGACAATGTTTGAATACACTGGTGATGGTCGTAGACAATGTTTGAATACTGGTGATGGTCGTAGACAATGTTTGAATACACTGGTGATGGTCGTAGACAATGTTTGAATACACTGGTGATGGTCGTAGACAATGTTTGAATACACTGGTGATGGTCGTGGACAATGTTTGAACACACTGGTGATGGTCGTAGACAATGTTTGAATACACTGATGATGATGTAGACAATATTTGAATACACTGGTGATGGTCGTGGACAATGTTTGAATACACTGATGATGATGATGTAGACAATGTTTGAATACACCGGTGATGGTTGTAGACAATGTTTGAATACACTGTCGATGGTCGTGGACAATGTTTGAATACACCGGTGATGGTCGTAGACAATGTTTGAATACACCGGTGATGGTCGTAGACAATGTTTGAATACACTGTCGATGGTCGTGGACAATGTTTGAATACACTGTCGATGGTTGTAGACAATGTTTGAATACACTGTCGATGGTTGTAGACAATGTTTGAATACACTGTCGATGGTCGTGGTCAATGTTTGAATACACTGGTGATGGTTGTGGACAATGTTTGAATACATTGTCGATTGTTGTAGACAATGTTTGAATACACTGTCGATGGTTGTAGACAATGTTTGAATACACTGTCGATGGTTGTAGACAATGTTTGAATACACTGTCGATGGTCGTGGACAATGTTTGAATACACTGGTGATGGTCGCGGACAATGTTTGAATACACTGATGATGATGTAGACAATGTTTGAATACACTGGTGATGGTCGTGGACAATGTCTGAATACACTGGTGATAGTCGTAGACAATGTTTTAATACACTGGTGATGGTCGTAGACAATGTTTGAATACACTGGTGATGGTCGTAGACAATGTTTTAATACACCGGTATGGTCGTAGACAATGTCTGAATACAATGGTGATGGTCGTAGACAATGTTTGAATACACTGGTAATGGTCGTAGACAATGTTTTAATACACCGGTATGGTCGTAGACAATGTTTGAATACACCGGTGATGGTCGTAGACAATGTTTGAATACAGTGGTGATGGTCGTAGACAATGTTTGAATACACTGTAGATGGTCGTAGACAATGTTTGAATACTGGTGATGGTCGTAGACAATGTTTGAATACACTGTCGATGGTCGTAGACAATGTTTGAATACACTGGTGATGGTCGTAGACAATGTTTGAATACACTGTCGATGGTCGTGGACAATGTTTGAACACACTGGTGATGGTCGTAGACAATGTTTGAATACACTGATGATGATGTAGACAATATTTGAATACACTGGTGATGGTCGTGGACAATGTTTGAATACACTGATGATGATGTAGACAATGTTTGAATACACCGGTGATGGTCGTAGACAATGTCTGAATACACTGGTTATAGTCGTAGACAATGTTTGAATACACTGGTGATGGTCGTGGACAATGTTTGAATACACTGATGATGATGATGTAGACAATGTTTGAATACACTAGTGATGGTCGTAGACAATGTTTGAATACACCGGTGATGGTCGTAGACAATGTTTGAATACACCGGTGATGGTTGTAGACAATGTTTGAATACACTGTCGATGGTCGTGGACAATGTTTGAATACACCGGTGATGGTCGTAGACAATGTTTGAATACACCGGTGATGGTCGTAGACAATGTTTGAATACACTGTCGATGGTCGTGGACAATGTTTGAATACACTGTCGATGGTTGTAGACAATGTTTGAATACACTGTCGATGGTCGTGGACAATGTTTGAATACACTGTAGATGGTTGTAGACAATGTTTGAATACACTGTCGATGGTCGTGGACAATGTTTGAATACACTGTCGATGGTTGTAGACAATGTTTGAATACACTGTCGATGGTTGTGGACAATGTTTGAATACACTGTAGATGGTCGTGGACAATGTTTGAATACATCGGTGATGGTTGTAGACAATGTTTGAATACACTGGTGATGGTCGTAGACAATGTTTGAATACACTGTAGATGGTCGTGGACAATGTTTGAATACGCTGTCGATGGTCGTGGACAATGTTTGAATACACTGTCGATGGTCGTGGACAATGTTTGAATACACTGTAGATGGTAGTGGACAATGTTTGAATACACTGGTGATGGTCGTGGACAATGTTTGAATACACTGGTGATGGTTGTAGACAATGTTTGAATACACTAGTGATGGTCGTAGACAATGTTTGAATACACTAGTGATGGTCGTAGACAATGTTTGAATACACTAGTGATGGTAGTAGACAATGTTTGAATACACTAGTGATGGTTGTAGACAATGTTTGAATACACTAGTGATGGTCGTAGACAATGTTTGAATACACTAGTGATGGTCGTAGACAATGTTTGAATACACTGGTGATGGTCGTGGACAATGTTTGAATACACTGGTGATGGTTGTAGACAATGTTTGAATACACTAGTGATGGTCGTAGACAATGTTTGAATACACTAGTGATGGTCGTAGACAATGTTTGAATACACTAGTGATGGTCGTAGACAATGTTTGAATACACTGGTGATGGTCGTGGACAATGTTTGAATACACTGGTGATGGTCGTAGACAATGTTTGAATACACCTGTGATGGTCGTAGACAATGTTTGAATACACTGGTGATGGTCGTAGACAATGTTTGAATACACTGTCGATGGTCGTGGACAATGTTTGAACACACTGGTGATGGTCGTAGACAATGTTTGAATACACTGATGATGATGTAGACAATATTTGAATACACTGGTGATGGTCGTGGACAATGTTTGAATACACTGATGATGATGTAGAGAATGTTTGAATACACCGGTGATGGTCGTAGACAATGTCTGAATACACTGGTTATAGTCGTAGACAATGTTTGAATACACTGGTGATGGTCGTGGACAATGTTTGAATACACTGATGATGATGATGTAGACAATGTTTGAATACACTAGTGATGGTCGTAGACAATGTTTGAATACACCGGTGATGGTCGTAGACAATGTTTGAATACACCGGTGATGGTTGTAGACAATGTTTGAATACACTGTCGATGGTCGTGGACAATGTTTGAATACACCGGTGATGGTCGTAGACAATGTTTGAATACACCGGTGATGGTCGTAGACAATGTTTGAATACACTGTCGATGGTCATGGACAATGTTTGAATACACTGTCGATGGTTGTAGACAATGTTTGAATACACTGTCGATGGTCGTGGACAATGTTTGAATACACTGTAGATGGTTGTAGACAATGTTTGAATACACTGTCGATGGTCGTGGACAATGTTTGAATACACTGTCGATGGTTGTAGACAATGTTTGAATACACTGTCGATGGTTGTGGACAATGTTTGAATACACTGTAGATGGTCGTGGACAATGTTTGAATACACTGGTGATGGTCGCGGACAATGTTTGAATACACTGATGATGATGTAGACAATGTTTGAATACACTGGTGATGGTCGTGGACAATGTCTGAATACACTGGTGATAGTCGTAGACAATGTTTTAATACACTGGTGATGGTCGTAGACAATGTTTGAATACACTGGTGATGGTCGTAGACAATGTTTTAATACACCGGTATGGTCGTAGACAATGTCTGAATACAATGGTGATGGTCGTAGACAATGTTTGAATACACTGGTAATGGTCGTAGACAATGTTTTAATACACCGGTATGGTCGTAGACAATGTTTGAATACACCGGTGATGGTCGTAGACAATGTTTGAATACAGTGGTGATGGTCGTAGACAATGTTTGAATACACTGTAGATGGTCGTAGACAATGTTTGAATACTGGTGATGGTCGTAGACAATGTTTGAATACACTGTCGATGGTCGTAGACAATGTTTGAATACACTGGTGATGGTCGTAGACAATGTTTGAATACACTGTCGATGGTCGTGGACAATGTTTGAACACACTGGTGATGGTCGTAGACAATGTTTGAATACACTGATGATGATGTAGACAATATTTGAATACACTGGTGATGGTCGTGGACAATGTTTGAATACACTGATGATGATGTAGACAATGTTTGAATACACCGGTGATGGTCGTAGACAATGTCTGAATACACTGGTTATAGTCGTAGACAATGTTTGAATACACTGGTGATGGTCGTGGACAATGTTTGAATACACTGATGATGATGATGTAGACAATGTTTGAATACACTAGTGATGGTCGTAGACAATGTTTGAATACACCGGTGATGGTCGTAGACAATGTTTGAATACACCGGTGATGGTTGTAGACAATGTTTGAATACACTGTCGATGGTCGTGGACAATGTTTGAATACACCGGTGATGGTCGTAGACAATGTTTGAATACACCGGTGATGGTCGTAGACAATGTTTGAATACACTGTCGATGGTCGTGGACAATGTTTGAATACACTGGTGATGGTCGCGGACAATGTTTGAATACACTGATGATGATGTAGACAATGTTTGAATACACTGGTGATGGTCGTGGACAATGTCTGAATACACTGGTGATAGTCGTAGACAATGTTTTAATACACTGGTGATGGTCGTAGACAATGTTTGAATACACTGGTGATGGTCGTAGACAATGTTTTAATACACCGGTATGGTCGTAGACAATGTCTGAATACAATGGTGATGGTCGTAGACAATGTTTGAATACACTGGTAATGGTCGTAGACAATGTTTTAATACACCGGTATGGTCGTAGACAATGTTTGAATACACCGGTGATGGTCGTAGACAATGTTTGAATACAGTGGTGATGGTCGTAGACAATGTTTGAATACACTGTAGATGGTCGTAGACAATGTTTGAATACTGGTGATGGTCGTAGACAATGTTTGAATACACTGTCGATGGTCGTAGACAATGTTTGAATACACTGGTGATGGTTGTAGACAATGTTTGAATACACTGTCGATGGTTGTGGACAATGTTTGAATACACTGTCGATGGTCGTAGACAATGTTTGAATACACTGTCGATGGTTGTAGACAATGTTTGAATACACTGTCGATGGTTGTAGACAATGTTTGAATACACTGTCGATGGTCGTGGACAATGTTTGAATACACTGTCGATGGTCGTGGACAATGTTTGAATACACTGTCGATGGTTGTAGACAATGTTTGAATACACTGTCGATGGTTGTGGACAATGTTTGAACACACTGGTGATGGTCGTAGACAATGTTTGAATACACTGTCGATGGTTGTAGACAATGTTTGAATACACTGGTGATGGTCGTAGACAATGTTTGAATACACTGGTGATGGTTGTAGACAATGTTTGAATACACTGGTGATGGTCGTAGACAATGTTTGAATACACTGGTGATGGTTGTAGACAATGTTTGAATACACTGGTGATGGTTGTAGACAATGTTTGAATACACTGTCGATGGTTGTAGACAATGTTTGAATACACTGGTGATGGTCGTAGACAATGTTTGAATACACTGTCGATGGTCGTGGACAATGTTTGAATACACTGTCGATGGTTGTAGACAATGTTTGAATACACTGTCGATGGTTGTAGACAATGTTTGAATACACTGTCGATGGTTGTAGACAATGTTTGAATACACTGTCGATGGTCGTGGACAATGTTTGAATACACTGTCGATGGTCGTGGACAATGTTTGAATACACTGTCGATGGTTGTAGACAATGTTTGAATACACTGTCGATGGTTGTAGACAATGTTTGAATAGACTGTCGATGGTTGTGGACAATGTTTGAATACACTGTCGATGGTCGCGGACAATGTTTGAATACACTGTCGATGGTCGTGGTCAATGTTTGAATACACTGGTGATGGTTGTGGACAATGTTTGAATACACTGTCGATTGTTGTAGACAATGTTTGAATACACTGTCGATGGTTGTAGACAATGTTTGAATACACTGTCGATGGTTGTAGACAATGTTTGAATACACTGTCGATGGTCGTGGACAATGTTTGAATACACTGGTGATGGTCGTAGACAATGTTTGAATACACTGTCGATGGTCGTGGACAATGTTTGAATACACCGGTGATGGTCTTATGTTCATGTATTCTTTCTTTTATGTTTCTTGTAGACGTCACAACCTAGGCTTCTAGACGTCAACCTAGGTCGTTCATGTTCATGTCGTTTATGTTGTTCATGTTCATATTATTCATGATCATGTCGTTCATGTTGTTCATGTTCATGTTGTTCATGTTCATGTTGCTCATGTTCATGTTGTTCATGTTCATGTTGCTCATGTTGTTTATGTTCATGTTGTTCATGTTCTTGTTGTTCTTGTTCATGTTGTTCATGTTCTTCATGTTCATGTTGTTCATGATGTTCATGTTGTTCATGTTATTGTTGTTCATGGCCATGCTGTTCATGTTCATATTATTCGTGATCATGTCGTTCATGTTGTTCATGTTCTTGTTGTTCATGGTTATGTTGTTCATGTTCATGTTGTTCATGTTCATGTTGTTCATGGTCATGTTGTTCATGTTAATGTTGTTCATGTTGATCATGGTCATGTTGTTCATGTTGTTCATTTTCATGTTGTTCATGGTCATGTTGTTCATGGTCGTGTTGTTCATGTTCATGTTGTTCATGGTCGTGTTGTTCATGTTCATGTTGTCATGTTCATGTTGTTTATGTTGTTCATGTTGTTCATGGTCGTGTTGTTCATGTTCATGTTGTTCATGTTCATGTTGTTTATGTTGTTCATGTTGTTCATGGTCGTGTTGTTCATGTTCATGTTGTTCATGGTCGTGTTGTTCATGTTCATGTTGTTCATGGTCGTGTTGTTCATGTTCATGTTGTTCATGTTCATGTTGTTTATGTTGTTCATGTTGTTCATGGTCGTGTTGTTCATGTTCATGTTGTTCATGGTCATGTTGTTCATGTTCATGTTGTTCATGGTCATGTTGTTCATGGTCATGTTGTTCATGGTCATGTTGTTCATGTTCATCTTGTTCATGGTCATGTTGTTCATGTTCATGTTGTTCATGTTGTTCATGGTCATGTTGTTCATGGTCATGTTGTTCATGTTGTTCATGGTCATGTTGTTCATGGTCATGTTGTTCATGGTCATGTTGTTCATGTTCATGTTGTTCATGTTCATGTTGTTCATGTTCATGTTGTTTATGGTCATGTTGTTCATGGTCATGTTGTTCATGTTCATGTTGATCATGGTCATGTTGTTCATGTTGTTTATGGTCATGTTGTTCATGGTCATGTTGTTCATGTTCATGTTGATCATGGTCATGTTGTTCATGTTGATCATGGTCATGTTGTTCATGTTCATGTTGTTCATGGTCATGTTGTTCATGTTGATCATGGTCATGTTGTTCATGTTCATGTTGTTCATGGTCATGTTGTTCATGTTGTTCATGGTCATGTTGTTCATGTTCATGTTGTTCATGGTCATGTTGTTCATGTTGTTCATGGTCATGTTGTTCATGTTGTTCATGGTCATGTTGTTCATGTTGTTCATGTTCATGTTGTTCATGTTCATGTTGTTCATGGTCATGTTGTTCATGTTGTTCATGGTCATGTTGTTCATGTTGTTCATGTTCATGTTGTTCATGTTCATGTTGTTCATGGTCATGTTGTTCATGTTGTTCATGGTCATGTTGTTCATGGTCATGTTGTTCATGGTCATGTTGTTCATGTTGTTCATGGTCATGTTGTTCATGTTCATGTTGTTCATGGTCATGTTGTCATGTTGTTCATGTTCATGTTGTTCATGTTCATGTTGTTCATGTCGTTCATGTTCATGTTGTTCATGTTGTTCATGGTCATGTTGTTCATGTTTATGTTGTTCATGTCCATGTTGTTCATGTTGATAATATTGTTCATATTCATGTTGTTCATGTTGTTGATGTTCAAGTTGTTGATGTTCATGTTGTTCATGTTGATAATATTGTTCATATTCATGTTGTTCATGTTGTTGATGTTCATGTTGTTGATGTTCATGTTGTTGATGTTCATGTTGTTCATGTTCATGTTGTTCATGTTGATAATATTGTTCATATTCATATTGTTCATGTTGTTGATGTTCATGTTGTTGATGTTCATGTTGATAATATTGTTCATATTCATGTTGTTCATGTTGTTCACGGACAGGGAACATGACATCGACAAAAAGGCCGTATAAAATAACGCCGACAACTGTCAAACAAAACATGTTACACACGAGAACCCACCCACACACGCATGCATACACGGACCGTGCACTTGGTGAAGCAATTTCAACTTGGGAGAGCGGGTGGTCGAATCTTTAGCCCGTCGGGTTCCAAACTAGGAGGACATCGGTTAGAATCCCGGTAAGGTCAAACGTTTATTTTATTCTAACGCGAAGTGAAATAAAGAAACAAACCTGAACATCTCGCGGCTACTTCACTGGACAAGCGGCCACTATTCTCCGGTCTTACAATCATCCCCCCGGCAGACCCCACTCAATGGAAAATGCCGTTAAGATGTAAAGATAGCCTATTTGAACTCCACGTGGTAAAGCGTACAACACAAATCGGCTGTCAAATCGTTCAGCTAAAATGTCTGGTCCAAACGATGTACACAGACATGGTTCAACAACTGGTTTCAGAAAAGAGGTTCCATCGGTGGTTTGTGGAGTGGGTCTTGTCTTATGGAGGTGAGTTTGTTGTATTGTGTTGATAGGCTGATCTATACGGCCATGCTTCTTCCAATGGTAGCTCGTGTGGCTACCGCGGCCCACACGGTGAAGGGAAAATGGAGCCACCGTTGCCTGTCACACAAGAGACGACTAAGAAGGTTTGAAATCGTCATCTGTGCAGTCTAGTAGGACGTGCACGGAGCGATCAATGGAATAAGATACATTCTGGGAAATGTGACAAGTGAATGTAAGGAACTCCTGACTGAAATGAAATGAGCTCCATTGATAGAATAGAATAGAAGGGTGAGTATATATTGTATTGTTTGAAAGCCGGAAGTATACAACAAAGTGGCCCTGTTTGTTACAATGGGAAACTTGTTGACATGTTGAAGCGGTGCTCAAGCACTCAGTTCATGGCGCACCGTGTGTGTGTGTGGGGGGGGGGGGGGGCAGTGGGTTACCTGACTGGTAGCAGCGGACACGACATGTGTGCTGATGACACGGTAGCAGATTCTTACCGATGCCTGCAGGGATGGTGACACGGATGCGTTGTGTCGTCAGTTTACTTTCGTTTCTTTCTTTCTTTCTTTCTTTCTTTCTTTCTTTCTTTCTTTTTTCTTTATTTCTTTCTTTTCGTTTCTTTCTTGCTTTCTTTCTTTTCGTTTCTTTCTTTCTTGTCGTTTCTTTCTTTCTTTTCCTTTCTTTCTTTCTTTTCCTTTCTTTCTTTGTTTTCTTTATTTATTTTTGTTTCTTTCTGTTCGTTTCTTCCTTTCTTTCCTTCCTTCACCCGATGACTACTAACATCATTGATTGTCCTCCCCGTCAATCACTACTAAAATCATTGATTGTCCTCCCCGTCAATCACTACTAACATCATTGATTGTCCTCCCCGTCAATCATCCTATGAAGAACATTCAGGGGGCGTCGATAGCTTGTATTGTAGTTTGCAGTAAAACTGTGATATTTGCACCTTTCAGCCCAACACATTCGATTTCATTCAGCATATTAATTTCAAGTACCGGGTTTGCTTTCCCCTTCGATCTCTACTCGCTTGGCCAGCCTGACAGGTTAATCTGTTTCAGGATCCTGGCACAAGCCATCAGCTATGGGTCGCTGACAGCTTCCAGCTCGGCTGTTGTGAGGCGACTTCACCTCTGTTTTCGGCATGGCCAGATTTCTAGCTGTTTATCAGCGGCCAGATTTGGTTTGACTCTTTTAAAACTGTTAAGAGCTCTTTTCGCAGAGTTCACGAGGCACTTCCTTTTTTGTTGTTGTTTGCCTTTACCCCAGAGAACTAGGCATAGAACCCAGAGACTTGGGTGGAGTAAGGCCACGTAGAGAAGCATTCCCACCTCCTATAGCGGGATTCGAACCCTGGACTTACTTGCCCGGAAGCCGGCGTCTTAGCCCAAGGTCATCCAGCCCCACCACCGCCTTAAATGTGTACATGATTTTTCTCTGCGAAAGAAAAGCGGCGCGGCGTAATACAGACCACCCGTAAAATAGTGTGCTCATGGTCTATACAAATATATGGGCACTATCGTTTTATTATCTGTAGGTCACGGGACTTTCTGTTTTTTTTGTTTTGTTTTATTTTTTGTTCTTTCACCCATTTCCCCACAAAAGGAGACAACATCAAGAGATGGACCAGTCTCTCAGATAGAAGAGATGGACCAGTCTCTCAGATAGAAGAGATGGACCAGTCTCACAGATAGAAGAGATGGACCAGTCTCTCAGATAGAAGAGATGGACCAGTCTCTCAGATAGAAGAGATGGACCAGTCTCTCAGATAGAAGAGATGGACCAGTCTCTCAGATAGAAGAGATGGACCAGTCTCACAGATAGAAGAGATGGGTCAGTCTCTCAGATAGAAGAGATGGACCAGTCTCACAGATAGAAGAGATGGACCAGTCTCACAGATAGAAGAGATGGACCAGTCTCTCAGATAGAAGAGATGGACCAGTCTCTCAGATAGAAGAGATGGACCAGTCTGTCAGATAGAAGAGATGGACCAGTCTCACAGATAGAAGAGATGGACCAGTCTCACAGATAGAAGAGATGGATCGTCTCTCATATAGAAGAGATGGACCAGTCTCACAGATAGAAGAGATGGACCAATCTGTCAGATAGAAGAGATGGGCCAGTCTCACAGATAGAAGAGATGGGCCAGTCTCTCAGATAGAAGTGATGGGCCAGTCTCACAGATAGAAGAGATGGGCCAGTCTCTCAGATAGAAGTGATGGACCAATCTGTCAGATAGAAGAGATGGGCCAGTCTCACAGATAGAAGAGATGGGCCAGTCTCTCAGATAGAAGAGATGGACCAATCTGTCAGATAGAAGAGATGGGCCAGTCTCACAGATAGAAGAGATGGGCCAGTCTCTCAGATAGAAGAGATGGACCAATCTGTCAGATAGAAGAGATGGGCCAGTCTCACAGATAGAAGAGATGGGCCAGTCTCACAGATAGAAGTGATGGGCCAGTCTCTCAGATAGAAGAGATGGACCAGTCTGTCAGATAGAAGAGATGGACCAGTCTGTCAGATAGAAGAGATGGACCAGTCTCACAGATAGAAGAGATGGACCAGTCTCACAGATAGAAGAGATGGGCCAGTCTCTCAGATAGAAGAGATGGACCAGTCTCACAGATAGAAGAGATGGACCAGTCTCTCAGATAGAAGAGATGGACCAGTCTGTCAGATAGAAGAGATGGACCAGTCTCACAGATAGAAGAGATGGGCCAGTCTCTCAGATAGAAGAGATGGGCCAGTCTCTCAGATAGAAGAGATGGACCAGTCTCACAGATAGAAGAGATGGACCAGTCTCTCAGATAGAAGAGATGGGCCAGTCTCTCAGATAGAAGAGATGGACCAGTCTCACAGATAGAAGAGATGGGCCAGTCTCTCAGATAGAAGAGATGGACCAGTCTGTCAGATAGAAGAGATGGACCAGTCTCACAGATAGAAGAGATGGGCCAGTCTCTCAGATAGAAGAGATGGACCAGTCTCACAGATAGAAGAGATGGACCAGTCTCACAGATAGAAGAGATGGGCCAGTCTCTCAGATAGAAGAGATGGACCAGTCTCACAGATAGAAGAGATGGACCAGTCTCACAGATAGAAGAGATGGGCCAGTCTCTCAGATAGAAGAGATGGACCAGTCTCACAGATAGAAGAGATGGACCAGTCTCACAGATAGAAGAGATGGGCCAGTCTCTCAGATAGAAGAGATGGACCAGTCTCACAGATAGAAGAGATGGGCCAGTCTCTCAGATAGAAGAGATGGACCAGTCTCACAGATAGAAGAGATGGGCCAGTCTCTCAGATAGAAGAGATGGACCAGTCTCACAGATAGAAGAGATGGACCAGTCTCACAGATAGAAGAGATGGGCCAGTCTCTCAGATAGAAGAGATGGACCAGTCTGTCAGATAGAAGAGATGGACCAGTCTCACAGATAGAAGAGATGGACCAGTCTCACAGATAGAAGAGATGGGCCAGTCTCACAGATAGAAGAGATGGGCCAGTCTCACAGATAGAAGTGATGGACCAGTCTCTCAGATAGAAGAGATGGACCAATCTGTCAGATAGAAGAGATGGGCCAGTCTCACAGATAGAAGAGATGGGCCAGTCTCTCAGATAGAAGAGATGGACCAATCTGTCAGATAGAAGAGATGGGCCAGTCTCACAGATAGAAGAGATGGGCCAGTCTGTCAGATAGAAGAGATGGGCCAGTCTGTCAGATAGAAGAGATGGGCCAGTCTGTCAGATAGAAGTGATGGACCAATCTGTCAGATAGAAGAGATGGGCCAGTCTCACAGATAGAAGAGATGGGCCAGTCTCTCAGATAGAAGAGATGGGCCAGTCTGTCAGATAGAAGAGATGGACCAATCTGTCAGATAGAAGAGATGGGCCAGTCTCTCAGATAGAAGTGATGGACCAGTCTCTCAGATAGAAGAGATGGGCCAGTCTCTCAGATAGAAGAGATGGACCAATCTGACAGATATAAGAGATGGGCCAGTCTCACAGATAGAAGAGATGGGCCAGTCTCACAGATAGAAGAGATGGGCCAGTCTCACAGATAGAAGAGATGGGCCAGTCTGTCAGATAGAAGAGATGGGCCAGTCTGTCAGATAGAAGAGATGGACCAGTCTGTCAGATAGAAGAGATGGACCAATCTGTCAGATAGAAGAGATGGGCCAGTCTCACAGATAGAAGAGATGGGCCAGTCTCACAGATAGAAGAGATGGGCCAGTCTCACAGATAGAAGAGATGGGCCAGTCTGTCAGATAGAAGAGATGGGCCAGTCTCTCAGATAGAAGAGATGGGCCAGTCTCACAGATAGAAGAGATGGGCCAGTCTCTCAGATAGAAGAGATGGACCAGTCTGTCAGATAGAAGAGATGGACCAGTCTGTCAGATAGAAGAGATGGGCCAGTCTCTCAGATAGAAGAGATGGACCAGTCTCACAGATAGAAGAGATGGGCCAGTCTCTCAGATAGAAGAGATGGACCAATCTGTCAGATAGAAGAGATGGGCCAGTCTCACAGATAGAAGAGATGGACCAATCTGTCAGATAGAAGAGATGGGCCAGTCTCACAGATAGAAGAGATGGGCCAGTCTGTCAGATAGAAGAGATGGACCAGTCTCACAGATAGAAGAGATGGGCCAGTCTCTCAGATAGAAGAGATGGACCAGTCTCACAGATAGAAGAGATGGGCCAGTCTCACAGATAGAAGAGATGGGCCAGTCTCACAGATAGAAGAGATGGGCCAGTCTGTCAGATAGAAGAGATGGGCCAATCTGTCAGATAGAAGAGATGGGCCAGTCTGTCAGATAGAAGAGATGGGCCAATCTCTCAGATAGAAGAGATGGACCAGTCTGTCAGATAGAAGAGATGGGCCAGTCTGTCAGATAGAAGAGATGGGCCAGTCTGTCAGATAGAAGAGATGGGCCAGTCTGTCAGATAGAAGAGATGGACCAGTCTGTCAGATAGAATCTAACCTTTAGCTTCAGGACAACACTAACCTCATGTGCCAATTGTTGTAACTTCCTGACTTAGTCCTCTTGAGCAACTCCATTTTTAGAAGACCAAAATATTCTTGGAGAAAACAGATGGAAGCATAGCTGAAGATGAAGAGGAAGTCATGGAATAAAAGAATAGAAAGAAACACAACGGATTGGATAGTATTTGTTGAGACGTATGTTCCACAGGGAGATCTCCATCACTTCCTGTCTAGAACTTATCGTCTGCCCTTACAAGATCGATGGACCAGTGCGGTTGTCTACAGCAAGGCTGCCATATTGTGCACTTGGCCACCAAAGACATCGAACATTAACAAGCCAGTTTTCATCACTGGTTGCTCTTTGCTCTTACCTATCCGGTAAGTCACCTGCCACAGGGAGATGGACCCACTGCTGATCCTGACGCCAGCAGCCAGTTATGAGTTTCTGACCACCTTAGCCTAGACGATGTTGGAAATCATCGTAGAGTGACGTTTCATGTGGAACACACCCACCTCCCGCCGCCATATCCGTGCGCGCGAAGCTCGAGCCGGTTCCTTATCTCTAGTACATCTCTGCTTCTGCCTCTCTGCACGCGCTCTCATTTAATTGGACACTTCTCGTGTGAGAACTGGCAATATATCTTCTCTGCTTCTCTCATATTATACTTACGTCATAGTTACAGCATAGATAGACAGGGCTGGCCGAGTGGATACAGATCGGCCTGGTTCTACAAAGTGCTCGCGAGTTTGATTTTTAGTTTGGTCAAAATGTTATCTGGAGTGAAGTAGATATGCGTATATTATCATCAAGTACCGGGCCTGCTGGCGTAGGTGATCATGTCTCTCTACAAGTTTCGATCTCAACAGTTATTTATAAGTTCTTTTGTTGACCTTATGGCGATTCATGATTTGTACAAAGAAGTTACGACGGCGGTTTTGTGTTGTCTTCCGTCGGTTTGTTTACGGTTGGCTCCGCTAGCCTTTGACTAAAAAGTCTCACCCACAAGGCAGTGGGGTTGTTTTACCTCGGGGTACCCTTCCCTAGCCTTTTACTCTCCCGAGCTCACCTGCAAGGCAGCAGGGCTGCCACAGGTTGTACTGTTTACTGCATACAGTAGCAGGTAAAATTACCTGACCTGACTATATATATATATATGCGTAGATACTTCAATCTTTGCGGCGACTACATTGGGCATGCGGCCTTTAATTCTCCAGCATTACAGCTGCTACTTCTCGCCCCGCCCTGTGCCTCGGAAAACACTAGTAATGGGATCCAGCCGTGACAACAGAAATATATGTCACGTAGCACTTACTCGCTGGTCACGCACGGACACTAGCCCAAAATAGTTTTCATATTTGGATAGCAATTGGTGGCTAGTGTAACACAGAAGGCTTACTGGGAGGTTGATCTCACCGTGCCTCGGCAATAAGTTGGCAAACTTGCAGGGCTGCGGCTCAAGACGACAAATACGACATGTTGAAGGAATTGAGAGACTAACTCTTTCCGAACGTTAAGCCGCACAGTGCGTCACTCTGTTTGATTAATGTCAACCGCCATCAAACCATATTCTTTGTACATGTCTTGTATTATGTTGTTATTGGTGAAACCTAATTCCTAGTTTAATTATCTCAACATCCATCTATAATAAGTCCAGTGTTAGATAATTACACACGTGTAGATTCATATTGAAAAGCATGAAACATTTTGCCTATGTAATCTCTACCGCTAACTTGATAACAACCTTCAGCACTGAAAGAGTTAAGCTTCCTTTTACAAACTCTCGGTTTTTGAAAATGAGGGGACCCAGGGGGTCTGTGTGGTCTAGAGGTAAGACGTCGGCCTGTGGACACAAATGTCGCGGGTTCGATCCCCACGATAGATGGTGAACATTTGTCAAAAATCGAATCTATAATTCCTTAGTGGCTTTACTCTTCCTTGGTCTCTGGGTTGTGAGATTTGATGTCTAGTCCTCTCTGGGTAGTGAGATTTGATGTCTAGTCCTCTCTGGGTTGTGAGATTTGATGTCTAGTCCTCTCTGGGCAGTGAGATTCGATGTCTAGTCCTCTCTGGGTTGTGAGATTCGATGTCTAGTCCTCTCTGGGTTGTGAGATTCGATGTCTAGTCCTCTCTGGGTTGTGAGATTCGATGTCTAGTCCTCTCTGGGCAGTGAGATTCGATGTCTAGTCCTCTCTGGGTTGTGAGATTTGATGTCTAGTCCTCTCTGGGTTGTGAGATTTGATGTCTAGTCCTCTCTGGGCAGTGACATTCGATGTCTAGTCCTCTCTGGTTGTGAGATTCGATGTCTAGTCCTCTCTGCGTTGTGAGATTTGATGTCTAGTCCTCTCTGGGCAGTGAGATTCGATGTCTAGTCCTCTCTGGGTTGTGATATTCGATGTCTAGTCCTCTCTGTGCAGTGAGATTTGATGTCTAGTCCTCTCTGGGTTGTGAGATTTGATGTCTAGTCCTCTCTGGGTTGTGAGATTCGATGTCTAGTCCTCTCGGGAAGCGGTGAAAGAGTTCCCGTGTACAGTTGCGCACATTAAAGAACCCTTGGCAATTAAAGATGAAAATGAGCAGGCCAAAAATGGTTTCTGCCAGGGCAAACACTGTCTAGCAAAACTAGCCATCCATGGCGAGGACGGATGAGTCAGGCGCAGATATCGCAGCGTGGTCGTAAGCTAGCGACACGACGCATCAACGCCCACTTCATTGGTGAACGCAAAGTAGAAGAATAGGCAACGTTTGTTGCTCGCTGTTGTTACTGTCTCCAAGGGAGTGAACCAGGCATCCATGTTGAATCTTGCTAAGTTGGACTCACGTCCGTCATGGCGGATCATCAAATTACACAAGAGACAACGGTATTATGTCTACAGCTCTCGGGAAAATCAGCAAACAGAAAACACAGACAGGAAGAGACAGCCCAAAGTAGGGCGGAACCCGTACTCCTCGACATGGCGGCTTGCCACAAGAGACCAGCACACATCTTATTATTCATCTTACTATTATATATAATATATGTATATATATATATATATATAATTACTATCTTTACGGATATATTTCCATTACTGGGGTCTACGGGGAGGGGGGGGGGAAATTAAAGACCGGAGAATAAAGGCCGTTGTCCAGTGCTGTCGTCGCGAGGTGTCGTGTCTGAGTTTTTATTTCAATCCCTATTTGTGTGTGTGTGGGGGCGGGGGGGGGGGGGGTGGAGACTGTTGATTCAAACCTGGATTCGAGCTCGAATACTTCAGTTTTGGAGCTCGACATATTATCGCCTCGGCCACCTCCACTTAATTATTGTCTGCACATAAAAATTTGTTTGAGTTATTGCTCCTTCTATAAACGTTGCGAGAACACCAGATCCAAGGGTCGACCACGATGGATTGGTGGAATATTTGAAACACTAGGAAACATAACAGCAGGAGAGACCAACAGAAGAGCAAAAGATGAATTGATGGAATATTAGAAACACTAGGAAGCATAACAGCAGGAGAGACCAACAGAAGAGCAAAAGATGGATTGATGGAATATTAGAAACACCAGGAAACATAACAGCAGGAGAGACCAACAGAAGAGCAAAAGATGGATTGATGGAATATTAGAAACACCAGGAAACATAACAGCAGGAGAGACGAACAGAAGAACAAATGATGGATTGATGGAATATTAGAAACACTTGGAAACATAACAGCAGGAGAGACCAACAGAAGAGCAAAAGATGTATTGATGGAATATTAGAAACACCAGGAAACATAACAGCAAGAGAGACCAACAGAAGAACAAAAGATGGATTGATGGAATATTAGAAACACCAGGAAACATAACAGCAGGAGAGACCAACAGAAGAACAAAAGATGGATTGATGGAATATTAGAAACACCAGGAAACATAACAGCAGGAGAGACCAACAGAAGAACAAAAGATGGATTGATGGAATATTAGAAACACCAGGAAACATAACAGCAGGAGAGACCAACAGAAGAATGGTACATGATAAAGAGAAAAATGATGGTTATTGTGGACACGACCGATCGTCACCTTGTTTCTCACGTCAAGTGTATAGCCTAGATGGGGATTGTTCTGAGCTCGACATAAAATAGCGAAAGTCACAAAGTAGGACACGTTGTGTTGAATGTCAACTATGGCTAAACAGCTTTACTGTACCCTTTCTGCTTGGCCTTGTAGTCGCACATAAGACTGACTACCTATATTCTGTTGTCGACAGGGAAATCTGATTGGGCAGGTTGTCTCACGTGACCACGCGGGGCTGTACCAGGGGAGACAAACGTCCGACTTGCAGGAGCCAGTCCGCGCAGAGGACACAGCACGTTCTACTTTCACTCTCTGGGAGTAAGGATAGCAGGTAACAAGTGGCCCTCTCCTCAGCCTCGTTTTTTTTTTTTCCTTTCCGTTTCAAGTGCGGGATTTTTATTTAGACATTATTCTGTGAGTTACATCTTTCGTCAATCTTTAACTTATTGAGTTGTATTACGTATCAGTGTGTTTTTGCTAGCCCGGTTTGACAACAAATACAAGTTATGTACTTAATAGGCCAGACACTGCTTATAGTGGCGCTGAAGAGGGTGATCATCGAACAAGGCGATGGAAACGAGGTCACGCACATGTAGAGAGGTCGTACAGTTCTCCTATTGTTGTAGTTTCCATCGAGTGCGCTAATGAATCCGTGAATTTTATCGTGAATTTTAATTGGACAGTAAAAATAGAACACTTTCAGGATTGTCAAATGTGATATATAATATCGTGCCTACCAGAAGAAGGATAAACGTGTGAAGTGTTTGAGAGAAATTGCCATATAAGAAGTTGATAGTAGTGCTCCCGCCCTAGCACTGATGAAGTCAGTATACTTAAGTTTCATCATCCATTCACTATACGTGCGTTCTCAGGAGCTAGGTCATTTCAGTCTCATCTGTCAAACGAGTCTCCATGACTTATCGTTTTTTCTTCGCTAATTGCTAACTGGGTCAATTCAGTTTAGTTTCGCTAATTTTGTTGTTATAATATTAGGGCTTTTAAATTATTTAATGATAATTATTAGTGGCTTTAACATTAGTAAGTCATTGGTGGCTTTTTTAAAATTATTAAGAGTGGCTTTTAAATTAGTAATAGTAGTTTTTATTACTTTTAAATAAGTGTGGTCCTTCAGCTGTGCTTTCATAATGATAAATGATAGTTTATATTGTTATATTTTCTGTTGTGATATCTCTTTAAATGATAGATAGTATATATTAGTATATTATATATCTGTTGCGATATCTTTTAAAGTGGTGACTGTAACTCTATGTGGGTTAATAAGGTATGAAGCCTAATCGTGTAATATGTTATTTTGTTTGGAAGTGAAGGGGCAAATACTCCACCTCGTTGCTAACACCTTCATCTTGGAGAACGAGGTATCCATTGTTTTGTTTCCAGCTGGGTTAAGAGCTGGACTGGGATTGAACCGCCGTTATTTGATTGGCGAGCTAGCACGTTAACTGCTACACATTAGCGAGCTAGCACGTTAGCCGCTACACTTTAGCATTGCGTATTGCATGTAGACTACATCTACTATTACACTTTGTAGTCAGAGCTGACTTGACTGCTGTCTCGTGCTGTAGTAGATTTACACTCTATACTGGCTGCTGGAGGGGAGAAAGAGGACACTCATCGAAACTCTCACCAACCTTTGGTGTAGCTCAAAGAGAAACAACCTATAGAAAAGACACGTAAAGGAAAACAAACAAAACAAAGACATATAGAATGATCTGTGTACACCTAGACGACACTAGACGTCGATACTATTAAGTTGGAAAGCTTTAGTCAGCTCAATGCTGGTGATATTTCCATTGAAGAACTGAGAGAAAAGCTGGGAATAACACCACCATAGAATATATAAAGAAACAACAGATAAAATGGTTTGGCCACGTGATAAGGCAAGCATATCAAAACACAACACAACGAGCCTTCAATAAACTATATGAGAACACCAGACCCAAGGGCCAACCACGAAAAAGATGGATTGACGGAATATTAGGAACACTTGGAAACATAACAGCAGCAGAAGCTAACAGAAAAGCAAAAGACCTCAAATTATATCTCCCCCTTGACGAGAAAGGCAAATGAGGAAGGAAAGAAGAAGAAGATGGCCACGCCTCTAGACGTCAATAAGTTGGAAGAAAGTGGTCGTCTGCTCAAGGTCGATGACACCACAAAACAGCTTGTCCTGGTTTGGTAGCTGTGATGACCACAAGAGCCTTCTCTGTTCATCATACGCTGAGCATGATTGTAGCAGATGTCCCAGCAGTCATTTTGAGTGTACCACAGTCACATTCATCACAGATCCATATCCCTTAAGGTGTTGAAAAGGTGGTGCTTTATCTATTGTGGCCTTTTCGGAGCCTAGAAACTTACTTTTTTTGTTTTCTGTTGAACTAAAACAGTTCTTCACCTCACCTCTTTTGTTTCTATTATAACCACCCACTGATATTCCAGGTGTGTCTTTTGTGTATGTTTATCATGTCACTGGTGATAGCACACACCCTTGCTCTCAAATAATATAACACCACTACATTGTAGGTGAGACCAGACGAAGGCTAGTGGAGTTTACCGTGGATAAACTAACAGATGATAACAGAAAACCACCGTCGTAAATACCCACCACAGTCATGTGTCGTTAGTTTAGAAATAACTATGTCGTCAGTGTTAATGGTGCTCTAGTGGAACACTCTCCTTACATTGTTTGTGTGGGGAAAAACGGTAGTTCCATTCCATTGCTGATTGGTAGGTGCTGTTTGTATGATTGCTTGCTGAATGGTAGTTGCTGTTTGTTAGATTGTTGATTAGTAGCTGCTGATTGGTAGTTGCTGTTTGTATGATTGTTGATTAGTAGCTGCTGATTGGTAGTTGCTGTTTGTATGATTGCTTGCTGATTGGTAGTTGCTGTTTGTAAGATTGTTGATTAGTAGCTGCTGATTGGTAGTTGCTGTTTGTATGATTGCTTGCTGATTGGTAGTTGCTGTTTGTAAGATTGTTGATTAGTAGCTGTTGATTGGTAGTTGCTGCTTGTATGATTGCTTGCTGATTGGTAGTTGCTGTTTGTATGATTGCTTGCTGAATGGTAGTTGCTGTTTGTGAGATTGTTGATTAGTAGCTGCTGATTGGTAGGTGCTGTTTGTATGATTGCTTGCTGATTGATACTTGCTGTTTGTATGATTGCTTGCTGATTGATAGTTGCTGTTTGTGAGATTGTTGATTAGTAATTGTTATTGTGAAATTGCTGATTGGTAGTTGCTGTTTGTGAGATTGTTGATTAGTAGCTGCTGATTGTATGATTGCTTGCTGATTGGTAGTTGCTGTTTGTAAGATTGCTGATTAGTAGTTGCTGTTTGTATGATTGCTGATTGGTAGTTGCAGTTTGTGAAATTGCTGATTGGTAGTTGCTGTTTGTATGATTGCTGATTACTAGCTGCTGTTTGTGAGATTGCTGATTAGTAGCTGCTGTTTGTGAGATTGCTGATTAGTAGATGCTGTTTGTGAGATTGCTGATTAGTAGATGCTGTTTGTGAGATTGCTGATTAGTAGTTGCAGTTTGTATGATTGCTGATTAGTAGATGCTGTTTGTGTGATTGCTGATTAGTAATTGCTGTTTGCGAAATTGCTGATTGGTAGGTGCTGTTTGTGAGATTGTTGATTAGTAGTTGCTGTTTGCGAAATTGCTGATTAGTAGTTGCTGTTTGTGAGATTGCTGATTAGTAGTTACTGATTAGTAGTTGCTGTTTGTATGATTGCTGATTAGTAGTTGCTGATTGGTAGTTTCTGTTTGTGAGATTGCTGATTGGTAGTTGCTGTTTGTATGATTGTTGATTAGTAGTTGCTGATTGGTAGTTGCAGTTTGTGAGATTGCTGATTAGTAGATGCTGTTTGTATGATTGCTGATTAATAGTTGCTGTTTGTATGATTCCTGATTAGTAGTTGCTGTTTGTGAGATTGCTGATTAGTAGTTGCTGTTTGTGAGATTGCTGATTAGTAGTTGCAGTTTGTATGATTGCTGATTAGTAGTTGCTGTTTGTATGATTGCTGATTAGTAGTTGCAGTTTGTATGATTACTGATTAGTAGTTGTTTGTGAGATTGCTGATTGGTAGTTGTTGTTTGTGAGATTGCTGATTAGTAGTTGCTGTTTGTATGATTACTGATTAGTAGTTGCTGTTTGTGAGATTGCTGATTAGTAGTTGTTGTTTGTATGATTACTGATTAGTAGTTGCTGTTTGTGAGATTGCTGATAAGTAGTTGCTGTTTGTGAGATTGCTGATTAGTAGTTGCTGTTTGTATGATTACTGATTAGTAGTTGCTGTTTGTATGATTGCTGATTAGTAGTTGCTGTTTGTATGATTGCTGATGAGTAGTTGCTGTTTGTGAGATTGCTGATTAGTAGTTGCTGTTTGTGAGATTGCTGATTGGCAGTTGTTGTTTGTGAGATTGCTGATTAGTAGTTGCTGTTTGTATGATTGCTGATTACTAGCTGCTGTTTGTGAGATTACTGTTTAGTAATTGCTGTTTGTGAGATTACTGATTAGTAGTTGCTGTTTCTATGATTGCTGATTAGTAGTTGCTGTTTGTGAGATTGCTGATTAGTAGTTGCTGTTTGTGAGATTGCCGATAAGTAGTTGCTGTTTGTGAGATTGCTGATTAGTAGTTGGTTTCTATGATTGCAGATTAGTAGTTGTTGTTTGTGAGATTGCTGATTGGTAGTTGCTGTTTGTAAGATTGTTGATTAGTAGCTGCTGATTGGTAGTTGCTGTTTGTATGATTGCTTGCTGATTGGTAGTTGCTGTTTGTAAGATTGTTGATTAGTAGCTGTTGATTGGTAGTTGCTGCTTGTATGATTGCTTGCTGATTGGTAGTTGCTATTTGTATGATTGCTTGCTGAATGGTAGTTGCTGTTTGTATGATTGCTTGCTGATTGGTAGTTGCTGTTTGTATGATTGCTTGCTGAATGGTAGTTGCTGTTTGTGAGATTGTTGATTAGTAGCTGCTGATTGGTAGGTGCTGTTTGTATGATTGCTTGCTGATTGATACTTGCTGTTTGTATGATTGCTTGCTGATTGATAGTTGCTGTTTGTGAGATTGTTGATTAGTAATTGTTATTTGTGAAATTGCTGATTGGTAGTTGCTGTTTGTGAGATTGTTGATTAGTAGCTGCTGATTGTATGATTGCTTGCTGATTGGTAGTTGCTGTTTGTAAGATTGCTGATTAGTAGTTGCTGTTTGTATGATTGCTGATTGGTAGTTGCAGTTTGTGAAATTGCTGATTGGTAGTTGCTGTTTGTATGATTGCTGATTACTAGCTGCTGTTTGTGAGATTGCTGATTAGTAGCTGCTGTTTGTGAGATTGCTGATTAGTAGATGCTGTTTGTGAGATTGCTGATTAGTAGATGCTGTTTGTGAGATTGCTGATTAGTAGTTGCAGTTTGTATGATTGCTGATTAGTAGATGCTGTTTGTGAGATTGCTGATTAGTAATTGCTGTTTGCGAAATTGCTGATTGGTAGGTGCTGTTTGTGAGATTGTTGATTAGTAGTTGCTGTTTGCGAAATTGCTGATTAGTAGTTGCTGTTTGTGAGATTGCTGATTAGTAGTTACTGATTAGTAGTTGCTGTTTGTATGATTGCTGATTAGTAGTTGCTGATTGGTAGTTTCTGTTTGTGAGATTGCTGATTGGTAGTTGCTGATTAGTAGTTGCTGTTTGTATGATTGTTGATTAGTAGTTGCTGATTGGTAGTTGCAGTTTGTGAGATTGCTGATTAGTAGATGCTGTTTGTATGATTGCTGATTAATAGTTGCTGTTTGTATGATTCCTGATTAGTAGTTGCTGTTTGTGAGATTGCTGATTAGTAGTTGCTGTTTGTGAGATTGCTGATTAGTAGTTGCAGTTTGTATGATTGCTGATTAGTAGTTGCTGTTTGTATGATTGCTGATTAGTAGTTGCAGTTTGTATGATTACTGATTAGTAGTTGTTTGTGAGATTGCTGATTGGTAGTTGTTGTTTGTGAGATTGCTGATTAGTAGTTGCTGTTTGTATGATTACTGATTAGTAGTTGCTGTTTGTGAGATTGCTGATTAGTAGTTGTTGTTTGTATGATTACTGATTAGTAGTTGCTGTTTGTGAGATTGCTGATAAGTAGTTGCTGTTTGTGAGATTGCTGATTAGTAGTTGCTGTTTGTATGATTACTGATTAGTAGTTGCTGTTTGTATGATTGCTGATTAGTAGTTGCTGTTTGTATGATTGCTGATGAGTAGTTGCTGTTTGTGAGATTGCTGATTAGTAGTTGCTGTTTGTGAGATTGCTGATTGGCAGTTGTTGTTTGTGAGATTGCTGATTAGTAGTTGCTGTTTGTATGATTGCTGATTACTAGCTGCTGTTTGTGAGATTACTGTTTAGTAATTGCTGTTTGTGAGATTACTGATTAGTAGTTGCTGTTTCTATGATTGCTGATTAGTAGTTGCTGTTTGTGAGATTGCTGATTAGTAGTTGCTGTTTGTGAGATTGCCGATAAGTAGTTGCTGTTTGTGAGATTGCTGATTAGTAGTTGGTTTCTATGATTGCAGATTAGTAGTTGTTGTTTGTGAGATTGCTGATTGGTAGTTGCTGTTTGTAAGATTGTTGATTAGTAGCTGCTGATTGGTAGTTGCTGTTTGTATGATTGCTTGCTGATTGGTAGTTGCTGTTTGTAAGATTGTTGATTAGTAGCTGTTGATTGGTAGTTGCTGCTTGTATGATTGCTTGCTGATTGGTAGTTGCTATTTGTATGATTGCTTGCTGAATGGTAGTTGCTGTTTGTATGATTGCTTGCTGATTGGTAGTTGCTGTTTGTATGATTGCTTGCTGAATGGTAGTTGCTGTTTGTGAGATTGTTGGTTAGTAGCTGCTGATTGGTAGGTGCTGTTTGTATGATTGCTTGCTGATTGATACTTGCTGTTTGTATGATTGCTTGCTGATTGATAGTTGCTGTTTGTGAGATTGTTGATTAGTAATTGTTATTTGTGAAATTGCTGATTGGTAGTTGCTGTTTGTGAGATTGTTGATTAGTAGCTGCTGATTGTATGATTGCTTGCTGATTGGTAGTTGCTGTTTGTAAGATTGCTGATTAGTAGTTGCTGTTTGTATGATTGCTGATGGTAGTTGCAGTTTGTGAAATTGCTGATTGGTAGTTGCTGTTTGTATGATTGCTGATTACTAGCTGCTGTTTGTGAGATTGCTGATTAGTAGCTGCTGTTTGTGAGATTGCTGATTAGTAGATGCTGTTTGTGAGATTGCTGATTAGTAGATGCTGTTTGTGAGATTGCTGATTAGTAGTTGCAGTTTGTATGATTGCTGATTAGTAGATGCTGTTTGTGAGATTGCTGATTAGTAATTGCTGTTTGCGAAATTGCTGATTGGTAGGTGCTGTTTGTGAGATTGTTGATTAGTAGTTGCTGTTTGCGAAATTGCTGATTAGTAGTTGCTGTTTGTGAGATTGCTGATTAGTAGTTACTGATTAGTAGTTGCTGTTTGTATGATTGCTGATTAGTAGTTGCTGATTGGTAGTTTCTGTTTGTGAGATTGCTGATTGGTAGTTGCTGATTAGTAGTTGCTGTTTGTATGATTGTTGATTAGTAGTTGCTGATTGGTAGTTGCAGTTTGTGAGATTGCTGATTAGTAGATGCTGTTTGTATGATTGCTGATTAATAGTTGCTGTTTGTATGATTCCTGATTAGTAGTTGCTGTTTGTGAGATTGCTGATTAGTAGTTGCTGTTTGTGAGATTGCTGATTAGTAGTTGCAGTTTGTATGATTGCTGATTAGTAGTTGCTGTTTGTATGATTGCTGATTAGTAGTTGCAGTTTGTATGATTACTGATTAGTAGTTGTTTGTGAGATTGCTGATTGGTAGTTGTTGTTTGTGAGATTGCTGATTAGTAGTTGCTGTTTGTATGATTACTGATTAGTAGTTGCTGTTTGTGAGATTGCTGATTAGTAGTTGCTGTTTGTATGATTACTGATTAGTAGTTGTTGTTTGTGAGATTGCTGATTGGTAGTTGTTGTTTGTGAGATTGCTGATTAGTAGTTGTTGTTTGTATGATTACTGATTAGTAGTTGCTGTTTGTGAGATTGCTGATAAGTAGTTGCTGTTTGTGAGATTGCTGATTAGTAGTTGCTGTTTGTATGATTACTGATTAGTAGTTGCTGTTTGTATGATTGCTGATTAGTAGTTGCTGTTTGTATGATTGCTGATGAGTAGTTGCTGTTTGTGAGATTGCTGATTAGTAGTTGCTGTTTGTGAGATTGCTGATTGGCAGTTGTTGTTTGTGAGATTGCTGATTAGTAGTTGCTGTTTGTATGATTGCTGATTACTAGCTGCTGTTTGTGAGATTACTGTTTAGTAATTGCTGTTTGTGAGATTACTGATTAGTAGTTGCTGTTTCTATGATTGCTGATTAGTAGTTGCTGTTTGTGAGATTGCTGATTAGTAGTTGCTGTTTGTGAGATTGCCGATAAGTAGTTGCTGTTTGTGAGATTGCTGATTAGTAGTTGGTTTCTATGATTGCAGATTAGTAGTTGTTGTTTGTGAGATTGCTGATTAGTAGTTGTTGTTTGTATGATTGCTGATTAGTAGTTGTTTGTGAGATTGCTGATTGGTAGATGCTGATTAGTAGTTGCAGTTTGTGAGATTGCTGATTAGTCATTGTCGATTAATAGTTGCTGTTTGTGAGATTGCTGAATAGTAGATGCTGATTGGTAGTTGCAGTTTGTGAGATTGCTGATTAGTCATTGCCGATTAGTAGTTGCTGTTTGTGAGATTGCTGATTAGTCATTGCCGATTAGTAGTTGCTGTTTGTGAGATTGTCGTTTTCAGCCTCTGATGAGTGTGATCGTGTCACTGAGAGCGGAACCTACAACAAGAGATGCCTAACTCATGGTCAATGGAGAAAGCTGATCTGGCTGACCATGGCCACTTCAGGTTCATGGTGACAGTCTAACCTTTGAGTGGATAACCTGTGCGTTATCAGCGAGGGAAGTCAAGGACTTGGGAAGCTGCGGTAAAGCTGGATAATAAGGATGGAACAGATAATACAAACGAGTAATATGGTAGCAGCTTTATTTATATGTGGCGAGCCTGCAATGGGGTTTTGATTATCAGGGAACACAGAATGGGGGGGGGGGGTGCTCTGGGTAGTCTAGATTCACGAGGTCAGCCTCAGGGCAGGAGAAAGGACCCGGCTTCAAAACTCACCAGAAGTAGTGGCGATTTGTCAAAAATAGGAACATTTATCTGTGGTTTCTTTATGACGTTAGCCTCTTCTGATCTCTTGGCTAGTGAGGTCCGATGTCTAGCCCTCTCGGACAGCGGCAATAGGAGGTCCCGTGTACACACGCGCACGTTAAAGAACCCTCGGCAGTTACAATCGAAAAGAGTAGGCCATAAATATGTGCCGCTGCCCGGGCTAAATTGTCAGCAGAAACCTACACACACCGTGCGACGGAGCTCGTGCACGTGGGCCAGGATTCTCTATGATTTTTTCGAGGAGAATATCGGAGCAATTATATATTGTTTCTGTGTGCGGTGATGATGATCCTTCCTATAAGGAACCTCTATATTTCCTACTGGTTGAGGCAATATAGAGGCAGGGTACATGCATTAGTCAGTCAGCCATCCGGGGATGAAGCCTTTCTTTGTTTTTGATTGGTTGATACTTTTGTTTATTTCTGCCAGTTAATTTGTTTAACTTTGATTTCAGCATTAGTGCGATTAATTTGATGTGTTTCATTAATGAAAGTAAACTGCAAACATTACATTTCTGCTGCTGGTGTTGTTTCATAAACAGACTAGAAACACTTTTAGCTTCGTTGACGACGAAATTGTACTTTTGTGAAAATTATAACTTGTTGCTGGTAGGCCTTAACTGGGGTTTTCACGAAGAGGGTGGCACAGGCTGCAACCGGAACGTTGATTTTCCTGCTGTATCTTGAGGGAGCCCTGGGACACTCTTCACAATGTCGTAAGTAGACTTTGTTGTCGATTGATTTGTTCTTGTTTTCATTGTTGCTACCGTTGCTGTTATTGTTATGTTAATATTTGATGTTTCAATTGTTTGATAACAACCATTAATGTGACTTCTCGTCTTAGCCGTTCTCAATACCTCATCATCTATGTAGTCATTTATTGGCTTCTATGTTATCTGTAGGATAATTTATTTAATCGTTTGAAATCTGTAGTTATTTTGTGTGTGTATGTGCGCGCGCATGTGTGGAGAGCTGTGAACGTATCACGTTGCACTACCAGATAGGGACCATAGACTCATGAACTGTTAGAAAAATAAACTCCACAGAAATAAAGAGTGTCAGATGCATGACAGGAAACAGCATGAGAGATGAGATCAGAAATGAACTGGGGGAATAGGCTATATACGGAACCAGCTATTGAATACATAAGTAACAACAGACCAAGTGGTTCGGGCATGTGATAAGACATAAAGAACTAAATCTAATACAAGGAATTAGCAACAGAAGATAGGAGAACACCGGACCAAGTGGTTCGGGCATGTGATAAGACATAAAGAACTAAATCTAACACAAGGAGTTAGCAACAAACGATAGGAGAACACCGGACCAAGTGACCGACCAAGAAAATGGTGGATAAATGGAATACTAGAAACACTCGGAGGTAGAGACAGAACAGCTGATTAGGGTAATAGAAGAGCAAGAAAGTGTGCACCGTATCTCCCCTCGGCGCTGAAAGGCAAATGAGGAGCCAAAGAAAGAAAGATTGTGAACTTGTCTGAATTTATAATAGTTTATGCAGCATAACTTGTAGTGAGACAAGGCAGCAAGTGAGGAGGTATTGCTAGTTGTATGGTCAGTAGTTATATAATGACATCTTTGTTGAGAACAGATTTAGATCACTGTTGTTAATCTGCTCGTTTTGGGGGAACCATTACGCTAGAGAATGCTGTAGATAGCTATCACTGCTGAGATCGTTGAATTCTTTAACAGCTCATTGCACGCTCGGGAAGCAGTAAGAAGGCATCACATGCAATCAATAGCATCGCCCGTAATGATTGTCTCAACTCTTGCCACATATTCCCTTAGTCACTCAATCTATCTTTGTCATTAACTGCATGTACGATTTGCCGCTGTCAGATCTACAGAAAGAACGCTTCTTTATGAGCAGTCATCTATGCTAATATTGTGTTGTTCTGGGTGCTAATATTGTTTTGTCCTGGGTGCTAATATTATTTTGTCCTGGGTGCTAATATTATTTTGTCCTGGGTGCTAATATTATTTTGTCCTGGGTGCTAATATTGTTTTGTCCTGGGTGCTAATATTGTGTTGTTCTGGGTGCTATTTGTTTCTGGGTGCTAATATTATGTTGTTCTGGGTGCTAATATTATTTTGTTCTGGGTGCTAATATTATTTTGTCCTGGGTGCTAATATTATTTTGTCCTGGGTGCTAATATTGTTTTGTTCTGGGTGCTAATATTGTGTTGTTCTCGGTGATGTCTAGAGCAAAAATGAACACTTATTTTCAGACCTTTTTTTTGGAATGAGTAAGTGATGCTATTTAACATGTCTTCTTCCTTGACGCGTGCGCTGCATCGTCCGTCCTTGACCGTTGCGTCACAACGATATCTGACTTTTTGGCCCGAAGCTAGTCACTTCCGCACACATTTTTTTAGGGGTGCCGAGTTACCATTCCTGTCGATACCTACTGGTCAAGACTCTACTTTCCCATGCCTTTCTACCAGGCTAATTAGACTGACCATGCGAGTAGGGGAACCCACAGGGAAAGGCAAACATGTACCAAGATATCTCATGCTCACGTCGGATGTGTTTTGGCTGAAAGACGCAGCTTTGACAGGTTCCAGTGACTGCGATACGTCGTGTCTACGCCCTTTTAAAGGAGAACGAAAACGTGGACATTTGCGCTCTGGTCCCGTCAGAGTTTGAGGTCTCTTTTGACTTGCTTGTTTCGCCTTGTTCAGTCTCAGAGGCTCGGTGTGTGCCCCCAGTAGTTGGGCCTCGTCTGGGACGGCGATGTTGATCTCTTAACCAGATGCCCCTGCCCAGGGACCCCCTGTAGGGGGCCGCCCCTTTACTGCGGGTTCTTGTTGGTCCCAGTAGTGACAGTGGCCTTGACACACCAGCACGTGTCTTCCAGACGGGCGGGGTTAGGGCGGACAGAGTTCAGAGGTCGGGCAAGCGTTGTTGTAGCCGCTTGTAGGTCGCGTCTCACTGTCGGCTTATGGGCACTTGTTACCGCGTGTTTCGGCTGCCTTCTCATGCTCAGTTCTTCACTTATTTGGTTTCTCTCGGACGATGATAGGCACAAAGGGCAGTAATCAGAACTCCTCTCTGCTATTTGATTTATTTGTTTCTCAGCCCAAACTTGTGCTCTCACCATTGATTGCTGCTCTACATTGTTTGTTGCTGTTGATCTCCCTTGATTTCTTGACCGCCGTTGTCCATATGGACATGAAAGGAGAAATGAACCAACAAAATATAGCAACAGTTGTATAGTTAAAGCTTGAACTAATTGATAGACGAGACACACATTTGAGCGGCGCGATAGGCGAAGTGGATTTGAAAGCCTGGCCAGAAGTGTTCTCTTGTCCATTCTGAGCATGCGGCATGAAGACTTCAAACGTAGGAGGCCGTCAATATTTGCTTGTGTTCCGGTCAAGCTGTCACCATAACTTGTGGAAGTGTACGTTACACCCCACTACTTGCTCCTACTACCAACTTTACCGCAGCACCGCAATTCTTTGCCTATTCCATGATCATTTTATACAGCTCCATAGGTGTGGTCTTGATTGATTTCTTGTCTTAGACTTTGGTCGATTCTTTCCAGTTTACCATAAACTAGTTTACACACGTCACATTAGTGCACATAATACTGTTGTACTATCATTATGTCAACCTACTACTAAATGTCCTCGTTATGTCAACCTACTACTAAATGTCCTCGTTATGTCAACCTACTACTAAATGTCCTCGTTATGTCAGCCTACTACTAAATGTCCTCGTTATGTCAACCTACTACTAAATGTCCTCGTTATGTCAACCTACTACTAAATGTCCTCGTTATGTCAACCTACTACTAAATGTTCTCGTTATGTCAACCTACTACTAAATGTCCTCGTTATGTCAACCTACTACTAAATGTCCTCGTTATGTCAACCTACTACTAAATGTCCTCGTTATGTCAGCCTACTACTAAATGTCCTCGTTATGTCAACCTACTACTAAATGTCCTCGTTATGTCAACCTACTACTAAATGTCCTCGTTATGTCAGCCTACTACTAAATGTCCTCATTATTTCCGCCTACTACTAAATGTCCTCGTTATGTCCTTCTCGACTTTAGTCAGCCCAACTCGTTTTACTATTTCAAGCACAACCCCCCCCCCCCCCCCCCCTCTCTCTCTCTCTCTCTCTCTCTCATGTTGTCTATGTTATATTTCCCCTTTCACTTTACCTAATAAATTAAAAATGAAAGCAGGCAAAGTTCCTGAACCAGGTAATATATTTAAAGCAGAGATTGAAGCCATGGGTGATTTTGGAATATAAATAATAACACAAATATTGAATGATATCTACAACAGCGGATATATACCACCAGACGGCGCGCTCAAATCAATATTCATAGCACTACCAAAGAAATCGGGTGCGATTGAATGCGACGATCATCGCACAATAAGCCTTATGAGTCATATGACTAAGATATTACTAAGAATCATCATGCGAAGAGTGCGAAACAAAATCAGTCCAGAAATTAGCGATGAACAGTGTGGTTTTGTTAGATAGAGATAAAGGAACAAGCAATGCCATTTATATCATAAGATCTTTAGTAGAAAGAGCCATAGAGGTGAAAACATATCTATACCTATGTTTCATAGATTACACCAAGGCATTTGACAAAGTAAAGCACCAAGAAATAATCAAAATTTTAGAAAGCATAAACGTAGACAGCAAAGATCTAAGAATAATATAAAGAACATGTACTGGCAACAAACAGCAGCCATAAGAATTGGAAACCAATTGGGAATGTTTCAACAAATAAAACAGGGTGTTAGACAAGGTTGTGTGCTGTCACCAGATTTGTTTAATATTTATAGTTAGATTATTTTAAGATCCACAAGGGCCATGCCTGGAATAACAATTGGAGGTCATAATATAAATAATCTAAGGTATGCTGATGATACAGCCTTAATCGCTAAGAGTGAAAATGAGTTACAAGAAATGTTGGACATTATAGTGAAAGAAAGCAAAAATAAAGGACTCAGCCTTAATAGCAAAAAGACAGAAGTAATGGTAACAACAACGAAAAAGACATCACCTCAGTGCAAAATAAAGACAAGTGGAACAATATTAAAACAGGTAAATGAATTTAAATATTTGGGAACTTTTGTTAACCTCAGGCGGAAGATGTATAAAAGAGGTGAGATGCAGAATGGCTCAGGCAAAAGCAGCTTTCCAAAAAATGAGGAAGATACTATGCAATCCATTTTTGACAATAGAAACAAGAAAAAGAGTTCTTAAATGTTAAGTAGAGCCAGTCTGAACATATGGATGCAAATCATGGACAATAGGAAAACAGACAAGAAAATCACTGGAGTCTGTAGAAATGTAGTTTTACAGATGAATGTTGAGAGTAAAATGGACAGCTAAGAAGAGTAATGAAGATGTTCTGAGAGAGGTCAAAGCAAAAAGAGAGCTAATTTCCAATATTAGGACGAAACAATCATCATTTTTTGGCCATGTAATGAGAAGAGAACAACTGGAATATATTGTAACAACTGGAAAAATTGAGGGACTAAGAGATAGAGGGAAGCAAAGAGAAAAAATAACAGACAGCTTAAGAGAATGGCTTGGCAGAAGGTCAACAACAGAAATGATAAATAACTGCCGAGATCGAAAGCTGTGGAGAGACATGATCACCTACGCCAGCAGGCCCGGTACTTGATGATGATGATGAATAAATTAATCTTGATCAAAACATAAGCGATCGATCTTTTAAACGATCAAATCTCTACAACAATCATCTCTCAACGACGATTATCTCTTTACAACAACCATCCCTGTACAATGATTATCTCTTTACAACAACCATCCCTCTACAACGATTATCTCTTTACAACAACCATCCCTCTACAACGATTATCTCTTTACAACAATTATCTCTTTACAACGATCATCCCTCTACAACGATTATCTCTTTACAACAACCATCCCTCTACAACGATTATCTCTTTACAACAACCATCCCTCAACAACGATTATCTCTTTACAACAATTATCTCTTTACAACGATCATCCCTCTACAACGATCATCCCTCTACAACGATTATCTCTTTACAACAACCATCCCTCAACAACGATTATCTCTTTACAACAATTATCTCTTTACAACGATCATCCCTCTACAACGATTATCTCTTTACAACAACCATCCCTCAACAACGATTATCTCTCTACAACAACCATCCCTCAACAACGATTATCTCTTTACAACAACCATCCCTCAACAACGATTATCTCTTTACAACAACCATCCCTCTACAACGATTATCTCTTTACAACAACAACCATCCCTCTACAACGATTATCTCTTTACAACAACCATCCCTCTACAACGATTATCTCTTTACAACAACCATCCCTCTACAACGATTATCTCTTTACAACAACCATCTCTCTACAAAGATCATCCTTTTACAACGATCAACCCTCACAACAACCATATCTGTATCCGTCACCTCCACCCCTGTAGCTAACCTCCCCTTCCAACTTTCTCGTTACCAACCTCCAACATGTGGAACACAAACCCACATTGGTAACGTTTCACTGCTGGTGTGACCTTTGACACACACTGACTTGAACTTTTGACCCCTTGAGTTCAGAATTCCCACTTTTGCCGCCACTTTCAGGCGTCATTTTGAATAAAAAATTTTTATAGAATTTGTTTCCCTGACAACAGACTGCTTGCTGAGCGTGGCTTCTTCAGAATTATTGTAATGGGAAAAGTCGAGATAAATATGTAGATGATGTCTGTAGTATAGTCAGTGCTAGCAACTAGAAGTCACAGTCAAGTTGACAAATGTTCTGTCTTGTCTGGAGTAAAGTTAAAAAGTGCCCAGTCAAATCATGAGTAAGGTTAAAAAGTGCCCAGTCAAATCATGAGTAAGGTTAAAAAGTGCCCAGTCAAATCAGGAGTAAGGTTAAAAAGTGCCCAGTCAAATCAGGAGTAAGGTTAAAAAGTGCCCAGTCAAATCATGAGTAAGGTTAAAAAGTGCCCAGTCAAATCAGGAGTAAAGTTAAAAAGTGCGCAGTCAATTCATGAGTAAAGTTAAAAAGTGCCCAGTCAAATCATGAGTAAGGTTAAAAAGTGCCCAGTCAAATCATGAGTAAGGTTAAAAAGTTCCCAGTCAAATCATGAGTAAGGTTAAAAAGTGCCCAGTCAAATCACGAGTAAGGTTAAAAAGTGCCCAGTCAAATCACGAGTAAGGTTAAAAAGTGCCCAGTCAAATCACGAGTAAGGTTAAAAAGTGCCCAGTCAAATCACGAGTAAGGTTAAAAAGTGCCCAGTCAAATCACGAGTAAAATGTTAAAAATCTCAACGACAGCACATTTATTGCAACGCCAATATCCACAGTAACACTTGTCCTCAGTACTTTATGGGAGTCTCGCTGACACTACACAAGTTTATTATTAACGCGGCTGTATGGGCTACACTTGACAAACTACTTCCGGTTAATTATCTTAGTTTCTGTCCACCAGAAGATGTGGCGGAAGTCATAGTTCTCTACGATTGACGATCTGCTGCTAGTTCTTGTAGTTCTTGGTTTGTTTCTTAGTCCCATGGTTGAGCCTTCCCTAGTCATTGTTGTGTGTAGCGATTCTCTCGGTCGTCCTTGTTTTCTTTTACCAGATGGTTTCCACATGAATGCCTGATGGGGAGTCTTTCTTCTCACAATTGCAGCACATGACCGATGTACTTCCAATGCCTTCTTGTCAAGCTCCATACATACTATTGCTTTTATATACGTTTACAACGTTACATAGAAACACTTGCTGTGGCCATCTATAAAAGTCTCAATGAAAATAAACAAATAGCGGAAATAAGACACAAAATACAGTCAAAGCCTATCAAACGTGTTGGCAAAATATAGCATCAACATTGGCCAACCTAGATATGCCAGCTGAAACAAAACCTTTCATAGTGATCTTTATGCCAACGTTATGCTGTCAATGTCAAACGTGGACATTAATTATATTGGTCAACAATCAACTAGATACATATATCGAAACGAAACGTGTCAGATGCATGGTGGGAAGTAGGCTTGAGAGGTAAATGTAGAAGCAAGGAATTAAGAAGGAAGATCTTCCCAGCAGTGTGTAAGTTATACGAAATGTAGAGCAGCTTTACTCAAACTAAGACACTACTGTTGTAAAGCTGCTATATAACATTTAATATTAGTTTTTTTAAACTCTTAAAACAGCTTTACGGCCGTTACCGCACCGTATCATATATTTGTGTGTGTGTGTGCGTGCGTGTTTGTGTTTGTTTGCTTGATTGTTTTTTTCTCTGTCAAGAAAGTAGGAAAACACCAAGCTGGGATGAAAGATAGAAATAATAAAACGTGCACAGAAAGCGTCGTATCGGACAACGATGGAGACTCAGGGGGCGCGACATTAGACGGGACAAACATAAGAGGACGTTCGACAGGGAAAATAAAATGAGGAATGAAAGATGAAGTGCAGATAACGTGTTGTAGTAAAGGTATACAAATAGATGATGTGGATATGAATGCTGTTAAAAGCCAGGATGGATGTTGGAAAAGGTGAGAGTCAATGAGCGAGGGGAAGACAATCCGCTATATGTGGAAAAGGAAATATCGGGTTCCTGTCTTGTTTTGAGTGCGCTCCCCTTTAAGCTCGAGTGGTACTGCCAACATTTGGTGCGGAGACGAGTGTGGTCTGATGTGGCTGTTCTCTGGTTAAAGCAGTACTGGTAGTTATGATATGGTAGTGGTAGTAGTAGAAGTGGTGATGGTAGTAGTAATAGTGGTTGGTGCAGTAGGTCAGTCAGTCATAGTAAAATATAGATATTCCATGAACTGGACAGACTGTAAGACTGCACACACACCCAGCATGACAGACTGGGAAGTGACAGACTGGGGAGTGTCAGACTGGGGAGTGACAGACTGGGAAGTGTCAGACTGGGGAGTGACAGACTGGGAAGTGTCAGACTGGGGAGTGACAGACTGGGAAGTGTCAGACTGGGGAGTGACAGACTGGGGAGTGACAGACTGGGGAGTGTCAGACTGGGGAGTGTCAGACTGGGAAGTGTCAGACTGGGAAGTGTCAGACTGGGGAGTGTCAGACTGGGAGTGTCAGACTGGGAAGTGACAGACTGGGAAGTGTCAAACTGGGAAGTGACAGACTGGGAAGTGACAGACTGGGGAGTGTCAGACTGGGAAGTGACAGACTGGGGAGTGTCAGACTGGGGAGTGACAGACTGGGAAGTGTCAAACTGGGGAGTGTCAGACTGGGAAGTGACAGACTGGGAAGTGTCAGACTGGGAAGTGTCAGACTGGGAAGTGTCTAGTATAATCTTCTGAATAGCTCATCGACGACTTACTTTTCTTATTAACGTAGTTCAAGTGCGTTAAATTGGGGGAGAGACTGGTTGGTCTCGAGGCAAGATCGCCGGTCTCAAGACAGAGAGGTTGTGAGTTCGAATTCCGGTTGCACCAGTTGGGATTTTTGTTTATGATTTCTCTCTGCGGCAACCACCTGTGGTCCAGCAGCGAGGCACGGTTTATAACGTCAATTACTCATCGACGGAAGAAAAGTACCTCAGAAGTTGGGAATTATCCGCCTGTGCGGCGAGGGACTCCTGTGCACATGGCAGTCAGGGAAAAACGGATGAAGACGCAAACTTCAGTTGCTAGTCTCTAGTGGCTACGACAGAGGTTAAAGCTGGTGAACGCGACAACAAAAGCTCAGTTAGATCGTGGTTTTCTTTTCTCGCTCTTGTTACTTTTACTGCTTTGTATTTTCTCTCTTTGTTGTTATCAAGTCCATGCTCATTTTTCGTCCGAATTATGTCCAAGTGTTTTGCTTAGCTTTTTTGATCACAATTTTAACTCTTTTCCGAACTCAGACAGATTTGTCATATTCTTGATTTTTCTTCTCCCTCCAATTTTAAAATAGTTTCTTTTTTTCTTTAATTGCTTCTCTGTTTGCATCGTTCCACTATGGAGTGCTCTTTTCCCCTTCGTTTGTCTTTAGTTTTGTTCCACATACTGTAGCTGAGATGTTGATTACTGATTTCTTAAACTGTTTCCACTCTTCTTCTACTGTGCTTACTTCGCTAGGGACTTTCTTTAATTCCCCTGTTAATTTTTCTTACATTGTTTTCCTTGATTCTCCATCTTTTAATTGCTTTTTTTATTTCTATATTAAATTCTCCCACCACTAACATGTCGTCGCTTTTATCAGTCTCGTTGACAATTTCGTTTAGTGTCTCTTAGAATTCTTCACAGTATTTTTCTTTGTTGTTAGTTACATGGTACATACATATGTATGTAAGTTGTTAGTTACATGGTACATAAATCTGTATGTATGTTGTTAGTTACATGGTGCATAAATCTGTATGTATGTTGTTAGTTACATGGTGCATAAATCTGTATGTATGTTGTTAGTTACATGGTACATAAATCTGTATGTATGTTGTTAGTTACATGGTACATAAATCTGTATGTATGTTGTTAGTTACATGGTGCATAATCTGTATGTATGTTGTTAGTTACATGGTACATAAATCTGTATGTATGTTGTTAGTTACATGGTACATAAATCTGTATGTATGTTGTTAGTTACATGGTACATAAATCTGTATGTATGTTGTTAGTTACATGGTACATAAATCTGTATGTATGTTGTTAGTTACATGGTACATAAATCTGTATGTATGTTGTTAGTTACATGGTACATAAATCTGCATGTATGTTGTTAGTTACATGGTGCATAAATCTGTATGTATGTTGTTAGTTACATGGTACATAAATCTGTATGTATGTTGTTAGTTACATGGTACATAAATATGTATGTATGTTGTTAGTTACATGGTACATAAATCTGTATGTATGTTGTTTTCCCGTCGTCTTTTAGTAGTCTGGTTGTGATGGTTCTTTCTAAGTAGTATTTTATTTCTAGAATATTCTTTGCCTGTTCTGGGTCAGTGATAAAGCCCACTCCGTGTTTTGCCCCTTTGTTGTCTGTCGACCCCCGAGAATATTATCGTGTAGTTCATGTGTGCTTTCTTTATCTGTAGTCCTTTTGCTCTGGTGTCCGCTAATCCTAGTATTTTAATGTTCCACTTTGTCATTTCTTATATAAGTTGTCATTTCTTATATAAGTTCAACTAAGCTATCTATCTATCTATTGACCTTTCGAGCCGTAACCGGCCCATAGGGCGTAGACCAAGATACACCTTCTCCTATATGAATTTTTGTTCTAGCAGTTTTCTTTTAAAGATATTTTATCAAATCTCGCCATCTGTCTCTGTTCTGTGCAAGCAGTTCTATCTCATTGAGGGAGCCGATTCCTGCTGCTCTTGCCTCTCTCATCAATGTTCTTCTCAGTGTCTCCCTGGGTCTTCCTCTTTTTCTTTTACCTGTTGTTTCCCATATGAGGGCTTGCTTTGCTATTCGATTATTATCTCTTCTCATCACATGTCCAACGTATGACCATCGTCTTTTCTTTATTACTGAAGATATTAGTGGTTGATTGGCGATTTCTCTAATTTCCTCGTTTGTTTCCTCGTTTCCAACTAAGCTACATACACAGAAACAGCGAATAAACTGGTTTGCTCATCTAGAAAGAATGCCTTGTGATTCCTTACCAAACAAAGATATAATAAAAGAGGAGAGGGGAGAAGAACAATAGGCAGACCCAGAGTAAGATGGACAGACAACACCAAAGAAACGCTACAACAACATCAATTGACAATGATTGAAGCTACAACATCAACAATGATTGAAGCTACAACAACAACAATGATTGAAGCTACAACAACAACAATGATTGAAGCTACAACAACAACAATGATTGAAGCTACAACAACAACAATGATTGAAGCTACAACAACAACAATGATTGAAGCTACAACAACAACAATGATTGAAGCTACAACAACAACAATGATTGAAGCTACAACAACAACAATGATTGAAGCTACAACAACAACAATGATTGAAGCTACAACAACAACAATGATTGAAGCTACAACAACAACAATGATTGAAGCTACAACAACAACAATGATTGAAGCTACAACAACAACAATGATTGAAGCTACAACAACAACAATGATTGAAGCTACAACAACAACAATGATTGAAGCCTCCAAAAAGGCGAGAACCAGAACTGTGTATCTCCCTCGATGCCCGAACGGTACACACAGAATTAAATAAAGAGAAGAATAAGGAAATCAAGTGTATATTCTAGCAGGTCTTTGATGTCTATAGAAACACAGCAAATGTTTGTTGGGTTAAATAAAGAGAAGAATAAGGAAATCAAGTGTATATTCTAGCAGGTCTTTGATGTCTATAGAAACACAGCAAATGTTTGTTGGGTTAAATAAAGAGAAGAATAAGGAAATCAAGTTTATATTCTAGCAGGTCTTTGATGTCTATAGAAACACAGCAAATGTTTGTTGGGTTAAATAAAGAGAAGAATAAGGAAATCAAGTGTATATTCTAGCAGGTCTTTGATGTCTATAGAAACACAGCAAATGTTTGTTGGGTTAAATAAAGAGAAGAATAAGGAAATCAAGTGTATATTCTAGCAGGTCTTTGATGTCTATAGAAACACAGCAAATGTTTGTTGGGTTAAATAAAGAGAAGAATAAGGAAATCAAGTGTATATTCTAGCAGGTCTTTGATGTCTATAGAAACACAGCAAATGTTTGTTGGGTTAAATAAAGAGAAGAATAAGGAAATCAAGTGTATATTCTAGCAGGTCTTTGATGTCTATAGAAACACAGCAAATGTTTGTTGGGTTAAATAAAGAGAAGAATAAGGAAATCAAGTGTATATTCTAGCAGGTCTTTGATGTCTATAGAAACACAGCAAATGTTTGTTGGGTGATGTATAGACCCTGTCATACGGAAGGAAAGGGAGTCTGTCTTCGTAACAGTGAGAGACAAGTGGTTGGGCACAAGAATGTCAGGAATGGCGACACGTGTGCTGTGTTACCTGGGAACACTCCTATAATCACCAACGGATTTGGTGCAGTTGGATTGGTCATTAAGCAAACTTTACCTGCAGAGCAGCTGGAGGTGGGTTCGTGTCACTGAAAGATGTCAGTTCAGTTGTCTAGGGAGCGGTAAGGTGAGTTGGCGTGTCACGGACAGCTTTGTTTGTCTAAATTCTGACATGAAAGCGGGAGTGAGAGGGTCAAAGGAGGCTAGATGGAGGTTGATGATATCAGAGTCGATCGATCACCATCCTTAATTAGTGCTGTCAAACCACATATGCTGCCTTTACCTCAAGTCGGTGGAGTGTTGTCATCATACTTCCTTTAAAAACTCTAAAAATATTCAGTCATGTTGGCGGCACCTTCCTCTTCCTTCCTTCCTTCCTTCCTTCCTTCCTTCCTTCCTTCCTTCCTTCCTTCCTTCCTTCCTTCCTTCCTTCCTTCCTTCCTTCCTTCCTTCCTTCCTTCCTTCCTTCCTTCCTTCCTTCCTTCCTTCCTTCCTTCCTTCCTTCCTTCCTTCCTTCCTTCCTTCCTTCCTTCCTTCCTTCCTTCCTTCCTTCCTTCCTTCCTTCCTTCCTTCCTTCCTTCCTTCCTTCCTTCCTTCCTTCCTTCCTTCCTTCCTTCCTTCCTTCCTTCCTTCCTTCCTTCCTTCCTTCCTTCCTTCCTTCCTTCCTTCCTTCCTTCCTTCCTTCCTTCTTCCTTCCTTCCTTCCTTCCTTCCTTCCTTCCTTCCCTCCCTCCCTCCCTCCCTCCCACACCTGGTTAACTTCTTTCTTTCTTTCTTTCTTTCTTTTTTCTTTCTTTCTTTCTTTCTTTCTTTCTTTCTTTCTTTCTTTCTTTCTTTCTTTCTTTCTTTCTTTTCTTTCTTTCTTTCTTTCTTTCACGTAAAGAGACCACTAAATCAATTACTTGTCCTCTCCGTCTTTCACCCTTAGAAGAACGTTAAGTGGGCGCAGATACGTTGTGTTGTAGCCTGCCGTTAAAATGTGATATTTGCGCCATTCGACCCTACACATCCGACTTCAGAATGTTATTTTTGAATACCGGGTTGTCTTACCTCTTTGATCCGCTTGGCCAGACTAGACAGGTTAGTTTGTTTCTGAAGGCACCGCGAAGAGGTGGAGTAGTGTCTGGATGGTCCTGGTTCACATATCCTGACACAAGCCATCAGCTGTGGGTCGATGGCAGCTCTGCTGCTGGGAGACGCCTTTGTCTCCTTGCGCGTCTATGTCTGGGTGAACCGCGAAGCATGTCGGTCTGGAGATCATTTAATCTTGTCTTTACTAACGATCTAACCATCCAACAAACTAAACATCCATCTAACAAACTAAACATCCACCCAACAAACTAAACATCCACCCAACGAACCATTTAACCATTGCTTTATTTATGTCTTCACATACACATTATAAGCCTCGGTGGCTGAGTGGTTAGAGCGTTCGTTTCCTTATCCGAAGGATCATGGTTCAAATCCCTGAAGTAGCGGCTTTTTCAAAAAGCGCAAATATCACACATAAACGTGCTGTTAGCCATAAAACATACGGTTACTGACACCGTCCGACTAGCACAGGTTGAAGAACATATCAAGCTAAGGCACTTATGTGATGGACCGGGTATGGGCTGTAGATTCGATAAGTGTTCACGCAGAATAAATGCATTAGTTATTGTATGACGAATATAGCTTTTTCCACCTCAGCCTGATGTACATTTTATTATTGGTTCTTGTCCCTTTGATCATGAAATAGTTCTGTTATATATGTCCCTACCATCTATCAATTATATCTTTACTGTCTGTTAGCATTCATGAAATAGTTCTGTTATATATGTCCCTACCATCTATCAATTATATCGTTACTGTCTGTTAGCATTCATGAAATAGTTCTGTTATATATGTCCCTACCATCTATCTATTATATCTTTACTGTCTGTTAGCATTCATGAAATAGTTCTGTTATATATGTCCCTACCATCTATCTATTATATCTTTACTGTCTGTTAGCATTCATGAAATAGTTCTGTTATATATGTCCCTACCATCTATCTATTATATCTTTACTGTCTGTTAGCATTTTTCCTTTTTTGAAAACAATGAAAAAGGGAAAGCAGCGGGACCTGACAGCATACAGATAGAGATGATACAGGCACTAGAGGATTTTGGCATTGAAGTGATTACAGACATATGCAACGACATATACCCATACAGGATACATACCAAATGAACTAAAAACATCAACTTTCTTTGCATTGCCTAAAAAGAATGGTGCAGTTGAATGCAGTGACTTTAGAACAATAAGCCTAATGAGCCATGTTACAAAAACATTGCTAAAAGTTATACAAGGAAGGATTCAGAATAAAATCAATACTGAATTAGATGAGCGGCAGTTTGGATTCAGGAAAAATAGTGGGACAAAAGAAGCCATATTCAGCATGAGAACATTGATTGAAAAATACACAGAAGTAAACAAACCAATATATGCCTGCTTCATAGACTACACCAAAGCTTTTGATAGAATACACCACAAACAACTTATAGAATGCCTAAAAGAGGATGCATCTAGATGATATGGACATACGACTAATATGTAATCTATACTGGGAGCAAACAGCAATAATAAAATATAACAAGGAGAACTCTACACCCATTGATATAAAAAGAGGAGTAAGACAGGGATGCATCCTATCACCAAGCTTGTTCAATCTATACACTGAGCAAATCTTTAAAAACATCACAGAGATGCCAGGCCTACAAATTAATGGAAAGATAATCAATAACCTAAGATATGCTGACGATACTGTACTACTAGCAGAAAATCCTAAAGATCTACAACAATTACTTAATGAAATAAACATGAAAAGCAAAAAATATGGACTAGATATCAATATCAAAAAGACTAAAACTATGATCATAAACAAAGAAAATACTCAAAACCCACAAGTGGATATCAAAATTGAAGAAATAGACATGGAGACAGTCAGAACTACAACTACCTCGGACATACTATAACCAGTGATGGAAAATGTACAACTGAAATAGACAAAAGAATAGGAATGGCAAAAAGTAATCACAACAAATAACATCACGGCTAAAACTAAGAATAGCAAAATGTTATGTCTTCTCAACATTCCTATATGGTGCAGAAACATGGCCATTAGACAAGAAAACAGAACAGGGAATTGAAGCCTTTGAAATGTGGATATATAGAGAAGAATAGGTAGAATTGGATGGCAGGAAAAGAAAACAAATGAAGTCTTAAAACAACTAAAAATGAAAAGAGACCTACTAAACACAATTCAAACAAGACAAATGAGATTTTTGGGTCATGTTAAAAAAACACAACAGCCTACTAAAAGTAATCCTGGAGGGGAAAATACAAGGTGACATAGGCAGACAAAGACTAACATGGACGAGTAACATCAAAAGATGGACAAACTAGCCTATGACTATCTGCACCGTCAAAGCAAGAGACAGAGCAGAGTGACGCTCCATGGTAGCCAACCTTCGATGCGGAGATGGCACTCGATGATGATGATGATGGCGAATATAGAGTTTCAATGCAGCAGGAGGTCGACGCCTGGGAGTCTTGACGCTTGCTCAGTGAGAGAGAGGCTTCTGATCATCAGGTTGCCTCCGACAGCGAAGCTCTGAGTTTCATATTAATTATTATAATAATATTATATATATATATATATATATATATATATATATATATAGAGAGAGAGAGAGAGAGAGAGTCCTAGTTTGGTCATATAAATTAAAGCTCGAAAAGTAACGTCCCCTTGAGAGTAATATTGTACTTTATTCGGACCCTCTAGTTGTAGAGATAAGAGAAACACCACGAGGGTAAAGCCCTAAACCTAACTACAAGGGTTAGCAGTTGGCTTGTTGTAAGATAGAGGCTATCACAATTCCCTACAACAATTGTTAATAATTAATAACTAAAGTAGTTTTGTTACAATGCCAAGAGCAGATCACTCGTTTCCTTAAATATTTATATGGCTAAAGTGGTATTTTACCTGTATGTGTGTGTGTGTGCGCGTGCGTGCGTGTGTGTGTGTGTGTCAGGGAAAGTTAAAATGATAACCAATAAGAAATTAGAGAATACAAAATATAAAAGAGATTGATATAAATAATAAATATACGTAATAATAATAATACCGTCTAAGGAGGAAATAAGAAACGAGGAGCTCGGTTTCAGGAAAGAGAAATAACAGACAGGCGGAGGGAGAGAGAGAAATAAATTAATTTGAAAACGACTGATGAAAGCTGTTTGCAAGCAAATAACTCACTGTGTGTTAACTTATATAAAACTCTTGTCAAAAATGTAAACATTTACATTTATTCTTCATAGTCATGCATATTTTAGGAATGTGTATATAATGTGTCGAGAAATGTCTGGAAGTAATATCCACGACATGAAGGCATAGGTAGCTGTATATACAGAGTGTTAGTCAAGGAATCGGATGAATCAACATGGGGGGGGGGGGGGTGGTGAAATAAAATCCCGAGTCTCACATGTCGTGGCGACTGCTTTAACAAAGCGGCCTTTATACCTCTGGTTCTATAGTATGTTCCACGACAAACACCACCAATGGTACTGTGTCGTAAAGATAGTCCCCCCCCCCTTTCCGAATATTCCAGAGGATGAGGATTTAAGTATAGAGCACAAGCTTCGTAGTACCGGCATTTTTCAAAGAGTTGGTTTATTTTTATTTCAATGATGGTAAGAATTTGCCTGGCAGTGACATACAGCCTGCTCGTTTAGATACAGTAAATGGTAAAGTACCCCCGTCACGCCAAGTGGCGTATAGAGAAATATGGTGTTAGTGACCCTATATTTTACAGACAATCAGCACCTGATTTTTGGGGTAATGTGGTCAGTATTACGCCCGTGCTGCTTTACTTTCCCAGGAAAAAAATCCGGTACCCATTTAAGGCTGGGTGAACCCGAAGCCGTCGGTTGGGATCGAACCCTACCCCTTGTCCGTGGTAGTCCAGTTCACTAACCACTGAGCTATCGCGTCTCAGTTTAGATACAGTGGTTTTATTTGTTATCCTGCGTTTGGCGTGGGCTAGCGAACTATAAGATCTTCGGTCACCTGGAAGGAGAATGTTGTGGGGTGGGGGGGGGGGGTTACACAGCCAACGCCATCGCTTCATCACACATGCAGCGGCGTGTCAAAGGTAGGTCGAGATGCTGTAGTGATCCCCCAGTCGTCATGGGCATACCTGACGGACGGAGTGTAGGACACAGCTATAGTTAACTGTCCCGCAGTTCCTGCTACAGGGCACGTTTTGCGCACTAGACCACATCATCTATCTCTATCATCTATCTCTATCGTCTATCTGTCTCTATCATCTGCCTCTATCATTTATCTCTACCATCTGCCTCTATCATTTATCTCTTCTATCGTCTATCTGTCTCTATCAGCAGCCTCTATCATTTATCTCTACCATCTGCCTCTATCATTTATTTCTACCATCTGCCTCTATCATTTATCTCTACCATCTGCCTCTATCATTTATCTCTTCTATCGTCTATCTGTCTCTATCAGCAGCCTCTATCATTTATCTCTACTATCTGCCTCTATTATTTATCTCTACCATCTGCCTCTATCATTTATCTCTACCATCTGCCTCTATCATTTATCTCTACCATCTGCCTCTATCATTTATCTCTACCATCTGCCTCTATCATTTATCTCTACCATCTGCCTCTATCATTTATCTCTACCATCTGCCTCTATTATTTATCTCTACCATCTGCCTCTATCATTTATCTCTACCATCTGCCTCTATCATTTATCTCTACCATCTGCCTCTATTATTTATCTCTACCATCTGCCTCTATCATTTATCTCTACCATCTGCCTCTATCATTTATCTCTACCATCTGCCTCTATCATTTATCTCTACCATCTGCCTCTATCATTTATCTCTACCATCTGCCTCTATCATTATCTGCCTCTATCATTTATCTCTACCATCTGCCTCTATCATTTATCTCTACCATCTGCCTCTATCATTTATCTCTATCATTTATCTCTACCATCTGCCTCTATCATTTATCTATATCATTTATCTCTACCATCTGCCTCTATCATTTATCTCCTCTATCATTTATCTCTACCATCTGCCTCTATCATTTATCTATATCATTTATCTCTATCATTTATCTCTATCATTTATCTCTACCATCTGCCTCTATCGGGTGTCCGGTTAGCGCAATCGATAGGCGGTTGGCTTACCACGGCAACAGCCGGGGTTCGTACCCTGGCGAGGACACCTGGGTTTTACTAATTCCCTAAAAATTAGTGGGAGCCGCGATAGCTCAGTGGTTAGTGAACTGGACTACTACGGACAAGGGGTAGGGTTCGATCCCAACCGACGGCTCCGGGTTCACCCAGCCTTAAATGGGTACCGGATTTTTTCTGGGAAAGTAAAGCAGCACGGGCGTAATACCGACCACATTACCCCAAAAATCATGTGCTGAAGGTCTGTAAAAATATAGGGTCACTAACACCATATTTCCCTATACGCCACTTGGCGTGACGGGGGGTACTTTACTTTACTTTATCTGCCTCTATCATTTATCTCTACCATCTGTCTCTATCATTTATCTCTATCATTAAACTCCGCTATTTTCATGTCACCACTCCTCATCACCAATCTCTGCTCTATTTCTCCGTCCTCTCTTGTCTCCATATTATTCTCCTCTCTTGTCTCCCTATTACTCTCCTCTCTTGTCTCCCTATTACTCTCCTTCCTTGTCTCCCTATTACTCTCCTCTCTTGTCTCCCTATTACTCTCCTTCCTTGTCTCCCTATTACTCTCAACTCTTGTCTCCCTATTACTCTCCTTCCTTGTCTCCCTATTACTCTCATTCCTTGTCTCCCTATTATTCTCCTCTCTTGTCTCCCTATTACTCTCCTCTCTTGTCTCCCTATTACTCTCCTTCCTTGTCTCCCTATTACTCTCAACTCTTGTCTCCCTATTACTCTCCTTCCTTGTCTCCCTATTACTCTCAACTCTTGTCTCCCTATTACTCTCCTTCCTTGTCTCCCTATTACTCTCCTTCCTTGTCTCCCTATTATTCTCCTCTCTTGTCTCCCTATTACTCTCCTCTCTTGTCTCCCTATTACTCTCCTTCCTTGTCTCCCTATTACTCTCAACTCTTGTCTCCCTATTACTCTCAACTCTTGTCTCCCTATTACTCTCCTCTCTTGTCTCCCTATTACTCTCCTCTCTTGTCTCCCTATTACTCTCCTCTCTTGTCTCCCTATTACTCTCCTTCCTTGTCTCCCTATTACTCTCCTCTCTTGTCTCCCTATTACTCTCCTCTCTTGTCTCCCTATTACTCTCCTCTCTTGTCTCCCTATTACTCTCCTCTCTTGTCTCCCTATTACTCTCCTTCCTTGTCTCCCTATTACTCTCCTCTCTTGTCCCTCTATCAGTCTCACCATCCTCTATCCTTTTCTAGTTCATTTCCTACGTCAAACTTTTCCTTATCTTCTCATATCTGCATCTCGACAGAGCTCTTTCATTCCTTCCCACCTGTTTCACCTTTCTCTCATTCCTTCTCACCTGTTTCCCCTTTCTCTCATTCCTTCCCACCTGGTTCTCCTTTCTCATTTCTTCTCACATGTTTCCCTTTTCTCTCATTCCTTCCACCTGCTCCCCTTATTCTCGTTTCTTCCAGCTGTTTCTCCTTTCTCTCATTCCTTCCCACCTGTTCATCTTTTCTCTCCTGCAATATCCCACCTGTTACTCCTTTCTCTCATTCCTTCCCACCGGTTTCTCCTTTCTCTCAGTCCTTCCCACCTGTTTTCCTTTTCTCTCATTCCTCCCCACCTGTTTCTCCTTTCTCTCATTCTTTCCCACCTGTTTCTCCTTTCTCTCAGTCCTTCCCACCTGTTTCCCTTTTCTCTCATTCCTTCCCACCGGTTTCTCCTTTCAGTCCTTCCCACCAGTTTCTCCTTTCTCTCAGTCCTTCCCACCTGTTTCCCTTTTCTCTCATTCCTTCCACCTGTTTCTCCTTTCTCTCATTCTTTCCCACCTGTTTCTCCTTTCTCTCATTCTTTCCCACCTGTTTCCCCTTTCTCTGACTCAAATGTATCCCTGCTTGACCCCCCCTCTGCCCAGCCCTTCTCCTGCAGTCAGCGATGATGACACAACTACAGGGATTCTCGCGATAACTCGCACAGACCAACGAGAAGGGCAACGCGTTCATGTGTTGATGGAGCTAGGGCAGAACGAGGTCTTTATCTCCCACCGACCGGTTTCAAGTTGCGCAAATTTGTCAGTTCTAGCCGTGCAGACTTTTTTTGTGTGTTTCTGGATGATTGACATCTGCCGTGGGGGAGCAGTGAGTCGTTATTGCATCAGCAGCTGAACCAGTCGCTCCTGACTGCTGCTGTTGTGGGGGAGCAGTGAGTCGTTATTGCTTCAGCAGCTGAACCAGTCGCCCCTGATTGCTGCTGTTGTGGGAGAGCAGTGAGTCGTTATTGCTTCAGCAGCTGAACCAGTCGCCCCTGATTGCTGCTGTTGTGGGGGAGCAATGAGTCGTTATTGCTTCAGCAGCTGAACCAGTCGTCCCTGATTGCTGCTGTTGTGGGGGAGCAGTTAGTCGTTATTGCATCAGCAGCTGAACCAGTCGTCCCTGATTGCTGCTGTTGTGGGAGAGCAGTTAGTCGTTATTGCTTCAGCAGCTGAACCAGTCGTCCCTGATTGCTGCTGTTGTGGGAGAGCAGTTAGTCGTTATTGCTTCAGCAGCTGAACCAGTCGTCCCTGATTGCTGCTGTTGTGGGAGAGCAGTTAGTCGTTATTGCATCAGCAGCTGAACCAGTCGTCCCTGATTGCTGCTGTTGTGGGAGAGCAGTTAGTCGTTATTGCTTCAGCAGCTGAACCAGTCGTCCATGATTGCTGCTGTTGTGGGGGAGCAGTGAGTCGTTATTGCATCAGCCGCTGAACCAGTCGCCCTGACTGCTGCTGTTGTGGGGGAGCAGTGAGTCGTTATTGCATCAGCCGCTGAACCAGTCGCCCCTGACTGCTGCTGTTGTGAGGGAGCAGTGAGTCGTTATTGCTTCAGCAGCTGAACCAGTCGCCCCTGATTGCTGCTGTTGTGGGGGAGCAGTGAGTCGTTATTGCTTCAGCAGCTGAACCAGTCGCCCCTGATTGCTGCTGTTGTGGGGGAGCAGTGAGTCGTTATTGCTTCAGCAGTTGAACCAGTCGTCCCTGATTGCTGCTGTTGTGAGGGAGTAGTGAGTCGTTATTGCATCAGCAGTTGAACCAGTCGTCCCTGATTGCTGCTGTTGTGAGGGAGCAGTGAGTCGTTATTGCTTCAGCAGTTGAACCAGTCGTCCCTGATTGCTGCTGTTGTGAGGGAGTAGTGAGTCATTATTGCATCAGCAGCTGAACCAGTCGTCCCTGGTTGCTGCTGCTGTTGTGGGGGAGCAGTTAGTCGTTATTGCATCAGCAGCTGAACCAGTCGTCCCTGGTTGCTGCTGCTGTTGTGGGGGAGCAGTTAGTCGTTATTGCATCAGCAGCTGAACCAGTCACCCCTGATTGCTGCTGTTGTGAGGTAGTAGTGAGTCGTTATTGCATCAGCAGCTGAACCAGTCGTCCCTGATTGCTGCTGTTGTGGGGGACAGTGAGTCGTTATTGCTTCAGCAGCTGAACAGTCGCCTCTGATTGCTGCTGTTGTGAGGGAGCAGTGAGTCGTTATTGCATCAGCAGCTGAACCAGTCGCCCCTGATTGCTGCTGTTGTGAGGGAGTAGTTAGTCGTTATTGCATCAGCAGCTGAACCAGTCGCCCCTGATTGCTGCTGTTGTGGGGGAGCAGTTAGTCGTTATTGCATCAGCAGCTGAACCAGTCGCCCATGATTGCTGCTGTTGTGGGGGAGCAGTGAGTCGTTATTGCATCAGCAGCTGAACCAGTCGCCCCTGATTGCTGCTGCTGTTGTGAGGGAGCAGTGAGTCGTTATTGCATCAGCAGCTGAACCAGTCGTCCCTGATTGCTGCTGTTGTGAGGGAGTAGTGAGTCGTTATTGCATCAGCAGCTGAACCAGTCGCCCCTGATTGCTGCTGTTGTGGGGGAGTAGGGAGTCGTTATTGCATCAGCAGCTGAACCAGTCGTCCCTGATTGCTGCTGTTGTGGGGGAGCAGTTAGTCGTTATTGCTTCAGCAGCTGAACCAGTCGTCCCTGATTGCTGCTGTTGTGAGGGAGTAATGAGTCGTTATTGCATCAGCAGCTGAACAGTCGTCCCTGATTGCTGCTGTTGTGGGGGAGTAGAGAGTCGTTATTGCATCAGCAGCTGAACCAGTCGTCCCTGATTGCTGCTGTTGTGAGGGAGTAATGAGTCGTTATTGCATCAGCAGCTGAACCAGTCGTCCCTGATTGCTGCTGTTGTGAGGGAGTAATGAGTCGTTATTGCATCAGCAGCTGAACCAGTCGTCCCTGATTGCTGCTGTTGTGGGGAGTAGAGAGTCGTTATTGCATCAGCAGTTGAACCAGTCGCCCCTGATTGCTGCTGTTGTGAGGGAGTAGTGAGTCGTTATTGCTTCAGGGGGAGTAGTGAGTCGTTATTGCATCAGCAGCTGCACCAGTCGTCCCTGATTGCTGCTGTTGAGGGAGCAGTTAGTCGTTATTGCATCAGCAGCTGAACCAGTCGTCCCTGATTGCTGCTGTTGTGGGGGAGTAGTGAGTCGTTATTGCATCAGCAGCTGAACCAGTCGTCCCTGATTGCTGCTGTTGTGAGGGAGCAGTTAGTCGTTATTGCATCAGCAGCTGAACCAGTCGCCCCTGATTGCTGCTGTGTGAGGGAGTAGTGAGTCGTTATTGCATCAGCAGCTGAACCAGTCGCCCTGGTTGCTGCTGTTGTGAGGGAGTAGTGAGTCGTTATTGCATCAGCAGCTGAACCAGTCGCCACTGACTGCTGCTGTTTAGCAGCGGCTGAGTGCATGGCCGGCTACACCCACCCTATCCCCACACTGATAGTGTGTAAGAATGGAAAAAGAATAGGAATGGCAAAAAGGTAATTTTAGTGCAATGAAATACTAACATCAAGACACATAACACCAGAGCTAAAACTAAGAATTGCAAAATGTTATATCTTCTCAACATTTCTGTTTGGTGCAGAAACATGGACATTGGACAAGAAAATGGAACAGAAAATTCAAGCCTTTGAAATGTGGATTTATAGAAGAATAGGATGGAAAGAAAACAAACGATGAAGTCTTAAAATAACGAAAAATTAAAAGAGAACTGCTAAACTCAATTCAAACAAGACAAATGAGATTTTCGGTCCATGTTAAAAGACACAGCAGCATACTAAAAGTAATCCTGGAGGGGAAAATACAAAGGTAAAAGAGGCAGAAGAAAACCACGACTGACATGGACGAGTAACATCGAAAGATGGACAAGTCAGTCTATGTCAACCTGCACCATCAAATCAAGAGACAGTGGAATGGCGACTATGGTAACCAGCATTTGATGTGGAGACGGCACTCGATGATGATGTGTTGGAGAAATATGAGTTTGTGTTCTCATGCTGGTGTTAGATGTAGAGACAGCACCCAATGAATGACGGTCCGTGGTAGCCAACACTCGATGTGGAGACAGCACCCAATGAATGACGGTCCGTGGTAGCCAACACTCGATGTGGGGACAGCACCCAATGAATGACGCTCCCTGGTAGCCAACACTCGATGTGGAGACAGCACCCAATGAATGACGCTCCCTGGTAGCCAACACTCGATGTGGAGACGGCACTCAATGAATGACGCTCCCTGGTAGCCAACACTCGATGTGGAGACAGCACCCAATGAATGACGCTCCCTGGTAGCCAACACTCGATGTGGAGACAGCACCCAATGAATGACGCTCCCTGGTAGCCAACACTCGATGTGGGGACAGCACCCAATGAATGACGCTCCCTGGTAGCCAACACTCGATGTGGAGACAGCACCCAATGAATGATGGTCCGTGGTAGCCAACACTCGATGTGGAGACGGCACCCACAGAATACATTTGTTGATGTCTACTCTAGACTCCCTTCACACACATGCTCCTATAACACCCCCACATCATCCAGCTGCGATGATGCCTCCATGACATGACGTGTCATCTTACCAGCCGCTCGCTACAAGTAAACAACGTGTCAGTTCTCTGCATTAACTAGACTCAATAGTGACAGACTAGCAAGGTCACGACCCAGGACAGACACACGTAACAAGAACGTTACACTTGGCCTCAGTCAACACTCGTTGCTTGACGTCATTACCAAACAAATTGCTCTATCGTTGTTCTTATGTCACCATTGACAGTCACAAACGAGTTGTGCTGTGTCATCGTCATCTTTGTCTGTCGTCACATTGAAGCTATGTGATGGATATGTCCTTGTCCAGTGATTATAGTGACTATAGCCATCTCCCAATATTGTTTTGTTTTGTTTTGTTTTGTTTTTCGTCACAAATCGAGAAGACATCCTAGGATGTGAGTGCGCCTAACTTTGAATGTGCTTGAGTTCCCTCGATGAATAAAGGAACACATCTCTTCGTCATCCGCCCTTAAAAGGACGTCAAGTGGGCATGTATGCTCTGTGTTGTGGGTTTTAGTTAAACTGATATTTGCGCGCCTTTCGACCCAACGTATCCGACTTCAAGATGTTATTTTTGAGCACCGGGTTGCTTTCCCTCTTCAATCCCTACTCTTCTTGGCATATTCGACAGACTAGTCTGTTTCTGAAGGCACCACAATGAGGTGGAGTAGGGTCTGTAAGGTTCTGGTTCACCGATCATGGCGCAAGCCATCAGCTGTGGGTCGCTGACAGCTTTCATCTCTGCTGCTGTGAGACGTATTGTCTCCATCAGCTGTGGGTCGCTGACAGCTTCCAACTCTGCTGCTGTGAGGCGCCTTTTCTCCGTCAGCTATGGGTCGCTGACAGCTTCCAACTCTGCTGCTGTGAGACGTCTTGTCTCCGTCAACTATGGGTCGCTGACAGCTTCCAACTCTGCTGCTGTGAGACGTCTTGTCTCCATCAGCTGTGGGTCGCTGATAGCTTCCAGCTATGCCGCTATGAGACGCCTTTACCTCAAATAAATTACTATAAACTTGATCATATTTATCTTTGAACTGTATCTAGAAAACATCAAAAGAGATTGAGAGAAAACTAAACGCTTTTTGAAGACAAAATGCCTAATTGGAATATTCAGTCTACAATGGAATGAATTCAAGACAAACATAGAGATAACAGAAATGGCCTTGCAACCATCTCATCTACAGTGGAATGAATTCAAGTCTAATATAGAGATAAGAGAAATGGTCATCTCATCTACAATTAGAAGAGAAGATGGACATATGGTGGACATGTGTTGAGAACCGGTAACAAGAGCATTCTTAAACGGGCTCATCTCTGGGAAAAATCAGGATACAGAAAAAGAGGAAAACATTGACACTAAAAAAACACTTATAGGAGAAGCAAAGTTGACAGGCATAGACTCATTTGATAAGATTCAACATCTCGTCAAGAATAGAAATGGTGAAAAACACATCGAGCCTTAGGTGACGTCATGCGGCGCGGTACCGATTCATCATCGAGTACCTTCTCCGCAACGAAGGTTGGCTACCATGGATCGCCATTCTACTCTGTCTCTTGCTTTGATGGTGCTGGCTGACATAGATTGACTTGTCCATCTTTTCATGTTACTCGTCCATGTTAGTCTTGGTCTGCTTCTGCCTCTTTTACCTTGTATTTTCTCTTCCAATATTAGTTTTAGTAAGCTGTTGTGTCTTTTAACATGCCCCAAAAATTTCATTTGTCTTGTCTTAATTGTATTTAGTAGTTCTCTTTTTATTTTTAGTTGTTTTAAAACTTCATCGTTTGTTTTCTTTTCCTTCCATCCAATTCTACCTATTCTTCTATAAATCCACATTTCAAAGGCTTCAATTTTCTGTTATGTTTTCTTGTCTAATGTCCATGTTTCTGCACCATACAGGAATACTGAGAAGATGTAACATTTTGACAGTCTTAGTTTCAGCCCTGCTGATATTTGTTTTATTGTTAGTATATTTTTCATGGCATTAAAATTACTTTTTGCCATACCTATTCCTTTGTTTATTTCAATTTTGCATTTTCCATCACTGGTTATAGTATGTCCCAGGTAGTTGTAGCTCTGGACTGTCTCCAGATGTATTCCTTCAACAGTTATATTTATTTGTAGGTCTTGAGAATTTTCTTTGTTTATGATCATAGTTTTAGTCTTTTTGATATTCATTTCTAGTCCATATTTTTTGCTTGTTATGTTTATCACATTAAGCAATTGTTGTAGGTCTTTGGGATTTTTTGCTAGTAGAACATTATCATCAGCATATCTCAGGTTATTGATTATCTTCCCATTAATGTTTAGGCATGGCATCTCTGAGATGTTTTTAAAGATTTGCTCAGTGTATAGATTGAACAAGCTTGATGATAGGATGCATCCCTGTCTTACTCGTCTTTTTATGTCCATGGGTGTAGAGTTGTCCTTGTTATATTTTATTATTGCTGTTTGCTCCCAGTGCAATTACATATTAATCGTATGTCTGTATCGTCTAGGGTAGAGATTAAGATACCATTTTTGTATTAGTTTTGATCAATCTCAGGGTCCTTACATCATAATCTCCTTGTGTGTGCATATGGTACAACATCTACTGTTTAGCGTAACCTCAGCGGTATCGTGGTCGCCACTCCTTGCTCTTGACATCCCGCGCCCCTGTTTGAGAGACTAGTCGCTCCCAGCCAGCCTATCATTGACACATTTCATGCATTAATCACGGCGATGTCAAATTAGCATCGGCGGGGATGTGCAGGTTAATGTAGCCGCGAGACAAATAATAATAAATGAATATTATTATAGAGGGAAACTTCCGAGGCGATAATCAGCGAATCAATTCAGAGGAAGAGCTATATTTATACTACAAACACCTCTTCTCTTAATGTAGCCGTGTTGTGTGACACACACCCAGCAGAGATCGGCTGACTCGTTATTGCTGAATTGTTTCTGATTGGCATTCCACCTAATGTACTGGGGTTGCCAGTTGACCTGTTGTACCGGGGTTGACAGTTGATCTGTTGTATGTGATTAACAGTTGACCTATTGTAGCGGGGTTGGTAGTTGACCTATTCTAACGGGGTTGGCCTATTGAAGCGGGGTTGCAAGGTGAGCTATTGTAGCGAAGGTGGCAGTTGACCTATTGTGGCGGGGTGGACGCTATTTGCTCATATAGACCCTAGATGATGATGTAGCGCATTGCAGCGTGTTTCTTTGATGATAATGTAGTGTATCAGCGGACAGACTGAAAGTTGAGAAAACGGTGGCGACATGTTAGCGCATGCCCTGAAAGAGCGACTCAGCTTATTTCTGACGCCACAATCAACTCATGAGAACTGATGATCTTATTTACACCCCCACCCGCCCCACCCACCCACCCACCCCCTCACGGTAGCTCCTACAGGTCTGGATAGTCTAGTCAAGATAGCAAGGTTTTTACTGTAGGAGGCCATTCTCTATTTGTCGACAATTTCATTAAATTAGGAAATACATTCCCATCGTTATTTGCTGCCATCTTGGACGGACATATATTCCCACCGTTATTTGCTGCCATCTTGGACAGACATACATTCCCATCGTTATTTGCTGCCATTATGGACGGACATACATTCCCATCGTTATTTGCTGCCATCTTGGACAGACATACATTCCCAGCGTTATTTGCTGCCATCTTGGACGGACATACATTCCCACCGTTATTTGCTGCCATCTTGGACGGACATACATTCCCACCGTTATTTGCTGCCATCTTGGACGGACATACATTCCCATCGTTATTTGCTGCCATCTTGGACGGACATACATTCCCACCGTTATTTGCTGCCATCTTGGACGGACATACATTCCCACCGTTATTTGCTGCCATCTTGGACGGACATACATTCCCATCGTTATTTGCTGCCATTTTGGACGGACATACATTCCCATCGTTATTTGCTGCCATCTTGGACGGACATACATTCCCACCGTTATTTGCTGCCATCTTGGACGGACATACATTCCCACCGTTATTTGCTGCCATCTTGGACGGACATACATTCCCATCGTTATTTGCTGCCATCTTGGACGGACATACATTCCCACCGTTATTTGCTGCCATCTTGGACGGACATACATTCCCACCGTTATTTGCTGCCATCTTGGACGGACATACATTCCCATCGTTATTTGCTGCCATTTTGGACGGACATACATTCCCATCGTTATTTGCTGCCATCTTGGACGGACATACATTCCCACCGTTATTTGCTGCCATCTTGGACGGACATACATTCCCACCGTTATTTGCTGCCATCTTGGACGGACATACATTCCCATCGTTATTTGCTGCCATTTTGGACGGACATACATTCCCATCGTTATTTGCTGCCATCTTGGACGGACATACATTCCCATCGTTATTTGCTGCCATTTTGGACGGCCATACATTGCCATCGTTATTTGCTGCCATTTTGGACGGCCATACATTCCCATCGTTATTTGCTACCATTTTGGACGGCCATACATTGCCATCGTTATTTGCTGCCATCTTGGACGGACATACATTGCCATCGTTATTTGCTGCCATCTTGGACAGACATACATTCCCATCGTTATTTGCTGCCATCTTGGACGGACATACATTGCCATCGTTATTTGCTGCCATTTTGGACGGCCATACATTTCCACCGTTATTTGCTGCCATCTTGGACAGACATACATTCCCATCGTTATTTGCTGCCATCTTGGACGGACATACATTGCCATCGTTATTTGCTGCCATTTTGGACGGCCATACATTCCCATCGTTATTAGCTGCCATCTTGGACAGACATACAAATCTGTGTGTAATAATAGCGTCTGTTTTGCAGATACCCTCTATTCACGGCCCCACATGTTCGACATTTATATGATTTAATAACTAAGCGCACTTTCTAGTCCATTGACGCCTTATTCAATATTTTATTTGTGATTGTCAAGCAACAAAGAATGAGGGAAGCATAAAGTGAAGTCTAGACTGTACTTATCCATTTATCCGATCACCGTAGTTCGGGACGGATTAAATTAAATTGAGATCGCGCGTCGAGATTCATACATACAGGGGCCATTTCTCTTTGTGGGTTTTCTCATTCTTGTAGGTGTGCTATATCGGAGGCGGAGAACACGCTGCCCTTGTTGTTGTTGTTGTCTCTCTTTACGTTGTCACGAGCCGTGGTTTCTGCATTGATTATCTCCTCATGATCCCGTTTGGCTAAATCACTTCAGTTGCTTCACAAGGGGAATACATAATTGGCAAGTGGGTGAGATATTGCCTATATAGCTGGGTAAGAAGTGACTTTAGCAAGTGGGTGAGACGTTTCCTATATAGCTGGGTAAGAGGTGACTTTAGCAAGTGGGTGAGATATTGTCTATATAGATGGGTAAGAAGTGACTTTAGCAAGTGGGTGAGACGTTTCCTATATAGCTGGGTAAGAGGTGACTTTAGCAAGTGGGTGAGATATTGTCTATATAGCTGGGTAAGAGGTGACTTTAGCAAGTGGATGAGATATTGTCTATATAGCTGGGTAAGAGGTGACTAGCAAGTGGGTGAGACGTTTCCTATATAGCTGGGTAAGAGGTGACTTTAGCAAGTGGGTGAGATATTGTCTATATAGCTGGGTAAGAGGTGACTTTAGCAAGTGGGTGAGATATTGTCTTTATAGCTGGGTAAGAGGTGACTTTAGCAAGTGGGTGAGATATTGTCTTTAAAGCTGGGTAAGAGGTGACTTTAGCAAGTGGGTGAGATATTGCCTATATAGCTGGGTAAGAAGTGACTTTAGCAAGTGGGTGAGATATTGTCTTTATAGCTGGGTAAGAGGTGACTTTAGCAAGTGGGTGAGATATTGTCTATATAGCTGTATAAGAGGTGACTTTAGCAAGTGGGTGAGATATTGTATTTATAGCTGGGTAAGAGGTGACTTTAGCAAGTGGGTGAGATATTGTCTATATAGCTGTATAAGAGGTGACTTTAGCAAGTGTGTGAGATATTGTCTTTATAGCTGGGTAAGAGGTGACTTTAGCAAGTGGGTGAGATATTGTCTATATAGCTGTAAAAGAGGTGACTTTAGCAAGTGTGTGAGATATTGTCTATATAGCTGTATAAGAGGTGACTTTAGCAAGTGGGTGCGATATTGTCTATATAGCTGGGTAAGAGGTGACTTTAGCAAGTGGGTGAGATATTGTCTATATAGCTGGGTAAGAGGTGACTTTAGCAAGTGTGTGAGATATTGTCTATATAGCTGGGTAAGAGGTGACTTTAGCAGGTTGGTGAGACATTGTCTATATAGCTGGGTCAGAGGTGACTTTAGCAAGTGTGTGAGATATTGTCTATATAGCTGGGTAAGAGGTGACTTTAGCAAGTGGATGAGATATTGTCTATATAGCTGGGTAAGAGGTGACTTTAGCAAGTGGGTGAAATATTGTCTATATATCTGGTTAGAGGTAACTTTAGCAAGTATGTGAGACATTGTCTATATAGCTGGGTAAGAGGTGACTTTAGAAAGTGGGTGAGATATTGTCTATATTGCTGGGTAAGAGGTGACTTTAGCAAGTGGGTGAAATATTGTCTATATAGCTGGGTAAGAGGTGACTTTAGCAAGTGGATGAGATATTGTCTATATAGCTGGGTAAGAGGTGACTTTAGCAAGTGTGTGAGATATTGCCTATATAGCTGGGTAAGAGGTGACTTTAGCAAGTGGATGAGATATTGTCTATATAGCTGGGTAAGAGGTGACTTTAGCAAGTGGATGAGATATTGTCTATATAGCTGGGTAAGAGGTGACTTTAGCAAGTGTGTGAGATATTGTCTATATAGCTGGGTCAGAGGTGACTTTAGCAAGTGTGTGAGATATTGTCTATATAGCTGGGTAAGAGGTGACTTTAGCAAGTGGATGAGATATTGTCTATATAGCTGGGTAAGACCTGACTTTAGCAGTGGATGAGATATTGTCTATATAGCTGGGTAAGAGGTGACTTTAGCAAGTGGGTGAGATATTGTCTATATAGCTGGGTAAGAGGTGACTTTAGAAAGTGGGTGAGATATTGTCTATATTGCTGGGTAAGAGGTGACTTTAGCAAGTGGGTGAAATATTGTCTATATAGCTGGGTAAGAGGTGACTTTAGCAAGTGGATGAGATATTGTCTATATAGCTGGGTAAGAGGTGACTTTAACAAGTGTGTGTGATATTGCCTATATAGCTGGGTAAGAGGTGACTTTAGCAAGTGGATGAGATATTGTCTATATAGCTGGGTAAGAGGTGACTTTAGCAAGTGGATGAGATATTGTCTATATAGCTGGGTAAGAGGTGACTTTAGCAAGTGGGTGAGATATAGTCTATATAGCTGGGTAAGAGGTGACTTTAGCAAGTGGGTGAGATATTGCCTATATAGCTGGGTAAGAAGTGACTTTAGCAAGTGGATGAGATATTGTCTTTATTGCTGCGTAAGAGGTGACTTTAGCAAGTGGATGAGATATTGTCTATATAGCTGGGTAAGAGGTGACTTTAGCAAGTGTGTGAGATATTGTCTATATAGCTGGGTAAGAGGTGACTTTGACAAGTGGGTGAGACGTTTCCTATATAGCTGGGTAAGAGGTGACTGGCAACAAACTGTATTGTTCTGGGAGAACGCACCTTATAATAGCATCCAGGATCCCAGCCGAGTGAGTCATGATTTATAGAATAGATTTCGCAGAAATAGACCAGTATAGTACTACCATTACCTCTATATTGATATGGATCCCAGCCGGAGCGAGTCATGATCGCAGAAATAGACCAGTATAGTACTACCATTACCTCTATATTGATATGGATCCTAGCCGTAGCGAGTCATGATCGCAGAAATAGACCAGTATAGTACTACCATTACCTCTATATTGATATGGATCCCAGCCGGAGCGAGTCATGATCGCAGAAATAGACCAGTATAGTACTACCATTACCTCTATATGCATCCTAGCCTACTATATATATATATGGGTGTTATCGTCTTGACAGACGGTTGGTAGTAAATAGTCATGATATGTTAGTAGTTTGGGAAAATAATGCTATTACGCTGCATGTTGTCTTACTGAGTGTCTGCCAATATTGGATAGTCGGATCCCAGCACAGATCGTTTCTTGTTGTTGACGGTCAAGGTTTCTTTAACGTGCGCAACTACACACGTGCCCTCTTTTTTTTTGCCGTTGTCCGAGAGGGCTAGACACTGGATCTCACTGCCTAGAGAGAGCGCTAGACACTGGATCTCACTGCGCAGAGAGAGGGCTAGACCCTGGATCTCACTGCCCAGAGACCAGCGGTGGGTAAAGCCACTAAGAAACCACGGATTTAAAGTGAACAATCACCGGCAGCATTTAAAGAAATTCGAGAATGATGTGGTTTCAGTCATAGTTGTGTTATACTTCAAATCTTCATACTTGTTATATTCTCTTATACTTCAAATCTTCATACTTGTTATTTTCTCTTATACTTCAAATCTTCATACTTGTTATATTCTCTTATACTTCAAATCTTCATACTTGTTATATTCTCTTATACTTCAAATCTTCATACTTGTTATATTCTCTTATACTTCAAATCTTCATACTTGTTATTTTCTCTTATACTTCAAATCTTCATACTTGTTATATTCTCTTATACTTCAAATCTTCATACTTGTTATATTCTGCTATACTTCAATAACCATGAAGGTATTTGTTATGCTATCTAGTGATCTTATTAAGTATACTTTTCATACTCTGGCACAACATACTCTGGCACAATCCAAAAATCATGACATCTCTCATTCTCTGTCCAGTAATCATGATGCGGTTTGATGTATTTTGCTAAAGTCTAATAATTATAATGACATATCTCGTACATTGCTAAAGTCTAATAATTATAATGACATATCTCGTACATTGCTAAAGTCTAATAATTATAATGACATATCTCGTACATTGCTAAAGTCTAATAATTATAATGACATATCTCGTACATTGCTAAAGTCTAATAATTATAATGACATATCTCGTACATTGCTAAAGTCTAATAATTATAATGACATATCTCGTACATTGCTAAAGTCTAATAATTATAATGGCGTATCTCGTACATTGCTAAAGTCTAATAATTATAATGACGTATCTCGTACATTGCTAAAGTCTAATAATTATAATGACGTATCTCGTACATTGCTAAAGTCTAATAATTATAATGACGTATCTCGTACATTGCTAAAGTTTAATAATTATAATGACATCTCTCGTACATTGCTAAAGTCTAATAATTATAATGACATCTCTCGTACATTGCTAAAGTCTAATAATTATAATGACGTATCTCGTACATTGCTAAAGTCTAATAATTATAATGACATAGCTCGTACATTGCTAAAGTCTAATAATTATAATGACATCTCTCGTACATTGCTAAAGTCTAATAATTATAATGACGTATCTCATACATTGCTAAAGTCTTATAATTATAATGACGTATCTCGTACATTGCTAAAGTTATCAAGTAATCAAGAAGGCGAGGTAAGCACAAGTATGTAAAACACTGCGGGGCCGTGAGTAGAGCTTGCAGGGAACGTGTCAACCTGAAATGGTCCCTAGCAGCTCAATATTAGATCGAGACAAGACAAACTACGACGCTTTAGAAAAAAACCTTCATCATGCACAACACAGAAATATACAAAGATAAACACGATAGGCAAATACTTTTCTCAAATAAAGAAATGTAAACACAGAAGAGATGGGATTTCTTAGAAGAATGTTGAAAGTTCCCTGGACAGTTAAAAGACCAATGAAGAAATTCTCAAAGAGGCCAACACAAAAAGGGAACTCCTAAAAAAAAAAGAATGAAACAATCAACATTTTTGGGGCACATCATGAGAAGAGGAAAGTTGGAATACTTGGTTACAACTGGCAAAATAAAAGGAAAGAGAGATAGCGGATGACAAAGCAAGAAAATACTGGATAGCTTGGTGTCATGGCATGGAAAACAGTCAACAACAGAACTGATACGATGCACTGTAGATAAAAATTGTGGAAGGACATGATCGCCTACGCCAACCGGTATGGCACATGATGATGATGAAACACAGCAGCCAAACTCTGAGCTAAAAAATGGTGGAAAGTAACTGTGGCCAAGATTTCTGTAGTTGTTGGTTACATGATTAATGGACAATAGAGCAGGTAAGATTTCATTGAACTATATCTGACTCCCTTTCTATGTTTTTCGCTTGGCTCTCATTATAATACTCTCATATCTTTCATCATCCAAAACACTCTTCCGCTGTAACAAGGATTCCTTTATATTATCTCTTCCCCCTTCTCTCTCTCTCTCTCTCTCTCTCTCTCTCTCTCTTAAATGAAAACAGTTATCCCTTTGAGATAATAACATTCAGTGTCTGCAATTATCGACAATCGAATATAAATTACCGCATTTCATTAGCATTCGACGTAGCCAATACAGACTTGCTTATTTCGAGATCCAACAATGGCGTGTTTACAACCTGTCTGTGTGTGTCTGTCACCCTCGCTAGGGGGCTCGTGTCGCAGACACTGTAGATAATCACTTTCCTATTACCCGTGATATAGCGTTCGCTGTGATAGGTTTTTTTTTGTTGTTTGACTCCTACTTACCTGGCATTTATCACCTTCTTGACATTTAGCAGAGCTAGTGATTTGAACAAATCTTTGATATCGTTTGTGTATCAAGCACGGATGTGATTGCATATCGATTGACAGGTGAATCGAGATGGCGCAGCGCATGGTCTCCAGGTCGAATTACATGTTCCCTCCCCTACCTTGCTAGGTGTATGGGCAATATGGTGTTAGTAACTATATTTCTCTATGACCACGGCACATTTTTGGGTGATGTGGTCGGTATCACGCCAGACCGCCCTTACTTTCAAATACAATATCTGGTACACATTTTTAAAGACAGAGCTCTGTTATAGCTGAGGCTACAAAGGACACAACTATTACACAGCTAGAGGTAAAAAGAGTTTCACAATGTCTACAATAGATACAACTATTACACAACTAAAGAGTGTCACAATGTCTACAATAGACACAACTATTACACAACTAAAGAGTTCCACGATGTCTACAATAGATAGACACAACTATTACACAACTAAAGAGTGTCACAATGTCTACAATAGACACAACTATTACACAACTAAAGAGTGTCACAATGTCTACAATAAATAGACACAACTATTACACAACTAAAGAGTGTCACAATGTCTACAATAGATAGACACAACTATTACACAACTAAAGAGTTCCACAATGTCTACAATAGACACAACTATTACACAACTAAAGAGTTCCACAATGTCTACAATAGACACAACTATTACACAACTAAAGAGTTCCACAATGTCTACAATAGACACAACTATTACACAACTAAAGAGTTCCACGATGTCTACAATAGACACAACTATTACACAACTAAAGAGTTCCACAATGTCTACAATAGACACAACTATTACACAACTAAAGAGTTCCACAATGTCTACAATAGACACAACTATTACACAACTAAAGAGTTCCACGATGTCTACAATAGACACAACTAAAGAGTTCCACAATGTCTACAATAGACACAACTATTACACAACTAAAGAGTTCCACAATGTCTACAATAGACACAACTATTACACAACTAAAGAGTTCCACGATGTCTACAATAGACACAACTATTACACAACTAAAGAGTTCCACAATGTCTACAATAGACACAACTATTACACAACTAAAGAGTTCCACGATGTCTACAATAGACACAACTATTACACAACTAAAGAGTTCCACAATGTCTACAATAGACACAACTATTACACAACTAAAGAGTGTCACAATGTCTACAATAGACACAACTATTACACAACTAAAGAGTTCCACAATGTCTACAATAGACACAACTATTACACAACTAAAGAGTTCCACGATGTCTACAATAGACACAACTATTACACAACTAAAGAGTTCCACAATGTCTACAATAGACACAACTATTACACAACTAAAGAGTTCCACAATGTCTACAATAGACACAACTATTACACAACTAAAGAGTTCCACGATGTCTACAATAGACACAACAATTACACAACTAAAGAGTTCCACGATGTCTACAATAGACACAACTATTACACAACTAAAGAGTTCCACGATGTCTACAATAGACACAACAATTACACAACTAAAGAGTTCCACGATGTCTACAATAGACACAACAATTACACAACTAAAGAGTTCCACGATGTCTACAATAGACACAACTATTACACAACTAAAGAAACGTCACGTACCACGTATCCGCATAGAAAATAAACAGGTGTGTGTGTTTGCCCTATTCGTTTGTACGCCGGCCACATTTCAAGGTTTTCAGGATCAAGGATCCGCTTAACCAAGAACCAACTAAAAGTTTCCCCAAATCCCACCTCCACCTCTGACCCCACATGTCAAGGTCAACACAGTCGTAGCTCCGCGTCATTGTCTAGTGTAGAATTTACTTTCAACAAAAACGACCATATCTCGTTTCATCTGCTGCTACTTTCAGCTCTTCTCGTCATGCGGATTTCAATCTGCTGCTCTGTTGTCATTAAGGGGATATGAACAAGGTCAAGTCCTAGTTTAACGACATGTATTATTCAGTGCGAAAGAGTAATGCCCGCTTGAGTGCCTTTGCACTTTATTCTGTAGTTCTCTAACCTTATTTTATAGAAGACCCTTAGTTGTAGGGGAGAGAAACAAGGCAGGGGTAAGTCCTATGTTCCCTAACATAAAGTGTGTTAGTGATGATGACTTTGATGAAAGTAGACATGATCGTTAGTATTTGAGAACCGCTGTAGTTTTGTTGTGGCGTCAACTAGGGGAGATCACTTTAATTTGTCTCGTTGAACTAGGAAATTAAGCAGGAACGACACCTTGACGTAAGACGTGTCACTACCATGGTCGGAACTTGTGTTTGTGTCTCCCCCTCCCCCGGTCACCTCCGATTGTTTCCTTTGGCCCTCCCTGGCTGATAGACTCCACCATCGGCAGCTGGATCTCTTGCTTTGACGTCGAAGCAGGGCAGTTGTCTGTCCTCTTTTCTGGTTTGTAGAGTTACGGCATTAAAGAACACAATTATGGGAGTTATTGAGTTATTTGCGGGTCATCATCATTGCACTCCGAACATGTCCATAGGTGCTCAGATCCCCTCCTCAGCAAGTTCCGCAGTGTCCAGCGACTGACGACTCCAGTTCTGTGTTGATAAGTCTTCTTACACGCCCACTAAGTTTCTTATTTCTGGCTGTGCCCATCTTAAGGGTGGACCACGAAAAAAGATGGATGGATGAAATATTAGAAGCACTAGGAAACATAACAGCAGCAGAGGTGAACAGAAGAACAAAAGACCGCAAATTATATCTCCCCTCGACGCTGAAAGGCAGACGAGGAAGGAAAGAGGAAGAAAGAAGAAGTGTGTGCATCCACATTGTGTGTAAAAATTACATGTAACTACTCATGTAACTACTCATGTAACTACTCATGTAACTACTCATGTAACAGTTATTACCGCCAGTAACATTAACCATTAATGCATTATTAGTGTGGAGCCTCGGTGGCTGAGTGGTTAGTGTGCTCACTTCCTGACCAGAAGGGTCCAGGTTCGATCCCCAGCAGTGACGAACTTTTTTCGGACTGACAAGGCTGCGGGGTTCACCCAGTCTCTAAACAATGGGTAGCAGAGATTTTATATGGGTAGTAAAGGCGGCCTGGCGTGATATCGACCACATCACCCAAAAAAAAAAAGAAAAATATGGTCACTGTTGACACGATATTCACCATACGCCTAGCAAGACGTGGAGCGAACCTTGACTTTTGTACGTTATTAGTGCAGAGAGTCAAATACTTGGGTACAACAACATCAGATAGAAGATGCACCACAGAAATAACAACTACAGTATCTCAAGCCAAAAATAGCATCTCAGAAAATGAAAAACGCCTTGTGCAACAGTAGTCTGTGTCAATAGAAGTAAGAAAGTGAGTTCATCGATGCTATCTAGAGCCAATTCTGTCATATGGAAGCGAGTCATGGACAGTAGAGAAACAAATGAAAAGACAATTACAATATTAGAGATGGGATTTCGCAGAAGAATATTTTGAGTTCCCTTGACAGCTAAAAAGACCAACGCGAACACTCTCAAAGAGGCCAACACAATAATAGATCTCTTAATTAACAAAACATCTGAAAGAAACAATCAACATTTTTCATCATGAGAAGATGAAAGTTGGAAAACTTGGTTACAACTGGCAGAATACAGGAAAGAGATCGCGGGCGACAAAGAGAAAAGATACTAGATAGCTTGGTGTCATGGAATGGAAAACAGTTAAAGAGAAAAGATACTAGATAGCTTGGTGTCATGGCATGGAAAACAGTCAAAGAGAAAAGATACTAGATAGCTTGGTGTCATGGAATGGAAAACAGTCAAAGAGAAAAGATACTAGATAGCTTGGTGTCATGGAATGGAAAACAGTTAAAGAGAGAAGATACTAGATAGCTTGGTGTCATGGAATGGAAAACAGTCAAAGAGAGAAGATACTATATAGGAGCCAATGGTGGGGTGTGCTAAACACTCCAAGGTATGGTGACAGCTTTACAAATAAAGACACAACACAATACTGACGTTTCGGCCTGTGGCCTTCTTCAGAATACATGGACAACGACAACAAGCGGTGAAGCACAATTACTACATGTTAGATGATAAAGTGGAGGGCGAGGAAAGTAGGATGCAAAATAAGAAAGAGAGAAATGAATTTTACATGATGAGAGGTATGATGGCGTCAAAATATATAAATAGAAAAGAGAGAGAAAAATGTATAATAAATTGTACTTAGCTGAGCTCAGAGCAGGGAGCAGGAAAACTGTAATCCGTGCTGAAACAGTCGGAATGACTAAATGACTAAAAGCGCAGAGAACGTGTATAGAAAGCAACACGTGACAAAGACAGGTCAGTAAAGAGGGCAAAAAGGATCAAATTTCGGGAAAACCAAAAAGGGGGGGGGGGAAAGGGGGCATAGACGAGGATACTCCTGGGACACAACAAGCAATACATATAAATCACTCAACAATGGAAGTGAGAGATCACGCGAGAGGTTAAGAGAAAGAAATAGAATGACACGACAAAGTAGTAAACTAGGCAGTGGGTGAGAGAGATGGACTCTACAGAATGGATGGCCTCGAACTGAACGAGTTGAGAGGTAGGTCAACGAAAGGAAGGATTGGATACTGGAGGAAGAGATACGGTGAGGAAGAATAATAAAGCCGGTATAATGAGAAGGCGATAGAGGGTGGTCCGGAGGAAGTTAGTCTATCGGGAGGTAGGGAAGTATTGGAGGAGGAGGTATGGAGAGGAGGGATAAGAAGCAGTATGTGAAAACTGGATAGGGGAGAGGCGGTAGGTCAGAAGTGAATGGAAAAAGAGAAAGTCTGGAAGAAGTGGAGCAATAGGGGATGGTGTGCAAGAGGTATGAACCATAGGAGTAAAGAAGTAGGGAAATGATAGAACAAAGGGGGGAATGAAAGTGGGCATCAGGATAAGGGGGATACTGGAATAGTAGGTATAGATGAGTAGTGACTACAAGTTAATAGAGGGAGAGGGGTGAGCTAGGAGTAGATCAGCAGAGGGGTGGTAGGAAGGACGAGGGTCAATAGAGGTGGGCAGAGAGATCGTACGTACAGTCCAGGTGGAGAGGTGATATAGTGATAAAGAGGTAAAGGACATGAAGATAGTCAGAAGAGAAAAAGGTGTAGGGAGAGGGGGGGGTTTAGGAGGAAGAAGGCAAGATGGGGGTTACTCAAAGAGGATATGAAAAGCAGGGATGGACGAGGAGTAGAGGACCCAAGAAGAAAATAGGAAGAGAGGTCCATAGGTAGGAGGATGGAGTCGGAGGCAGGAGGGTCCTCAGAGGGACAGGGATACATTGATGCCACGAGGGTGAGGCAGCCCCACGAGCGATCAGACGGTGCTCAAGAGTGAGCCGACTGTGGTGATCAGAGGAGCATGATACTAGGCCAGTTACCAAGACATCAGTCTTACCTCGATGGCCCCTCGAGTTAAAGTGGGCTGCTACAGGAGTGTCCGCTTCTTGGGTGATGTCATTCAAGTGTTCACAGGCACCTATCGCCGATTCTGCGACCAGACTGACCGATGTAGGTCAACTTGCATCGCTTACAGATGATGGCATAATGATGTTCCGCGATGTGCAAGTGAATCCCTCTCTGATCTCGAAAGGACCATTAGGGAAGAGGACAGTGTCGGTCTGGAGAACGTGGTCACAAGTTTTACATACTCTCCGGTTGCAGCGGATAGTGCCTCGATGGCTGAAGTGGTCAGCAGGAAGACGGCCCCTGACAAGAAAGTCTCGGAGGTTCCGGTCACGTCTAAAGGCCACTAGTGGTGGGTCAGGGAGAGCAGACGAGTAGTAGGGTCAGATCGAAGAATAGGGAGGTAGCGGTGGATGGTCCTAATAGCGGCGTAGTG